>OX465288.1:13035432-13567934 GCA_949987695.1 Merzomyia westermanni | reverse complement strand
CTGTGGGTGTGGTGGCTATTGGAAACAAACAATTTTGTTTTTTGCTCATAAGTCCGTTAATATTGGCCGCAGACCCCCAAAACTTTTCATTTTTCAAAAGTGCGATAGAGCTATTAAACTATACATATTTGGAAAGTACGTTGTTTCAGCTTTTGATTGATGTATAGATCTTTCAAATGCGAGCAAAACTGTGGCTGTGGTAGCATTGGAAACAAACAATTTTGTTTTTTGCTCATAAGTCCGTTAATATTGGCCGCAGACCCCCAAAACTTGGCATTTTTCAAAAGTGCGATAGAGCTATTAAACTATACATATTTGGAAAGTACGTTGTTTCAGCTTTTCATTGATGTATAGATCTTTCAAATGCGAGCAAAACTGTGGCTGTGGTAGCCATTGGAAACAAACAATTTTGTTTTTTGCTCATAAGTCCGTTAATATTGGCCGCAGACCCCCAAAACTTGGTAGTTAATCTGGATAGTACTCACGATTGTAGGGAATTTTTACTCCTGGGGTTGACAATTGGCGATCAACTGGTGGCCGGTTTTGCTGCCCTTCCTCAAATATCCTCGGATTCTCTGATGTCTGGGGGATCCAGATGAATTTCTTCTTTGTTGTAAATAGCAAAAATTTGGAGCTTCTCTGTTTGGCCCTTTTATTACACAAAGCACAGGTTTCAAACGCTTCACCACCCGACAAAGCTATCTTATTAAGTTTGTGCAAATTGCTTAGGTTTCACCAAGGTATATTTCGGTGCATATATATATTTCTTGGTACAATTGATTTTTCTTCACTTCTTCACAGTACGTGCTTATAAGTTTCTTCACTTGGTATTTAAAGAATTAAAATTTATTTTCCTTCATAAATTCTCTACGTTTTATTATTTATTTCTTTAGAAAATTATTTCACATAAATGATAATAATGAAAAAAAATGATAAAAACCGGTGTTTGCCAAAAGGAGAACAATGATAATGATAAATAGAAAAAATGATGGCCGACCAGCTGTCAGCTGTGCGGCGAATTGGTGTGGGGTGATTTACGCGTGGTTGCCACACGTCCCAAATCGTTCCAATTTTAACACCTAAACCTTAAGGTGAGTTCATAAGTTGTGATGAGTAAATATAATGTAATAATCATAAAATATAATGTAATCCATGCGTTATAATGATATTATATACAATTCATGACAAATATTTATATGATGAGTATTATTCTATGTACAATTCAGGAAATATGTATATAATGAATATTAGGTTTTTGGGATTGGGACGTGTGGCCACCGATGTCGCGTAAACATTCTGCCTCCCCTAGGCGTACTAAGCGCCTAGTGTATGCTGCAACTCCTGCAAGGCCCGAACTGCTTCCTGAATAAGGATCCGCCCCACCTTATTTTTATACGTGGCTGTGCGTAAACCGGTTGCGGTGCACCGGATGGTGCGATCGCCGACGCTGGTTGGTCGTGCTGGTTGGCGTGCGATGGGAGCGCGACCAGGAGACCGTGGAGGCTGCTGTTGAGGGCGACGACGATGAGTTGCTGTTTGGCGGCGCGGCTCCTGGCGGCGTTGTGGGAGAGGTACCTCCGCCACAGGTGGTGCGACATACGCGGGTTGGCGACCTCCGGTGTCCCGATGAAGGAATGTGTGGTGATGCTGCCCGCAGACCCGGCAGCTTTCTGTGGAGGTGCACTGGTTGGTGCGATGGGACAGCGCTAAGCAGTTGGTGCAATACTGATGTGCCCTAGCGACCAAGAAGCGTTGTTGCGGCTGCATGGCCGTGAACACAGGGCACATCAGCAGCGCGTGATGACGCATGCACAATTTACATTTCCGGTAATCCGGTACGGGTTCGCTACGGCGCGGACGGGCTGCGGGCAGGGTCACTTGCGATGCCAATGAGCGGCGTGGTGTTGGGACCGGAGGGCGTTGACGATCCATCTGTTGAAAAGAGAGAGTAATATATGTGGATATTAGTTATACGCTTGGGAGTAAGCATAAGTTTTGGGAATGCTTAAGTTGTTGTCTGGGAGTTTACGATAGCACGAGCATTATGGACTGTATTAAGTTAGGGAGCTGGGAGTGGGCACTGAGGGCCCTCGTCACTCTCAGACGACGGTAGAAAGCACAGTTTCGTGAGAGGTCTTGTGAGAATTCTGTTCTGGGTGCGGACGTCTACGACACGAATGTGTCCGTCTCGTCCTGGGTGTAGGCTTTCTAATCGACCTAGTCGCCACTCGGTGGGAGGTAAGTTGTCTTCTTTAATGATGACTAGGTCGCCAATTTTCGGGGGAGTTTGAGCATTTTTCCAACGGTAACGCTTTTGAAGATCGGTGAGGTAGTCAGTTTTCCAGCGTTTGCTGAACTGATGATGTAAAACTTTCAGTCGTTCCCACCTGTTTATCATAGAGAGATTTTCGTGGTTCGGTTCGGGAAGCGAGAGCATTGGTGCTCCTCGGAGAAAGTGACCTGGCGTGAGGGCGGTGAGGTCATTCGGGTCCTGAGAAAGCTGGGAGATGGGACGAGAGTTAAGTACGGCCTCTATCCGAATTAATAACGTCGAGAACTCCTCGAAGGTAAAGCTGTGGGTTCCGGCGACCTTTTTAAAGTGTGTTTTAAAGCTTTTGACAGCGGATTCCCATAATCCGCCCATGTGAGGTGCGCCAGGGGGTATGAACTTCCAATTGATTCCTTGGGGGGCGTACTTCTGTACGATATCCGTCGATACTTCTTTCAGGAACGTGACGAATTCCAGTTCGGTAGCACGCTTGGCGCCGATGAATGTTTTGCCGTTGTCGCTCATCATCTGATTCGGGTATCCTCGGCGTCCTACAAATCGGGCGAAGGCGGCAAGAAACGCTTTGCTGGTGAGGTCTGAGCATAATTCCAGGTGGACCGCTTTGGTGGTAAAACAGACAAAGACGGCCACATAGCCCTTTACGAGGGTATGGGATCGGAGCATGGATGCTTTAAGTTGGAAGGGGCCAGCGAAATCTACACCAGTCGTGGTGAAGGGGGGCGCGAATCCACATCTCTCGGGGGGCAAGGCCGCCATTATTTGGGATCGCGTTTGTTGTTTGTGAGTGATGCAGACTTTGCACTGGAAAATGCACCTTTTGATAAGGGGTTTGAGACGGGCAATGTAGAATTCTTGCCTTAACATTTGTTGCATGAGACGAGCCTCCGCATGTAGGAGCATTTCGTGAAGGAATCGCATATATAGAGTACAGAGGCGCGACTTTTCGGGTAGGATAATGGGATGGCGCTCATTGTAAGTGAGGGTTGCGTGGGCTAATCGGCCATTTACTCGTAGGACTCCACTCTTGTCTAGGAAGGGATTGAGTACGAGTAGGGAGCTTCGTTTCGAGATTGGTTTTGAGTCCTCCAGACATGATTTTTCAGGAGCGAAGTATCGAGTTTGGGCCATTATGATGAGACGATGTTTCGATCTTTTGAGATCGGCATGAGTTAGAGAGGGTTCGGTGGGGTCATTAATACCGTTCACCGCGTCTTTTAGCCGACGTACAAACTTGAGAACATACGCTATGACACGTAAAGCACGAGGGTAGGAAGAGAATCGATCTAAGAGATCCTCACTCTCTTCCGTAACATGGAGGGCTTCTATTCTACGTGCCTCTGGGGGGGCGACGTTGCGAACTGTTGGTTGGGGCCAGGCTTCGGGGGGTTGTGAAAGCCACTCTGGACCATTCCACCAGAGGGCAGACTTGGCGAGATCGCCTGGCGTACAACCTCGGGTTCCCAGATCCGCGGGGTTATCTTTGCTTCGTACGTGCCGCCACGGGACATTACCTACGAGGTCTATAATCTGGGCGGTTCGATTGGAGACATAGGTCTTCCATGAGTGAGGTGGCTTTTCGAGCCAGGCTAACACGATTTCAGAGTCAGACCACATAGTCAACTTTCTTCGAGTGAGGCCGAGATGGGGTTGAACTACCGCGATTAATTTGGCTAATAGGAGGGCTCCGCATAGTTCCAGGCGTGGCAGACTTATAGTTTTGAGAGGAGCCACTTTGCCTTTGGACACAAGGAGGTGAGAGTAAACTTGGGTGCCGACAGTAGTTCGCACATAAAGGTTTGCGCAATAAGCCTTTTCCGAGGCGTCGCAGAAGCCATGGAGCTCGACTATGTGGGCCGGGGCGAAATTAATCCATCGGGGGATTTGTATCTCTGCGATTGACTGCAGATTTGTTGAGAATTGCGTCCATTTTATGAGCCGTATCGGTTTGACCCGTTCATCCCAATCAGTTCCGTCCAACCACAATTCTTGCATCAGGATTTTTGCCTGTATCATGACTGGCGTCAGCCACCCTGCGGGGTCGAAAAGTTTCGCAATAGAGGAGAGTATCTGCCGCTTGGTGGCTGCCGTTGAGGCTGGATCTGAGTCCACAGTATATGAGAATGTGTCCGAGAGCGCATTCCATTGAATTCCAAGGGTTTTGGCGGTACTACTTTTCTCGAATTCGAGGAAGTCGGTTTCAAGTAAGTCCGCCTTGGGAATTTTCCTGAGTATTTCCGGATGGTTTGCCGTGATCTTTTTCAAGGGGAAGCCGGCTGATTTGAGAGCATTAATAGTCTCGTTTAGGGATTGCTCGGCTGATGGGAGATCATGGCTGCCGGATAAAATGTCGTCTACATACGTCTCGGACTTTAGTATTGGGGCTGCGCGGGGATGGGAGTCGGCTATGTCTTTCGACAGCTCGTGTAGAGTGCGAATAGCCAGGAAGGGAGCGCAGTTCACCCCAAAGGTGACCGTTTTCAATTTGAAGTCCTTTATTGGACTGGTTTCGGGAGTTCGGAATATTATCCGTTGGTAGTCTTGGTCATCGGGGTGTAAGAGAATCTGGCGGTACATTTTCTCAACATCGCCATTAAACACATATTTATATGTCCGCCACTTGAGCAACATAAGTCGGAGATCGGGTTGGAGGGTTGGGCCGGTACATAGAACATCATTAAGGGAGTGACCGGACCCTGACTTCTTAGAAGCATTGAACACAACTCTGACTTTTGTTGTCTTTTTGTCTGGCCTTACGACTGCATGGTGAGGGAGATAGAAAGAGCAGTATTTTCCTCGAGATTCCATCTCATTGGGACTGCATTCTTCCATGTGGCCTAGGGACAGGTATTCTTCGAGTACCTGGTCGTACTGCTGTTTGAGCTCGCCCTTTTTTGAGAGAGAGCGTTCCATGCCATGGAACTGTCGTAGGGCAGCAGTACGAGATTGGCCTAGGTCGATATCGTTCGGGAATGATTGTTTAAAAGGAAGCCGAACCATGTATCGACCGTCATCCATTCGAGTGGTTGTGCTTTTATAAAACTCTTCGCACATTTGATCCTCGGGGGTTTCCACTCGGGTTCTGGGTATCTCCTCGATTTCCCAGAACTGTCTAAGCTGTTCATTCAGCTGAACGTTTGAGATTTCCCACACTTGGGAGGAATGGGCTCCAACCTTTTCGGGAGTTTGGCCGCTTATGATCCATCCAAATATTGTATTTTGGGCTAGCAGGCTGGGTGAGATCTTTTCGATGCCATTCAGCATTATTTTTGGGATTAGATCACTGCCCAATACCAGATCGATTTGGGATGGGTTCTGAGTGTTCTGGTCCGCTAGTTTGAGATGGGACCATTTGCGCATTTGGTTCTCATTTAGCCGGAGGGTTGGGAGTTGCCTAGTTAGCCGGGGTAGCACTATTGCCTGGGCGTTTATCTTCACCTTTTTGTCATTTGAGACGAGGGTCAACGAGCACAGCTTATTAGAGGTCTGTACCACTCCGCCTCCCATACCCGATATTTCAAACAGGGAGTGGGTATAGGGAAGCCCGAGTCTCGTCTGAGCTTTGGCGGATATGAAGCTTCTTTCGGAGCCTTGGTCAACTAAGGCTCGAAGCTTGAATAGGTCCCCTCTATGTTCTACCAAGACAATTGCTGTAGGGAGTATAATTTTGCTATCATTTTCAGCATGGAATGATTGTACTTGGGATGCGTTGGGTGCAGAGGGATCTCCTTCCTGGGGTACCGCTTGGCTGACGTCCTGAGGCCTTGGAGTGCTGGCTCCTATCGTTGCTACCTGGGATCTGGTCCTTTGAATTCCGGAACTGGTACTGGGGTTTGCTGTGTCGTGAAGGGTGGTGTTATGCCGGCCTTGGCAGTGCATGCACGTTCTCGTGCTTTGGCAGTCTTTTGAGAGATGGGTTTGGGCTAAACAATTCTCGCAGATATTATTGTCTCTTACGAATTTTCTGCGTTCTGAGATCGGCAACTTTTTATACCGCAAACAGCTTTGTAGGGTATGAGTGGACTGTCTGCATAATTTACAGTTATAAAATCGCTGCTGTTCTGTAGCGTGGGATTTTGTATGTGTCGGAGGTTTGTTGCTGTGGTTTTGGGGTTGAGACTGCCTGAACTGGGGGTTGTTCTGACTGGGGAGAGGCCTTGAGAAGTTTGTGGAGGGTGGATTGTATCGGGGTTTGGCCGGGCGCCATTGATCCACCCTTTCCACTATCTCGTAGCGAGTAGTCAGAAACTGGTTCATTTGGGACCAGTTCGGAAGGTCTCTTCTAGAGCTTAATGATTGCTCCCACAGGGCAACTGTATTTTCTGGAAGCTTTGAGGTTACCAGATATATTAATATGGGATCCCAACTAGAGGTCTCGACTTGTTGTGTCGCTAAGATTTGGAGAGCGTTGTTTACAGAGGATTGTAATTTTTGAATATCCTCACTATTCTCCGATTGAATCGGTTTTAGATTCATGAGGACTCGGATTTGATTATCGACCAGGACTCTTTTGTTTTCATAACGTGACTTGAGGGCTTCCCATGCTAGGGCAAAGTTGTCGTCACTTAGAGGGAATTGTTCCACTATTTGGCCTGCCTTACCTTTAGTCTTCTGTCTGAGGTGATACAGTTTTTGGGCACTTGAGAGTTTGGAGTGGTTGATATACACCGCCGTGAACATGTCACGGAAAGACGGCCATTGATCATACCCTCCATAAAATACTTCTGTATCACATGGGGGGACTTTCAGGTTCATATGGGAGGACTCTGAGGGGGGTTGGGTTTGCACAGGAGGCGCGGGATTACTCAATTCCTTGAGTTGGAGTTGGTCGCCTATTTGTGCTTTAGTGTCCTCATAAGCTATGAGGCAGGCTCGGTATTTACCGAAAGCGGCGGACTTGAAGTCGTCGGGAAGGTCCTGGTCGTCGGTTTCTACTACCAAATCGTAGGCGCTCTGTACTCTAGACCAAAATATATCGATATTCTTGTCTTTCAATTTTAGGGCTGCCTCGGTATTATCTTGTATAGGGGTTGAGCGGAACCGAGTACAGTAATCCGTAAAATTATCGGTTTCGGATATAAACTTATTTTCAGCCACGGTAGTCATTCTAAATAGGGACTTGCTTAATTTAATTTTTGGAATTTTGGGAAATTTTTTAGCTGCCGCTAATTATATTCACAAGAGATTGGTCAAATGGATTAGTTTGGGGCTAGTTGTTAGCTACCGCTGCTTTTTTTTTTTTTTTTTGAAAGAAAGTGATAAAAGGTATTTTTTTTTTTCTATAGGCCAAAAGGGAGTAGTCTGGGCCTAGTTTGGCCGGACGAGAATTTTTTATTACTGGGTATCACAACTTTGGAATGAACGTGTCAATTTACTGCTGGGTTGTCGCCAATAATATAAACGTATGTATATATATGTCCAAGTTATACCGCAAGGGACACAGGTTTATAAAGGGCAATGTTTTAGGTTTGTGAGAATATGTACATATATGTATGTAAAATTTCACTTTATGGGATTTGCCCTTGACTTTCTTGACACTTTTGGCGGGACAATTTATTTTTTGGCGGGAGCCAACAAAATGAAATTATGGGAATTATAATTTTATATATTATATATTATATGGGCAGGGGCTGGTTTCTTCAATGGCGAAGAAGGACCATTAGTTAATTTGGGTAGTACTCACTGTTGTTGGGAATCCTTTGTTCCTGATATGGGGGTATTATTTCTCGGTACTGTCGGTTTCGGTTATCTCTTCCAAAGGGCACTACGCCAGATGTAGTGCTTTTCCAATCCAATTAGTGGTTTGTGAAAGTGGCTGCTACGCACCACCGTGAAGTCCGCTAAATTCTGTAGACACAGTAGTTCACTTACAGCGGCTTATTTCTTTGAAAGGTTACGCCAAATATCGCCTCTATCTTAATCGCGATATACTTAGTATAAACCCTCGCCTGAAGAATGTTTTACTTTTATTTTGCGAATATGCAACTTTAATAATGTTGCGGGTAATAAAAAGATACTGCACAACTTCTATTTTGACTGCACAATTTATATTGAATTCGCAGACACCCTTTATTGGAGTAAATTGGTTGAATCACTATTAATTGTCTGCTAATTTCACGTAAAACGAGTTAAAGTAAAGATAGCTGCTGAAACTATAACTTTTCGGGTTTTTTTTTTGTATATAGAAAAAAAAAGAGTAGAAAAAACCGGTGTACCAATAAAAATAGATAATGACAATGTCATAATATGATATGATGGCCGACCAGCTGTCAGCTGTGCGGCGAATTGGTGTGG
The DNA here is from genome assembly GCA_949987695.1 of Merzomyia westermanni. Taxonomy (NCBI): domain Eukaryota; kingdom Metazoa; phylum Arthropoda; class Insecta; order Diptera; family Tephritidae; genus Merzomyia; species Merzomyia westermanni. The sequence goes on along the minus strand of OX465288.1, from coordinate 13,559,353 downwards.
GGTGATTTACGCGTGGTTGCCACACGTCCCAAATCGTTCCAATTTTAACACTTAAATCTAAAGGTGAATTCATAAGTTGTGATGAGTAAATATCATGTAATAATCATAAAATATAATGTAATCCATGCGTTATAATGATATTATATACAATTCATGACAAATATTTATATGATGAGTATTATTCTATGTACAATTCAGGAAATATGTATATAATGAATATTAGGTTTTTGGGATTGGGACGTGTGGCCACCGATGTCGCGTAAACACTGATACTGATACTGATACTGATACTAATACTGATACTGATACTTGTACCGATACTGACGCTGATACTGATACTGATACTGCTACTGGTACTGATACTGATACTGATACTGATACTCGTACTGATACTGATACTGATACTGATACTGATACTGATACTGGTACTGATACTGATACTGATCCTGCTACTAATACTGATACTGATATTGTAATGATACTGATACTTATACTTGTACCGATACTGATACTTGTACTGATACTGATACTGATAATGATACTAATACTGAAACTGATACTAATACTGATACTCGTACTGATATTGAACTGATATTGAACTGATACTGATACTGATATTGTAATGATACTGATACTGATACTGACACTTGTACCGATACTGATACTCGTACTGATACTGATACTGATAATGATACTGATACTGATACTAATACTGATACTGATACTGATACTTGTACCGATACTGACGCTGATACTGATACTGATACTGATACTGCTACTGGTACTGATACTGATAATGATACTGATACTGGTACTGATATTGACTGGTACTGATACTCGTACTGATACTGCCACTGATACTGCTACTGATACTTATACTGATACTGATACTGATACTTGTACCGATACTGACGCTGATACTGATACTGATACTCGTACTGATACTTATACTGATACTGATACTGGTACTGATATTGATACTGATACTGGTACTGATACTGGTACTGATACTGATACTGATACTGATAATGATACTTATACTGATACTGATACTGATACTGATACTGATACTGATACTGATACTGATACTGATACTGATACTGATACTGATACTGATACTGATACTGATACTGGTACTGATATTGATACTGATACTGGTACTGATACTCGTACTGATACTGCTACTGATACTGCTACTGATACTGATACTTATACTGATACTGATACTGATACTGATACTGATACTGATACTGATACTGATACTGATACTGATATTGGTACTGATATTGATACTGATACTGGTACTGATACTCGTACTGATACTGATACTGATACTGATACTGATACTGATACTGATACTGATACTGGTACTGATATTGATACTGATACTGGTACTGATACTCGTACTGATACTGCTACTGATACTGCTACTGATACTTATACTGATACTGATACTGATACTGATACTGATACTGATACTGATACTGATACTGATACTGATACTGATACTGATACTGATACTGATACTGATATTGGTACTGATATTGATACTGATACTGGTACTGATACTCGTACTGATACTGCTACTGATACTTATACTGATACTGATACTGATACTGATACTGATACTGATACTGATACTGATACTGATACTGATACTGATGATTTAAGAGAAAACTTTCTCTAACTTTCGATCAACGAAGGAGGAGAAAATGAAGTGCCTTTTACAAAATAAATGACAATACAAATGACAACAATTAGGGTCTCCTGTGAGCTATTATTATTATTAAGATATACATGAGCTGGCTTTCTATAAGACGCCTTTCCAAACACCGCTAAATATTATTTATCATTTTACGACTTGTGTGTGTAAAATATTTATTTTGAGGTAAGCACATAAGGTAAAATGTTTAAGTCATTTTAATTAAATTCTCACCACAAAATGCGCCCCCAAAACATTTGACCACATCACGGATCCAAGCATTTGCCTGATGATGCAAAGGGTCAGCGAATGTTGGTGGGACTAAAATAACTACTATTACCCTCTTTGCGCATATTTTGCGAGGAAAAGTTATTTAAACACTGGAAAATTCAATGAATTCAATTCATCTACCTGCTGTCCTAAACGTATTTTTCATAGCAAAGTGAGCAAGTAATGGTTAGGTGGGAGGATAAATGGCGTGCATTTAGAATATTAAATTTTCCGGTTTAGAATAATAATTTCTGGGCTTCCACAAAATTTTTTTTTGTTAGTTCTTTGGTTTTGGTGCTATGTAGGTGTATAACTTTAAAACACACATAAAGGGTAAAATGTGAGTGTAGCTTTGACATCGAAGCGCAATTTTCAGAATCAAGTACACACAAGCCTTACGAGTTGTGTTCAAAAAGTATCGTGAATTTTGTGTTTTTTCAAAAATTATTTATTTATTCATGAATATCTATTTTGTCCCCTTCAAAGTAATCCCCATGAGATATTATACACTTGTGCCAACGGTTTTTCTAATCTTCGAAGCACTTCAAAAAATCATTTTTTTGTATCTTGTTCTTTATCTCGTCAAGAGAAGCGTAACGTCGTCCTTTCATGGGCCTCTTCAGTTTAGGGAACAAGAAAAAGTCACAGGGGGCTCTGGGTTGATCTGGGGAATACGGTGGCTGCGGCATCATTAGTGTGTTGTTTTTGGCCAAAAAGTCGCGCACAAGCAACGATGCGTGAGCAGGGGCGTTATTGTGGTGCAAAAGCCAATTTTTGTTCTTCCACAAATCCGGGCGTTTCTGGCGGATTGCTTCGCGCAAATTGCGCATAACTTGCAGGTAATATTCCTTATTGACCGTTCTTCCCTGTGGCAAGAACTCATGATGCACCACGCCCCTGCAATCGAAGAAAACTGTCAGCAAAACTTTCACATTCGACTGAACTTGGCGCGCTTTTTTCGGTCTTGGTTCGTGCGGCAGCTTCCATTGAGATGATTGAGCTTTGGTTTCCACGTCTTAACCATAAACCCACGATTCCTCACCAGTTATGACCCTCTGGAGCAAATTTGGGTCGTCGCGGACAGAGTTTAACATCTCATTAGCAATGTTCATGCGATGCTGTTTTTGGTCACAACTGAGCAATTTTGGTAAAAAAATAGGTAAAAATCGAAGACGATCCAAAACACGTGCAAGCAAAGCAGCTGTCCACAATTAACTGAACATTCAAAATAGCCGAGCTTGTCGGCATAAGACATGAGTACCAACATAACGCCACAAAAAATTCGAATATACGTAACCAGCGAAAATTCAAAATTCGCGATACTTTTTGAACACACCTCGTATTGAAGTCTTATATTAAGCCGAGTGAATCGGTCGGATTGGGCGCCCGATTATGCGCGGCAATAGGGCACACTATGGTTATAGATAATTCTTCCAGACCTTCAGTTTATGCTATGTAATGTTATGTTATGCTATGTTTTGTTATTGTTATGTTACTTTATGTGATGTTATGTTATGTTATATTATGTTACTTTATGTTATGTTATGTTAGGTAAAGTTAAGTTAAGTTAGGTTAAGTTAAGGTAAGTTAAGTCAAGTTAAGGTAAGTTAAGTTTAGTTATGTTATGGTATGTTATGTTATGTTAAGTTATGTTATGTTATGGTGTGTTATGTTATGTTAAGTTATGTTATGTCATGTTATGTTATGATATGCTATGTTATGTTATGTTATGTTATGTTATGTTATTTTATGTTACATTATATCGTCTTACGGCATGATATATTTACGCTGTTTTCTTCTATGTACAGAAGAAAGACACATATGTACATGCTTGTTCATTTACATTTATCCTTTAGCACTAACCCTTTTAGCTTTAACTTTACACAGCTAAACGCCTGGAAAACATATTTTCACTCAGCTTGCTAATAAGGAAAATGAAAATTAAGCTCTAATTTAGTTATTTTGTGCAATATTGCAAACTCTTAAACATATTAGCACGTATGTACATAGACAAATAACAAACAGTAGCTGGTGTATGTTGATAATTGTGGATCTACAGGGCGTATGAGTAACCCACCACAGCATATTTGTAAAACGAATATGCATATAAACATACATCTTTAAAGACGTAGGTTGTGGGTTCATATGTGTTTTTGTGAATGAAATTTGTTATGCAAACATATTAAAATAGTTCCCTTGTTGCCTTCTAATAAATTGTATGTGAATATAGTGTAAATAAATTGCTACGAATATGGTACAACAAAACATGCTTAGCAACAACGAGACGGCATTATGCTACAATTAATTCTGGCTTAGAGTGTTGTTAGTAGTTCACTAAAGCTTGTTGTTGTGGCTAATAGATTGTTGCAAATAAATCTACTAATTGGTTACAGTGAAAGGTTGGCAACCGCGCTTCGTCCCAAAATTTGTTAGAATTTAGTTTGCGCCAAAATGGTTTTACTACATGAAATTATTTAAAACTATTTTATCTAAAATTAGTTTGCTATGAATTTAAACCAAAAGTGGTTTCTATAGCTTCAAGCTTTCTCTCTTCCCACTGCCAACTTCTACTTTCTTTACACATCTAAGCATTTTAGAAATTCAGCGCTCACTCTACACACGATTTAATGGAACTCCCTCTGCGGTTTTTATCTCTTATTTATTCACTGTGCGCCTGTCATCTGCCTACGTTAAAGCGTTTAGTTTCAACTCTCAGTCATTTAAAGCGTTAGACGACGTTCTGCATATAGCGAGAGTAATTTGGTTTTGCCTGCACATAACAACTATTTCCACAAAATGCATTTTGGACATTTAGTTTGCTTATACAAAATTTGTTTTTTTTGCTTATTGTTGCAGATGAAAATTGGGGTTTGCCGTTAGCCATTGCAGCCAACTTGCATATACCGTTTAAAATTGAAATTGGCGAGGATATACGTGATTTGCATGCACAGGACAAGATTGGAAGAGGTAAGTAACATAGATTGTGGCAAGCTGAGTCAATATTCCATAGCGTTGCAGTATGAAACCATTTATTATAATATAGCATAATTTAAGTTATACGTATCCACTAAAAAGAACATAATATTACTAAACAAAGTAAAAGATACATTATTTCAGCAGAGCAAAACAAGTCTCAAAATAAAATATTATCATAACATAACACAGCATAATATTAAGTTACACCTCATATTAAAATAAAATATAAGATAATGCCATAGCCTAACTTAACGTAATATAACATTACAATTACAATACAGAAAGGCATAGCATAGTATCACATCACAACATAGCATGGCAGAACATAGTATTATATAACATAACTAGCATATCATGTTACATAGCATAACACAAATGACATAACAACCACAAAAAATACAATGGAAGAATAACGCATTACATTGCATAGCATAACGTAACATAACATAATATAACATAACAAAGCATAACGTAACCTAGCATAACATAACATAACATAACATAACATAACATGACATAGCATAATATTACATAACATAACATAACATAACATAACATAAAATAAAGTAACACAAAACTATATAACATAAAAAATAGCTTTACATAAACATTTTGACATAACATGCATAGCATAACATAGCACGGTATAATATATAACGGCATAACTTAACATATCGAGCATAACAGATCGTGGCCAAAGCATACGTATAAAGGTTTGCAATGTCAACAAAATCTTGCTAGCCCAGTTAAAAATAGTAAACATAACATAAGAACTTAAGGTAAAAAACATAACAAATCATGACATTAGTAATTTATAGTCGCATTAGCTGAAAAGAAAGCTGAGCTGTTTGTGTAGTCATATCCATCTTAGCTTGAATTTTACACTGAAAAATCTACCGTGTCTAACTTGTTACAGTTCACTACCCGTGTCCCAAAACAAAAAACTACATGCAGACTGATGTCATTTACATTGACTTTAGCAAAGCTTTTGATATAGGTTCGAAGTCTATCTTATTGTACAAACTTAACCGCATAGGATTCCCATTTTTTTTTTCTTACGTTGGATGTTCTCTTACACAGAAGGTAATATTTACAACTTGCTTATCACGCGTAATTGATGTGACAGTTGGTGTGACGCAAGGTAGCCATCTTAGCTCTATTTCCTTTTTGTTTATTAATTACCTTCCCACTGTTCTGCATTACTGCAAGCCGACAGCTTAGCTAATTCGTGCAGTGCAAACAACATGGAATTCAACCTGAAAAAATGCAAGTCCATGTGTTTCCCAAGGAAAGTTTATTATTGTAGACTACGTAAAAGAGCAAACAAATAGGTTCATTGATCCATGTATTACAATCGACCCTAAGCTTGATTTTAAACGTAAATCGAAAGTTGTGTGAACAGCGCTTAAGGTGTGTTGTCATTTTTGAAAAGTTGGTTTAAGGAATTCAATGAGCTTTTTATTAACGAACCGCTTTATAGCTCGTTGGTAAGACGGATTCCTGATGCCGCTTCATTAGTATGGAACCCCTGTGTCTAAGCTCTATGGAGGGCGAGTAGTTTTTTTTGAGTTATTTTTTATTTTATTTCATTATTTATATTATATTATTAGTTTAGAGAGGAAAAGGGGGTGTGCGGAGCACATATTAAATAGGGAGCCCTTTTCTAATATTTATTTAATTATTATTTTATTTATTTAAATTATTTGGTCTATATAGAACGGGGTGCGGTGCACCTGTTACACCTTGTATGTATTAATTGGGGGCGAGCACTGTTGGCTCTGAGGCATTGCACGGGATTGGCTTCCTCATTCTTGCTCTGAAAAACCCCGCTTTGGGGTTACAAAACATAAACTATATCTTTGGGATATTTCATAAGCTGCTTGCGAATTACAAGAGAGTGCAGTGTAAATAAAATAGACGAAATAAATCGTTATAGCTTATGTCGCTTAAACATTCTCGCCCCCCTAGACGGCTTAGTCGTCTAGTGATATTCATAAGTCGCCGGTTCGAATCCGGCTCGAAGGACCATGTCTAAGCTCTATGGAGGGCGAGTAGTTTTTTTGAGTTATTTTTTATTTTATTTCATTATTTATATTATATTTTTAGTTTAGAGAGGAAAAGGGGGTGTGCGGAGCACATATACCAGATTTATTCGTATAAATTAGAAACGGTACAAAAACAACGTTTACTTGCTGTATTGAGGAACTAGCCGTGAGACCAACCGCGGAACCGTGTAAAAACTTGTACAGCTACCGTCATTACAAAGTCGCCGGGAAATGCTTGGAACTTTCTTCATTGCGAAACTTTTTACAGGCATGGTGAATAACCCATTCTTGCTTGGCGCGAATATATTTGATGACATTTCCAAACGATTATTTTAAGCATTTGCAAGCGAACTTTGAATTATATGAGCATTTTCGTCGTTTGTGTCAGGATTTCAATAACCATTTCTCTTAGTTAATAAATGTCTTCTCACTGCCTTAAACGATTAAATCGATCGAATAAGAGGGTGGATTGGAGACACCGCCTCTCCAACAATCCAATGAGTTCCAAGCGACCCGCTTTTACTAAGTAAAATATATAACTCAAACTTTATATTTTATTTTATATATATCATGTCTAGTCTGTAAGATTTCGTCAATTTGTAGACTTAACACTACTCACTATACAACGGCTGCAGCCTACATAACATAGCTTAACATAAAACACTTTAGGCAACAAAGCATGCCAACAACAATAAGTTATGCAACACAGTACATCATAGTATATAACAGTGCCGTATACAGGGGGATTGGGAGGATAGACCTCCCCCCACGCCCCTCCTTCGTCAATGACCTACTATTTGTTTACTTTCGATTGAATAACACAAAACCATTTTATGCTTCCGATTTATAATTTTCCTATTTTAGACTAAAGACAAAGTGCGTTTTTTAGGAATATATGAAAGTGTCGGTTATTAGATTCTTCTTTAAATGGTCATCTAAACGCCTGGGCGATTTTGACCGTCCAACATAGCTCGCCAGTCGTTTCTTCGTTGCGCCAACTGGTGCCAATTGGAAACACCGCGGAATCGCAAATCGGTCTCCACTTGGACCTTCCATCGGAGTGCTTCCACTGGCGGGTACATCTTCGCTCATTGGCACAACGTGGCCTCGCCAGTGAAGCCGTTGTGTTTTAATTCGCTGAACTATGTCGGCGTCTGCGTAAAGCTCATACAATCATAAATCTTCTTCGGTACTGGCCGTCGCCAACGCGTAGAGGCCCACAAATCTTTCGAAAAACCTTTCTTTCGAATACTCTCAGAGCCGCCTCATCAGATGTTGTTAGTGTCCACGCTTCTGCACCATATAGCAGGACGGGTGCGATGAGTGACTTGTAGAGTGTTATTTTCGTTCGTCGAGAGAGGACTTTATTTTTGAATTGCCTACTCAGTCCGAAGTAGCATTTGTTTGTAAGATTAATTCTTCGTCGAATTTCTAGGCGAATATTATTGTTGGTTCCAGGTAAACGAAGTCCTTTCCTATTTCAAAGTTGTTGATGACAGAAGGTACTTCGTTTTGCCCTCGTTTACCACCAAACCCATTTTTCCGCTTCTTTTCCTAATTTGGAGTAGGCAGAAGTTACGGTGCGGTTGTTAAGGCCAATGATATCAATATCGTCAGCATATGCCAACAGTTGCACCCTTTTATAAAATATTGTTCCATAGCGGTTAAGTTCTGCAGCTTGTATTAATTTCTCCAGCATTAAATTAAAGAAATCGCACGATAGGGCGTCACCCTGTCTGAAACCTCGTTTAGTTTCGAACGGGTCGGAGAGGTGCTTCCAAATTCTGACCGAGCTGGCGTTGTTGCTCAAGGTCATTTTGCATAGCCGTATAAGTTTTGCGGGGAAACCAAATTCAGACATAGCGGCTATCGAAAGCGGCTTTAAAATCAACAAAGAGATGATGTGTGTCGATTCTCTTTTCACGGGTTTTTTCCAAGATTTGGCGTATTGTAAAAATCTGGTCGATGGTAGATTTACCAGGTCTGAAGCCACACTGATAAGGTCCAATCAGTCTGTTTACGTCAGACTTCAGTCTTTCGCACAATACGCTTGATAGGACCTTATATGCGATATTCAAAAGGCTGATTCCGCGATAGTTGGCGCAGTTTGCAGGATCACCCTTCTTGTGGATTGGGCAGAGAACACTTAGGTTCCAATCTTCGGGCATGCATTCATCCAACCATATTCTGCATAGAAGCTGATGCATGCGCCTTACCAGCTCCTCGCCTCCGTGTTTGAATAGCTCAGCAGGCAAACCATCAGCGCCAGCTGCTTTATTGTGTTTCAATCGGGGTATTGCTATTCGCACCTAATTATATTCGGGTTTTGGAACGTCAATTCCACCATCTTCGATTGTGTGCTCTTGTTCGACATCTTCTTTGGTTTCTTGCTCAGTTTCTCGGGTTTAAAACCATCTGTCAATCGCAGAATTTTGTGATAGAATTTTCGTAAGTTATTTCCGTTGGCCATCATCTCAAGCTACTTTTTTTCACGCTTTTCTGTCTCTCCTTTTTGCGCCCGAAAAATGTGCCCCGCTTACCTCTTCAACTCGCGGTAGTGCTCATACACATTCCTCCTTGCATTCGATCTAAGCGTTGCCTTCTCGGCTTCATCCTTTCTTTTCGTTGCAGCGCGGCACTCTTCATCATCATACCAGTTGTTTCTTCGCGTTCGCCGGAATCAAATTACTTCTTAATTAAAAGCAAAAAAAAGAAAAATAACTAAAATAATCAAAGAAGTGGTTTTGATTGCATTTGATTATTTTTTAATTTTCATTATTTTTGATTTTTTTCAGCATTGTTGATGTGTATATTTATGTGTTCCTACCGCAATACTGAGAGAAATCAAAAGTAATCAAAACAAATTTTTTTTTTATAATTTTTGATTTTTTTGTTGTTTTTTTTTATTAATCGTAAAAAGTCATGATTTCTTTTTAAATAATTTTCTGAATTAATTGGAAAACAATCCCTATAAATTTGAAGTAATGGTAATCAATCATTAAATGGATTCTCAGGAAAATAATTAATCAAACCGGTACTCATTACCATTAGTAATCATTATTTAAAAGGTCTGAAATAAACCATGAATTTACAATCAAAAGCTAAATCAAAAAAATTGTTGGTTCTTACTAGAACAATCGTGCAAGCATTATTGCACATGCAACTCTTTATAGGGTTAAGTATGTAGATTTTTATTCAGCTGTGTTGCAAATTATACTTTATGGGACAATATTGTCGAAAAAATGTTAACAAAATTTGCCAGAAATAATATTCAGCTGCACTTAATCTTATGCAGCTCAGCTTCAAAAGTAGAAAGTTTTGTTTTTTAAGAAAATCGTTTTACTTATAAAACTATTTGAATTACATTTAGCTCAGAGTTTTGCATTCCAAATAATGCGAAAAGAACGAAATCGATCGAATAGTTATATTGACATTTTATTCAGCTATACAAAGCATATTCAGCATGTATTTGAAAAACGCTTGTATTATAAATCACACGTTTGGAGATATTCTCTCCAGCTTACGACAGCAACGATGAAAACTAGGAAGTTTCTTTGCATGTTGATAAATATTGTAGTAATTATGATATAATTCGGTTTTTTGTTGCTGTTTTTACAACATCAAATCCTATTCCGCACAAACGAACTGGTGATGAAGCTTATTTCAAGATCCATATTGGGCAAAAAAAAGCAAATAGTTAACTGGCGTCGTGACTTAAATTCAGCACAGCTGTAATTTACATCAAAAAACTCAAAGCCAAATTATTATTTACTAGTACTAAGCAGTAGAAGCCGCTGCATGCAATAAAATATAGCAAGCATTTTTTTTAAGCATGCTTTGTGTTTGGAAAAATAACAGCAAAGTTTATCCTTTATCTTTCACATTTAATATTGAAGTAATTCATTTGCTTATTTTATACTTTTTCAGCTCAGTTATTAGTTAGGCAATTATGAGAAATACAATTCAGCTTCATTAAATCGTATTCAGCATAGCTGAATAAGCTAAATATTTTGCTTATTTCTTTCTGAGTTATTCCTTTAGCTGAGACTAATAAAGTATCAAGTAATTATAACATATTAGACTTAGCGTAGCAGTTTTGAATGCTTATAAAATTATAAAATGTTGGTAAGCCCAGCTTTATGGGTTGAAATTTTCGTACTTTAAGGAAATAGTTTCATTCAGAATAGTGCTGAACTATATTTACTTCTAAACTTTTTGTTCCATAAGATGCGAATCCATTCATTAGTTACATTACCATTTTATTCAACTACAAAAGACATATTCAGCATGAATTTGAAAAAGGTTTAGAGTATGAACCGAATTTAGTTTTGCCGCCACCTTACGAAAATGAATTAGAAAATATTGAAAATTCTTTTGAAGTTTATAGATATTATATCCGATATGCTTTTATTCTATTTAGCTGCTTATTTTAAATACATAAATATTGAAAAAGAAAGGCAAATAATTAACTGGCTGACAATGCGCCGTGACTTAAATTCAGCGCATAAGTTATTTACAGCACGAAATTCAGAGCCGAAATTGTTTACCAATTTAAGTATTCTAGCAGTAAAAACAGTTGCTTGAAATCAGACATGTTAAATTTGATTAGTAACTAGTAGGGCTTTTGTTAACAATCGATTATCCGATTAGTCGAATAGCAACTATTGAGCTGTTTGAAAATCGAATAGCAAATTTTCGATTTCGAGTAATCGACTAATCGTATACTGCCGGTTGATAAATAAAATTTTTAAAATAAAAATAAAAAATTCTACATTTTCTATAGTTGCAACGCATGTTTATGAAGGTGATGGAACTCAGTTCCATGCTAATAGAGCATCCATTGTCAATAAAAAACACAACTAGTCGACTAGTCGATTAGTGACAATCGATTACTTTTTCAAACAAATACTTCAAATCGATTAATCGACTATATGATTAGTCAATTATCGAGAGCTCTAGTAACTAGTAATCAATTAATTAGATGGCTTTTTTAATTGGCAATGATTATTTTAATTGTTGTTCAAGAAACGGAAATTGTTAATTGATTACGATTAGAAAAAATCAAACAAGAAAAAAAAAACAAAAATAATCAAAAAAAAATATCTAAAATACCCAAAAGTAATCAAAGCAACCTTTTTCATTATTTTTCAATTTTTTATTATCATAAAAAATCATGATTTTTTTTTTTGATTATTTGTATAATTACTTGAAAAATAATCATTAAAGATTTGAAGTAATTGCAATCAATCAATAAAAGGATTTTAAAAAAGTATTTAGCTGAATTAACTTTTACTTAGCTGGATTAGTAGTAGGGCTCTTTTAAATAGAAAAATTATACGATTTTTAAATAAAATTGTTTCTTTTTTATTATTAAAATTATTAAATTGCAATTTTTTTTTTTTTTAATTATGTTGCATTATTTACTCCTTGGATTCCAGTCAGCTGAATGAAATCTTATTCAGCGCAGATTTACTGCTTCCAAAATTGATGAAAAATTTCTGAACAAAGCGACCAAAAAATATGCAATTTTAAGAAGCTTAAACAAATGTTCTTCTGTTTGAAAAAAATACTAATCCACGCAGCTAAAATGTTTCTGAGTAAATTGAATAATTATAAGCCTATGTAAGACATAGCATAGCTGAATTAGTTAGATTTCTTCTTTAAATGTTATAAATTGAAAAAAAAAATTGTTTTAATGCACGCCATTTTAAACTTAACATTTTATTTTTTAGTCTGAGGAAAGCTCTTGAAATTAGTTGCTGAAGATACCTTGTTAGTTTTTGTGCAATTGCAATTACACAGCTGAATAGTTGAGCAATTGATAAATTTTCCTGAACCGAAGGCAAAAGAAGCATAGAATTCTATTCAGCTCAAGGAAATGTTGTTAAGCGCTACTAACTTTTTGTAAGCTTCTTGTGAATAGCTAAACTTACTGTAAAATGTAGTGAATTTGACACAACTGTATTGGTTGGGTAATTGATTAAAAATTTACAAGAAAAAATAAAGCGAGCATGCCATTTTACAAAGAAATTTAATTACTTGACTTAATATTTGATTTATAATAAAATTACGTTGCACATAGTTTGAAACTAAGCCTACCATTTTTTCTTATTGGAAACATTATATGAGTTGAGAAATATTTAAGAAGGGATATTTTTTAATTATAATTGTACTCAGCCCAGCTAAATAAGTTCGTTTTAATATTTTATATTATTGCAATTGCTATAAGTTAACTCTTTGTAAGCTGTTAAAAGCTCACGGTAATTATGTCATTAGTTATTTGAAACCTCTTCCTAGACCTTATTCAGCTGCTGGAAAACTTATTCAGCGCAGCTGAATTTATTGATTGATTGTTTAAAGTAATTTTATGAAAAGTATTAGGAATATGCAATTTTAATCAACTCAAAGAAATGTTATTCAGCACAGTTGAATTCTTTTATAAGCTTTATATTTCTAGTATAACCAGTATTAGTCCATAACATTGTATGCTGTTTTAAATTCAGCGCAGTATTTTTTTATCACAAAAAGTATTTAAAACCTCTTCCCAGATTGTATTCAGCGGCATGGAAACTTTTTCAGTTCAGCTAAATTTTAGCAGCAGTCGTTCAATCATTTTTTACAAAAAGTAGATGTAACATGCGTTTTTATTCAGCTCAAATAAATGTTATTCAGCACAGCTGAATTTATTATAAACTTATTATTCAACTCCTTTGCGCCTATTTAATTTTATATGTCCTTCACATATATATTCGCAATGTAGAACTCAACATAAAAAGAAAATGTAAAAATACTTATTATAAGAACAAAATCACCATATTCAACCTCTTTTAACTATTCACTAAATTATTCAAAAATTTAAATTTCTTCAATTATTTTACGTCTTTCATAAATCTCACTGACTCCTGTCGTCCATTTTCTCCACAACAGCCATCATTATCACAGCGGATATGAATGATGCCAGTACTTCGCAACTGCTAACGCAACTGGTCGGACTGCGCCATACCAAAGTGCTGCTCATCGATGTCGTGGCTGCCTCTTTTAATGCCGAGAATAATTTCTACAAAAATTTGGCGCGCATCAACAATGGCTCTGAGCTCATGTCTAATTTACTATTGCTCACTGTGTTGAGCGATAAGTATCGTCACTTTCTGAAGGTCGCATTTGAAGACAATGGCATTGCGTTGGTACAAAACTTCCGCCAAATGCGGCGTTGGAAGGCGATGTCGTCAAACGATGGTGGTGGTGGTGGTACAGCAAAGGAGGCTGGCATTGTGAATTGGCCCATACACTTGGATAGCTCTGTGACACGTGCTTTAGAGGAACATGAAAAAGCGTTGGCAGCAGAGGCGGCGCAAAGAAATTACGCTAATAGTGAAACTACGACTTCCTCGACTACGACGACAACAACAACAACAACTGTGCGCCCAACGCGTGACACTTTAGCTGCCTTCGATGAATGTCCGCAACTGAGTGGTCTTAACTTTGTTGAAATTTGTCCGAATATTGAGAATGTTACGCGAGATTGTGTAAATTTTTTGAACAACAACAACAACCACAGCAATAGCAAAACCAATGAAAAATTGTTGCAGCAGTTGCGCATTTTACTTAAACAACTTTGCCACATACATCCGGTTACCGGACATACGAACGCGGAGCAAAAGCGAATAGCGAATTTAAGGAATTTTATTGACTTTTTTCATTTTTACGATTATATAATTACCAATGTACGACAACAGCTAGAGGCAGCTGCTGCGACCCCCATTAAACCAACAACAACAAAACGCATAAGAACACAAACCGCGCAACAGCGCAAACATAAAAAGGAAAAAACTATAGACATTGATGGTGACAGCGTGAGTAGTACTAACAACCCTACTAGGAATGTCAATGCACAAATGCCAAAGTATGATTTTGTTGTATTGGAAGTAGTGCGCCATAATGTGACTGCTCATAGCATCAACAACAATTACAATGATAACAACAACAACGCAAATAGCAGAAACAATATTAAAAACATGACGACCACCGCAAATGCGGCCAAAGTTGACAATAAAATTCGTGACATTTACAACGCCAGCTCTTCCAGTTCAATCAATTCAGCAAGGGATATTAACTCAACAACATCCACCGACTCTATCAAATGGCGTCCATTGTTGATTTTAGAACAACATGAACTCAATTTGAACACTTATATAACACATGCCATTCAACCGGGCTACGACAAATGGTTGTTGGTGAGCACTGCTCAAATAGTGAAATGTGGTGCTATCTGTTGGACGATTGCAGCTATTGTTTTCGGATTGATCCTGCTAATTGCAGCTGCAGGCGTTGCTGCGGGAATTGCGTTGAGGTAAGCTATAAATTTTGGTATTGAATTTTATTGAGGGAAATGTGCTTGATTCATATTTATTTTCTTCATGAAAAGTAGTGTGCGTTAAAATTTTTTTCGATGGTATTTGATTTTAGCGACATTTTTTTGTTCTGTTTAAATACCTCTGACGATAAGAAGGCAAAAACAGAGGTACTAAATAAAATAAAAGAAAATAAAATAATATAAAATAAAAGAAAATAAAATATAGTAAAATGAAAATAAAATAAAATAAAATAAAATAAAATAAAATAAAATAAAATAAAATAAAATAAACTAAAGTAAAATAAAATAAAAGAAAAGAAAATAGTATAAACTAAAATAAAATAAAATAAAATAAAATAAAATAAATAAAATAAAATAAAATAAAACAAAATAAAACAAAATAAACTAACAAAAAAGGAAATAAAATAAAATAAAATAAAATAAAATAAAATAAAATAAAATAAAATAAAATAAAGTAAAATAAAATAAAAGAAAAGAAAATAGTATAAACTAAAATAAAATAAAATAAAATAAAATAAAATAAAATAAATAAAATAAAATAAAATAAAACAAAATAAAACAAAATAAACTAACAAAAAAGGAAATAAAATAAAATAAAATAAAATAAAATAAAATAAAATAAAAGAAAATAAAAGAAAATAAAAGAAAATAAAAGAAAATGAAATAAAATAAAAAGAAAATAAAATAAAATAAAATAAAATAAAATAAATAATATTCAAATAAAATAAAATAAAATAAAACAAAATAAAACAAAATAAACTAACAAAAAAGAAAATAAAATAAAATAAAATAAAATAAAATAAAATAAAATAAACAAAAATAAAATAAAATAAAACAAAATAAAACAAAATAAACTAACAAAAAAGGAAATAAAATAAAATAAAATAAAATAAAATAAAATGATATAAAATAACATAAAATAAAATAAAATAAAAAAATATAAAATAACATAAAATAAAATAAAATAAAATAAAATAAAATAAAATAAAATAAAATAAAATAAAATAAAAGGAAATAAAATAAAATAAAATAAAATAAAATAAAATAAAATAAAATAAAATAAAATAATATAAAATAACATAAAATAAAATAAAATAAAATAAAATAAAATAAAATAAAATAAAATAAAATAAAATAAAATAAAATAAAATAAAATAAAATGAAATAAAATAAAATAAAATTAAACAAAATAAAATAAAATTAAACAAAATAAAATAAATTAAATCAAATTTTACTAGATCAAATAAAATAAAAATAAGTCAAATGAATGAAAGCATTTTCAATGCTTATCAATAAACCTTTCTAAAATGCCCCATAGTGCGGTTGTTGCTAACAATCCCTTAGCGTGAGTTGATAAGAAACTTCTAAGCCATCTTAGCCACCAAATAAACATGTATCTCACGTCTTGTTATGATTTAAAAAAAAAAAAACAAGTTTAATCACTATGCTAGCAATTAATTTCATTAACGCAACAATAAATTAAAACGAACTACCAACAATTAACAGTTATAGCTGGTGCAAATAAATATGTGTATTAATAGCTGCGATAACAGAGTATTTGCACTAATGAGTATGGCAATCGAATAGTTAATACACGCATACATGCATACATATCTACGATCATACAGTGATAGTGTGAAATGACTGTGAGGAGCGATAAAAACTATTAGCAAAATACGAATATTGAAAAGCGAAATAATAAAGGCGTCCCAAACACTTTGGCATCAACACTTATTTAATTGCTGAACAATAAATATTTATAAGAATCAATTTATAAATTATTTATTGCACTTGCTGTCACTAGCAGTTTGGCAAATTTGTTCCATAGGGCACAAGTTGGCAAAGTTTTCTCAATACTTTGCAGATATATTTTAAGGTTGCTGTGGGTATGCACACAATCGATTGCTCAGCTAAAAAAAGTTTGAACATAATTTTGATATTAATTTAAACATATTGAAATGGCTCTAATGACTATATTCAATTGCAGAAGAACATGAAGATTTGATAACTTTGTGGCACTTCCAAAATTCAACGTTTTAAAGATGTGCACAAAGTTTTAAGTAAAGATTTAAATGAGTATTAAATGAGAAAAACTTGTGGGAAAAATGTTAAATAAAATAACATTTTATAAATGACCATCAAATTCTACTGCAATAAAGTAAAAGTTTAAAATTTTTTTTAAACCGCCAATAATTTTCAAAAGTTTTTTCACCACATTATTCTCCCTTTAACGCATATATTTATATGAAAAAAAAACTCCAAGGATAACTGCAGAAAAAATGTTTTAAAAACTCAACGCGATTTTTTAAAGATAAAAAGTTTGGTCGCGGATCACTCAAAAACTGCTAAATGGAATTGAAATTTTACCGTTGAAATTTTACCGTTATATTACTAGAAGCTCAACTTAAAATTTAAGATATCATAAGTTCCGATATCTCAACCAGTTTCGGAGATATCGAGCAATATGTGGACCAAGGTGACCCAAAATGTTTTTAGTACAATATGGGTATCAAACGAAAGGTGACAATAAGTGCTTCAATAAGCGATGTAATTATGTTCCATATCTTACCTGGTATGTGTGGGAGATATAATGATTAATATGGGACTCAGTCAATTATAAGTTCTGAGATGCAGCGAAGCGGGCACGGGTTCACTAGTACTTTCTAAAAGTTTTTCAAACCATTTTGAATTCTTTTTGAAGTGTATATTTTTGAACAAGTGGGAGCAATTGTCACAAGAATTATAGCTTATTACGCATGTGGGGGCTAAATCCTTGCATATGGTACAGCAAATATATAAATGAAAATAACTACAGATTGAAAATAAATTTTTGCACAGCTGACAACACTTTTAATAAAAGCGACATACATACATAAGACTGGGCCAAATTGATATTTATTTTTAGAGGTTCATTGCTAGTTAAGATTTTTCACGGCTGATCTCATTTTTGAAAACAAAAAAAAGTCGCAAAAAAAGGTGCAGTCGCCTATTTACACTACCGATCAAGCGGATCTAGTAGATGATTGATTTCCATGGAGATGTATAGAAGTATTCACACTACTTAAAACACAGTCGGCCATCTGCTTTATTGGCAAGGAGCTCTACGTATACACACCCCTGCAGTCAATACTACTAGTTTTATACTAGTCCAAACTAGTACGGGTAAACAATGTCTCAGGCGCTCCGTTGTGGTACCTACCCACCATATCTCAGTTGCTACCACCCTAATGTACCGATGTGGTAGAAACTGAAATATGGTGGGTAAGTACCACAACGAAACGCATGAGCTCAATGAACTTTCTTGAGAAACACCTCCTCTTCGAAACAAAAAAATGTATGTGTCACACTTTAAAATCCGACAACAAAAAAATGCCAAAGATATGAAGAAAAATGTAATTGGGCGACATCTAGGGTTGCCAGAAAAAAAATTTTTTTTAAATGTTTTTCAAAAACACTTCGTATGAGGGGAGGTACGGCCGACCTTTTTTTTGGTGATACGCTCTAATGTACATGATCTGCAACCCAAATGTACTATTTAAACCCTAAAATTGTCAAAAGGATTATGATTTTGCTATCAGAACCATTATTTGCAAGTTTTAAATTAAATGAATATTGAAAAACTCAGAATATTAGTTGAATAGGAAATTAAAATGTGAGGAAGACGTTGTTAACTGAACGATTGCGGCCCGAAAACTGACAATTTTAGAGGGTTGTTGCTTCTTAAGATAGGGGAAACGTTACATTCGCTCAAACTGGTATGAATAACCCCTTTGAAATTCTAGTTATTGAACTAGAATGTTTACTTACCAGTCTGGCAGTTGACTGCAGATACTGTATGCATTCGATCACCTAACTACAACAACAATTGTTGTTGCTTATGCAGTGTTACCATAGAAACTGCCCAACTGTTTAGCTGTAGTGTGAAAAGCTGCACTGATTTGACCATTGTTTTCTCCTACTAGTTTGGCATTTTGGGAGTGAAAGGCAGTAAATGAAGGTTGTCGAAGTAAGTAGAATGAAATAATTCGCGTTCAAGCTTAATTCAAAGTACAATTGCAACTAAAAAGTGTAATTTAAAGTGAAGTTTACATTTTATAGTAAGTTATAAGGTGTTATAACATGACAGGCTTCTCAGCAAAAATTCGTCTCCTTTGTAGATGCCGTTCGGAGTCGGCAAAAAACTGTAGGTCCCACCAATTTGTAGGGAAAATTCAAATCGGCACACCACAAATTGGAAGAGAAGCTTGGCGCAAAAATCTCTTAGGAGGTTTATGATGATATACCTGTTGTATATCGCGCCATAGAGATAGAGAGATAAGGTGTTATAACTACTTTATAATTAACAATTCGGGAGTTTTATTTCTTCACGTTCAATATTACAGTATTTACATTTGTTTGTTTTAATATTGAACACAACACACCCTCTGGGGTTTGTGTGTGTATGGAAATTCGGAGTTAGTTGCTCTCCTAGTAAACATATACTATGGATTTGAATAAATTAGTTGGGCAAATGTGTAATACCACAGCCCAACCCGACTAAACCTATTTATCATTATACCTAAATTTAGTTGTTCGTGTTGTACAGCCGCCAATGTGTTTGATAGAAAAACCGGAAGGCAAAGATAAATTTGATATCCAACAACTTTTGTTTCTTCTTTTAATACTCCATCTACATTTCTGTATGCGACCTTAAATGTAATATACATAATCCTATATAAGCTGAATTAATTTGTTAAACTCATAAAAATTTGTTTGGTATACTGTATGCAGGGCAAAGTTATAGCGTATATGTATACTAATTCTTACCTCTAGCTTGGGAACCTTAATCCCGAAATCCCGAGACGACATGCTTTTTTAAGTCGTGGAAAGCTCGGTAATGCAAGAACACAATACTGGGATTTTGTTTATATGAAAGAGAGTTTATAGCGAATTTTTCTTTTTCCAAGTGGGGCCTTCGCACTCCCACTTTTTCGTAAGTCTATATATTCCTTATTGTGTGTAACATGATGCTACTGTAAGTTGAATCTATTAATTTAGCCTACACAGAAGCAGAACAACTTTTAGTTTTTTCATTTTATTTTATTTTTTAATTATATTGTATAAGGGCTTGCCAACCAACAATATTGATTCAGGTTATCTTAAAATAAAAGAGAAATATAAATAACTAGATATCGTCCATTGGTTGAAGTTCAACCACAAAACTTTATTTTTTTTTTATTTCTTTTCTCTACTTTCTTTGCTGTTAATTTTTTTTCATTATGTTTTAATTTCCTCTTCTGGTGACTTTTTATTGTGTACCTTTCCTTTAAAATATTGCCCTTTTCTTCAATAATGCAATTTCTATTTCGATTTTAATTAATTTTATTTTATACTGTGCTTTCATTTTTATTTAATTTTATTTTACACAAATCTATCCAGAAAAAATACAAGAGTAAAACTACTTCTTGAATACTCTCAGCTCCAACATACTTAACATGAATAATCACCTATTTTGTTTTTGTAAAGCTTTTATGATTTACACATTTTCTCATGCTTGCTTAATGCTTCCAACAATGCAAAGCCTCGTGCTCTCAGCAAAGCGGTTTACATACATCGCATACCAACGATGAATACAATAACAACAACTCATGTCATACCTACTCACACAACAGCGGCTCTATAGTGTGAATACATGTTTGGAATTTGTAGTGGTGTCATTTTCAAACTGATTTTCCGACTTATACTTAATTTGTTCCTTAAACTTTTTTGATTGACAGCACTGCAGCTTGAGAAGACCTATCAATCCATACCTAATTGTTTATGCCTTAGGTGTATAGTTTGGCCGAAAAGCGGGACAAACTTTTCCAACTTGCGCATTTATATTATAGATACCTAAACAGATTTTGCATATGATACACAAAAACTCTCGGGACAACCAAAGTAGAAAAATCTGTCATCTCTTGTGTCTATATACAATACATATACTCATATGTATATCTATTAGCAAATAAGTATAAATATGTATATGAAAGCAACTTTTTTGAAAAATTTTATGAAATATTATCACGTACAACAATTCAAGCGCCATCCCATTAGTGTTTAATTTGTTATAAATTTTTAATAGAATTAATTAAAAGTTTGACACATGGTTCGAAAGAACTTGACTATGTAAATATATACTCGTACATAGGTGCATAAGCATCGGCACTCCAATGCGTACAAATGTTTGATGCGGGCAACTTTTTTAACCTCAAAGTGATGGACTGAGAGTACGTTTACACAAGTCAAACAAAAATCCGGAAAACTTTGCTCAATCACCATGAACTGCACAAACGACATCAATTTACTCGCTCTGAGTTTAAAATGCAGCATGAGTTTGAAGTCAGGTCCACATTCGGGGCTTGGTTTCGATAGTTGTTTAACCCTCGTTTTAATTTCTAGGAAAGCTTAGTAAATATTATATGGTAAGCGGATATACAAATTTGAAACAAATCAAAAAAACGTTAATTTTCCATGAAATTAGACATCGGTGAAGATTTCACCTGCACATTATACAAGGTGGCGCAAAAGTAAGCTTCCGATGTTCAGCATATCGGTTGTGGCACGTGCAGTGTGTGCTGTTGCACCGTCTTGTTGGAACCACATGTTTTCCAATCCCAATTCATCAAGTTGCGGCAAAAAGAACTCATTGATCATTGCTCTGTAGCGCTCACCATTCACAGTAACCGTTTGGCCCCGACCGATTATTGGTCAAATAAATAGTCAGCAATATTCCGCGTTCTGGAGCAGTGTAGCGTAACATTGTTTATTAACGTGTATTTCGCATGTGTTTACTACACAAATGTCAAAACAGAACTGACTTTAGGGGCCAATCGTAAAATTTATAGCATTTGCTGATAGGAGGATTACTTTTGCGCCACCTTGTATGAGGGTTAAGGCCGTATGAAACTATAAAGTATTTAAATTGTTAGAAATTGAAGTTTTGCTTGTGTAGCAAAGTGATTAACTTTGAATATTTAAATTTTAGGATTATCCAAAAATAAAAAGCTTAAAATTGTAGATAACAATCAACAAACAGAGAAGATACATACATATATAGAACATCCCATAATAGCTGTTTGTTCAACCGTCTAAACGATTTTGACTTTCCAACAAAGCGCTCCACCTGACGCTATCCTTTGCCAGTTGGCGCCAATCAGAAACATCAAAGGATCGCAGATTGTTCTCCACTTGGACGGAGTGGGGGCCTCCCTCTTCCTCTGCTTCAATCGGTGGGTTCCGACAAGAATACCTTCCGGGCTGGAGCATCTTCTTCCATTCGCATTACATTACATGGCCAAGTCAACAACTCATCATTAAATCTTCTTCGGTAAACACCGTCGGCATCGCGTAGGGGCTCATAAATCCTTCGAAGAACCTTTCTCTCGAATACTCCAAGGGCCAACTCATCTACGGTTGTCATCGTCTAATCTTCTGCTCCATATTGCAGGACGGGTATTATGAGCGACTTGTAGATCGTGGTTTTTGTTCGTCGAGAGAGGACTTTGCTTCTCAATTGCCTACTCACTTAAAGTAACATTTATTGGCAAAGGTAATTCTTCGCTTCGATTTCTAAGCTGACACTATTGTTGGTGTAGATAGCTCGACCGAAATAAGATAAATTTGCATTCAGGTACACAATATCAATAAACATCTATCTAGTACTCGTTTTCAGCATTTATCTATAAATATGGGGTAGCTAATAACATCGGATAGAAAAAAATCGAGGCTCAAAATAATAGTTGTGTTTCCGTACTAGTCAGAAATAGTCAGAATCAATTAGAAAGAGTAAATAAACTTCTCTTTTAGACAGACAGATTTTTAATATGATATCAATTGGAGAAATAGTCCACTCTCCAGTAAAAGGGCACATTTTTGATATGAAAATATTCTTATTTCTCCCTTTGAAAAAATATTTGATGCCGATTTGAATTCCCTCAATGTTTTCCGGCTGAAATCAAGCTTCACATTTTACTTTTTAGTTAGGCATTTCAATAATTACTAAACCACAATACGCGATACAATATTATAAATAGTACCTTTCGCCACACAAATATATATCTTTTTATTTCTTTGCTTTTTTTAATATTTTGGCAAACTTTTTGGTAGTTTCTCGTCCGCTAAATTGTTTTGATTAATTTTTGTTGTCAGATGTGACAGAAAATACGAGTGCTGCCATGTGTCAAAATTTGCAGGTGCACTTTAAAAATTAACTCCAATGGCTTTCAAACTGAAATCAAACTATGGAAAAAAATGTCAACTCAAGTAAAAAGTGAAAAACATGTTGGAAATCTCTTTGAAAATTATGACATTTCAAAAACATCGAAAAACAGTTGGATTTATGCATATACCCAGTTGTGTGTTGGAATGTGTATTTGCATACGATTTTAATATCCCCCTAGCTGTTATACTTAGCAACTTTTCAATATTTTGTTTACTTCAAATCACATAACTTGTATATAAATGCCTTTAAAAACCCACAATGAAGTTGCTACGACACTTTAATGCTATTTTAAATACTTTGCTTCCTAAAAGTTTAACTTAAAAATCGTTTCCAGAAGTTTAAATCAACTCTTAAATGTTAGTAATTTATTATTCAGCGCAATTAATTTGCTATTCAGCGCTATTCGCTCACTGTTAGCTTATCAGCAAACAATATTGCAACAACTTTACTAACATTATTATTAACACAAAACGGCATTATAATTATTATGCAGAAGCCACAAGTTAATGCTTAGCGGATAACCATAACAGCACAATAACGAAGAGAATTTTAAGCAGGCGGAGTGGAGAGGCGCATGATTAACGCTGGAAAAACAACAAAGTTTAGCTAACTTACTTTGGTGCTAAACTTAGGAATAGCATTAGAGTAAATTTGCAAAGCTGAAGCGTTTCTTTTTTATTTTAACTTGCAGCGAAGCTTTAGCAGGAGCTAATTAAGAAAATTCCATAGCTTCCAATTTGGTGTCCTTCTTTTAAGGCCGTTTTCTGGCAGTAAAACTGGCTACTAACTTTAAAGTGAACTTTATTTGTTTTCGTTTTCTGAAATCACATTGTAAATCTACTAATCCTCACTTATTAATATTTTTTCTTTTAGAAACTATTATCTGCGTAAACGACTTTCGAAGGGACCAAACAAGATTGTACTTTCTGCTGAAGATTTTGTTTTTCCAGTCGATTCGCGGAGGGTGAGTAAATTTGTTCAACTATTTCCTATTTTATGAACTATTCGATGGCCTATGAACCGCAACCTTCAATATATTAAACTTGACACCACTCGATGGAACTTAGAATTACGATTACATTTCAATTACGATTACTGTGATTGTAATCCCTACACTCATACGATTACGATTACAGTAATTGTAATCATGTTTTTGTTAAATTACGATTACAGTAATCGCAATCGTACAATTTGGGGGATACAATTACTGTAATCGTAATTGAAATTTTTATTATTACCGTTACTGTAATTGTAATCCTATGAACTTTACGATTACGATTACTATAATTGTGATCATGTTTTTTTGATTAAGATTACAGTAATTGTAATCGTAAAAAATTTAGGATAACAATTATATTAATCGTAGTCGTGAAAATTTTGGATCACGAATACAGTATTCGTAATCGTAAAATTTTCGTGATTACAATTACAATAATCGTAATCATAAGTAATCAAAATTTAATCGTAATCCTTAGTTCCCCAACTTTGATTTAAATCTATATAGACTCTGTTTCACCCGGTTTCATTATCTCGAAGCTTCTGTTTTTATTTCGATTTCAATTTCGCGTTTGGTCCCGATTGGAGTTTCTATTCGCCTCCATTTTCAATTTCGGTAAATTATGTTTACAGTTTGGTTTTATATATTTATTTCCGCTTTCGGTTCTACTCGTATTTACGATTTTGTTTCCAGTTTGGATAGGGTTTTTTGGTTTTGGGTTCGTTTTGAGAATGCATTCGGTTTGTATTTTAATTTCGGTCGCATTCCCAGTACCGGTTTCAGTTTTAGCTTAGACTAAATTTTCATTCCAGTTCCGGTTACGTTTTCACTTTTCGTTTGTATTTCGGTTTCAGGTTTGGTTTTTCCAGTTTCTATTCCAGTTTCAGTGCAGTTTCCGCTTTCGGTGCCAATTTCAAATTCGATTTAGGTTTAGTTTCCGTTCCAGTTTTGCTTTCCCTTTCGTTCCTAGTTTATATTCCAGTTCCCGGTTAAAGTTTCGTTTCCATTTTCGTTTCCACTCTCCAAACTGACTTTCTATACACTTTCACATATATTTTAGGTTGATGAAGGCATCGAGGCGATGCTATGCTGCTGGCTGCAACAGCTGCAAGAGTTTGGTGGCCCCGAAGTGGACAAACCTGATTTGCTCAAAGGATCAATTGGTTCACTAAAAAATCTTGGCCTAATCATACCAGGCGGTGGCATAGCTACAGCCACTGGAGCCGGCACAACAACTGCCACTGCCAACGGTGGCAAAGTTACCTTAGCCAGCAATAGCTTAGCCCGCCATAATCCAGCATTGCTTGACATGCGCGCACGTTACAATGGCGACTTGGTGCAGCTAAAAGAGATACCCTTAAATGGCTCAACCGAACTGAAGTCCAAAGCGATGGATTTGCTTGTGATAGCACATGGAATGCGACACGAAAACATTAACCCCTTAATTGGTACGTAATAAATTTAATACCAAATAACTCATTAAGCGTTGGCATTAAATTTAATTAAAACTTTGGCTGATAACTTTCTTCGTACTTTTCCATTTCTTCATGCTTCTGCTGCTTTTTTATAATTTTAATTTTGCACCCTTCATTCGCGCGCACTCTTACACACTTACGCAAAGGTTGGCTATCTGATCCGAACCGCACCGCCATGGTATTCGATTACTGTTCACGCGGTTCATTGCAAGATGTGCTCATTATGGATGAAATCAAATTGGATTGGAGTTTCAGACTCAGTTTGTTGACGGATTTAGTACGCGGTATGCGTTACTTACATGCCTCTCCGCTGCGCGTACATGGCACCTTAACATCTCGTAATTGTGTTGTGGACGCGCGTTGGGTGCTAAAAATAACCGATTATGGTCTTTCAACATTTCATGAAGCGCAAGGCTTATTACCATCCACACGCACATCCAAAGAGCTACTGTGGACAGCGCCAGAATTGTTGCGTTCGATGAAAACTCATCATAATCATTATGGACGTGTGTTGGGCACACAAATGGGTGATGTCTATTCGTTTGGTATTATTATGCAGGAAGTGGTGGTACGTGGTGAACCCTACTGTATGTTGTCGCTATCACCGGACGAAATAATAGCGAAAATTAAAAAGCCACCGCCATTGATACGACCATCGGTGTCGAAGGGAGCGGCACCACCAGAGGCTATCAACATAATGCGTCAATGTTGGGCTGAACAGCCGGATATGCGGCCGGATTTTAATTCGTAAGTACAAATATACACTGAAGGAAAGTATATACAAATGCAGTGGTGTGCAAAACAATAGCAAAGCAAATATTTTTGTGTCCTCATCGGAAGCGAATATTTCCTTTATTGCTTTCTTTTCGATTTTTATTAACCAACACATTCGCCCCAAAACTAAACCTAACTTTATAATGTGTCCGAATATTTCCGAGCTCGAATAAAAACTCGCATATCATATCTTCTTCTTCTTTAAATGGTCATCTAACCGCCTGGGCGATTTTGACCGTCCAACATAGCTCGCCAGTCGTTTCTTCGTTGCGCCAACTGGCGCCAATTGGAAACACCGCGGGATCGCAAATCGGTCTCCACTTGGTCCTTCCATCGGAGTGGTGGTCTCCCTCTTCCTCTGCTTCCACCGGCGGGTGCCGATAAGAATACCTTCTGGGCTGGAGCATCTTCGCTCATTCGCACTACGTGGCCTAGCCAGCGAAGCCGCTGTGTTTTAATTCGCTGAACTATGTCGGCGTCTGCGTAAAGTTCATACAGCTCATCATTAAATCTTCTTCGGTACTCGCCGTCGCCAACGCGTAGAGGTCCACAAATCTTTCGAAGAACCTTTCTCTCGAATACTCCCAGAGCCGCCTCATCAGATGTTGTTAGTGTCCACGCTTCTGCACCATATAGCAGGACGGGTGCGATGAGTGACTTGTAGAGTGTTATTTTCGTTCGTCGAGAGAGGACTTTACTTTTCAATTGCCTACTCAGTCCGAAGTAGCATTTGTTTGCAAGAGTGATTCTTCGTCGGATTTCTAGGCTAACATTATTGTTGGTATTAATGCTGGTTCCCAGGTAAACGAAGTCCTTTACTATTTCGAAATTATTGCTGCCAACAGTGGCTTGGTTGCCAAGGCGCGAATGCGCTGACTCCTTGCATGATGACAGAAGGTACTTCGTTTTGCCCTCGTTCACCACCAATCCCATTTTCTCCTCTTCTTTTTCTAATTTGGAGTAAGCAGAAGTTACGGCGCGGTTGTTAAGGCCAATGATATCAATATCGTCAGCATATGCCAACAGTTGGACGCTTTTATAAAATATTGTTCCAGCGCGGTTAAGTTCTGCAGCTTGTATTATTTTCTCCAGCATTAAATTAAAGAAATCGCACGATAGGGGGTCACCCTGTCTGAAACCTCGTTTAGTTTCGAACGGCTCGGAGAGGTACTTCCCAATTCTGACCGAGCTGGCGGTGTTGCTCAAGGTCATTTTGCATAGCCGTATACGTTTTGCGGGGAAACCAAATTCAGACATAGCGGCATATAGGCAGCTCCTTTTCGTGCTATCGAAAGCGGCTTTAAAATCAACAAAGAGATGATGCGTGTCGATTCTTTTTTCACGGGTTTTTTCCAAGATTTGGCGTATTGTAAAAATCTGGTCCTGGTAGATTTACCAGGTCTGAAGCCACACTGATAAGGTCCAATCAGTCTGTTCACATCAGGCTTCAGTCTTTCGCACAATACGCTTGATAGGACCTTATATGCGATATTCAAAAGGCTGATTCCGTGATAGTTGGCGCAGTTAGCAAGATCGCCCTTCTTGTGGATTGGACAGAGAACACTTAGATTCCAATCTTCAGGCATGCATTCATCCGACCAAATTCTGCATAGAAGCTGATGCATGCGCCTTACCAGCTCCTCGCCTCCGTGTTTGAATAGCTCAGCAGGCAAACCATCAGCGCCAGCTGCTTTATTGTTTTTTAATCGGGATATTGCTATTCGCACCTCATTGTAGTCGGGTTGTGGAACGTCAATTCCATCATCTTCGATTGTGGGCTCGGGTTCGGCATCTTCTCTGGTTTCTTGCTCAGTTTCTCCATTTAAAAGGGCAGAGAAGTGATCCCTCCATATTCTGAGTGTTCTCTGAACATCGGTCACCAGGTCGCCGTTCTCATTCTTACAGGAGTTTGCCCCGGGTTTGAAACCTTCTGTCATTCGCCGAATTTTTTGATAGAATTTTCGGGCATTATTCCCGTTGGCCAGCATCTCAAGCTCCTTTATTTCGCATATCATATAGCTGTGTGAAAAATTTAAACATATCACAAGTTTCAGAATCAACTCTGCCAGGTTAGGAAAATCTTCCTACGCCATTTTAATGCCAATTTGTGCTAAGGAGGTACCTGTGAGCCCATATTCGAAACTTCCAATATGAATAAGATAACCGAGTTAGTTTCTAACCGAGACATCTGTAATAAAGTTCCTAAAAAGGTCGACTAAGATATATGGCTGTCTTCTAATCAAAAAACGCAAAACCAAATAGGTTTCATTTTAATAGTGCGGACCTTATTAGTGCCACCTATCGACAATTATAGACACCAAGAAAAGCTAAAGTATCCCCCAAACTGAAGTTCTAACTAGGTTAAGGCCGCTTCCTCCCCCAGCTGCCAAAATCTGACAGTAAGAGTCCGAGGAAACGATTAATTTAGCCCCTTGAACCTTTTGGTCAACTCTTTTCTGTTCTCCAAAAGTTACCTGGAGGTAAAAGTATTACCTTAAGAGACGGAAAGCAGGATATGAAGTTGTCTTACCCGTAGATCAGGCATGGAGTTGCACTTCACCAGCCTTTCCATCATCTTCTAAGTCCAGGCGCATCTTCTGGGTACGACGCAGCCAAAAAAGCAATTTCCCAGCAATTCTTTGAGTTCGATGCTCGGTGTTGGAATCAGAAGAAGGACCATCAATCTTGTCTGTCGAATGCTCTAAAAGCCACTCCATCTGCATGCTACATGGTCCATGATTCCAAGACATGCATAAGGAAAGATATGGTCAGAAACTTTTAAAGCGTGAACTTTGTTCTTCGAGAGAAAGGACACAACTTTTCAACTGCCTACTTTTTCCTTTTCGCTTCCCGAAGATATGACGAATTATGACGTTATGATCGCTGGGACACTTCCAGGTATGACAAGCCTCTGATAAGACCTAATCAACTTGTGGATAGGGTGTAATATTACAGAGACTTAAACCACGGTATTTGATGCGGTTTAAGGAATCTTCAAATCAGTATTTAGTCCGTCATGACTTTTGTATCATATTGCTATATTATTGCACTACACTGCATGTACGTAAATCTGCAGTAGACTGGTCTAAAATAAAATATATTTTTTATTTATATGAAAATTGTTTTAAAATGACGAGAAAAATACTGTGACAATTAATATAAGTTCAAAGAGGTCTATAATTTCTAGTGAAGATTTTTGAATCTTGATTTCATAGGGTAGCCTTTTCCATTTTTTATGGTTTCATGTTTTTGTTATGTAATTTTGCTAATAACGAACTCACCAATATATAAAAAATATCAATACAGATTCTTCAGTGTTAAACACTTTAAAGTTCAAAAGATGGACCTCTTAAAATAAGTATTAAAAGCTGAAACTTTCACTGAAACTGATTTTCCTTTCATTCTGAAAAATAATATCAATATACGAGAAAAAAAATATAAAAACTTTGAACCAGTCTAATCTGCATGTGTCTTGCCAGTAGATGACCGCAAAGGAAGATGCCTATCAATATCCTGCGTAACTTCATACATACATCGTGGATATATATATATATTGATTTCACGCTATTTTTTCATTCCCACACTTCAATTTACACTTATTTACTGTTTCTTTACTCTTCTTCTCATTTTTCACTGCGTTGATGTATTTCACCTGCCGGCTGTTGGTGACAACCTTAATAACTCTGTCATCAATAATGATACGCTTCGGATAACATTGCTGTTCGACGTCATAATTTGTCAGCGTTTATGAGCGTTTTAAGATTCTGAATCATGGTCGTAAGGTAAACTTTGTTGACACCATGTTTCAAATGCTCGAAAAATATTCGAATAATTTGGAGGAGCTGATACGGGAGCGTACTGAACAGTTGGATATTGAAAGGAAGAAAACTGAGCAGTTATTGAATCGCATGCTGCCGAGGTAAGAAACGATATATATGAGTAAATGTGAAGATTGCATCTTTTATCTTGGTCATGGCGGCCCCATCTGATGTCATACCACAACTTTATTTAAAAATTGGCGCTATTTCTTCTGCATACCCCTCTCCACCTATCCCTCTCTATCTCCCTGTCCTAAAGTGTCTCGTTTTCGATCTCCAGCTACCTCCCTCTGTCAGTTTCTGTCCGACTCTACCATTCGCTCACCTTTCCAAAAGGTATTGGAAACTGAATCACACCAGTATTTTGTAACACTTCAGCGACTTTCGCTTAAGCCTTATGAGGCGGTGACACAGTGTACCAAACTTAAAAAGGTTACCAAGAAACAGAAAAACTAGCTGTGCACTAAAGCTCTGAACAGAACATGCCCGAGGTAGGCATACCGGTCGTAAGAGGCGACTAATATGCACAAAGGTAATGGCGTGCAACTCGATGGTAGATCTACGGATATGATGCCTCTCACCCCGCATTACCCACCTTATCCTTCCTTACGGAAGGAGGGGTGAGATGACCTAGAAGGTTTCACTGGTCATAAATCGCTACCACGACAGTCGGGCAGTACCGCGGGGAGTGTTTTTATCGTTACCACAACAACAACTTAAATGAAAACCTTTCACAATTCATGGTGACCATACGATATGACTAATGACTGATATATCCTACTATCCAGTCTTCCAAAGTGCAGCTGTGGGAAGATGGGTTTTGCAATGCGAAGTACCTCACAGCCAGTGTGCTACTTAAGCTTGGGTATTCTACTCACTGCACAGCACAGCGTAGATATTGGCAAGCTTGTTTTCTAACTTCTTTTACGAAATCTGATTTTGACTGAGCAGATAGTCACACCAATAGCTACACAGTGAGCTTTGTTCCTACTCAACCAAAACAGAAAAGGTAGTCAACTTCCAGTTGATTGGCCGTCTCTGACAGAGCATACACGACTTAACTTTCCACCGAGCTCTGATTCTTGGCTTACTTATTCTAATATGCAGCTCTCGACTGAATCGGGCACACGGTGGCATAAAAGTGTTAAGATCCATTCAAAGTATTCGAAAATACCAATTAAACACTTTTAATGTGGTCCTGCTAGTAAACAAAGACATCCAGCCTACGATAGCCCTCTTCACTATATTGAAATAACTCGAATGAGATCATGGGCGTAGTTACAGTTGAGTAGTTCCTAGCCTCAAAACCTTAAAACGCCCATCGTACAGCAATGGGCATTTACCTAAGGTTGGCACCTACTCTCGCTAGAAACGATATCATTTAACTCAGAAACCAATTCCTAAGTGCAGACTAAACATTTAAAAGAAAGTCAGTCCATCCTACTGGAGGTCTCCTTGGCTAATATAGTGGACGAATATATTCTTAATACCTTCCATGCTGCAAGTTGTAAGTAACACCGACATTTACAGCTAAAGTCTATAACTGCCTACTCGTTATCCAGTCGTAAGTGTTCCCAAGAAGCGTTTTGATCTTGCAAGGTCTTGCAAACCTTTAAAGTTCAAGAAGGAGCTTTATCTATTGGTTGATTGGAGTGATTTAGTTCCTACTTAGACTTCAAATGCGTCAAATTAATACCTCGATGTAATCCTGAACCCACGCAGCGTGTCCCTACTTCTCATCTCTAACTTCCTATTCTTGTCCTGAGCTTTCCTTTTTTCCCTACTTTCCCTTTCTCGTTTAACCTTAAGAGAAAGATGGCGCGGCGTAGTAGATTGGTTGTTTTGCTCTTACTTTTGATTCTATTTATAAATATAGATCGGTAGCAAATACAGATCTTAATATATACTAATTCTTAATTTAATGATTTTATATTTCCAGTTCCGTGGCGGAGAAATTGAAAATGGGCTTGGCTGTGGAACCGGAAGAGTTCTCCGATGTGACAATATATTTTAGTGATATCGTTGGTTTTACAACGATAGCTGCACACTGCAGCCCAGTACAGGTTGTTGATCTGTTAAATGATCTTTATACGATCTTCGATGCTACGATCAATGCCTATAACGTTTATAAGGTAAGATGATTTCATGCAATATACGAGCACATCTAAACTCTACAAATACCCACACTTATACACAAGGTGGAGACCATTGGCGATGCATATATGGTTGTCAGCGGCTTACCAGTGCGCGCGCCGGATCACGCCGATCAAATTGCTACAATGGCTTTAGATTTATTACATCAAAGTGGGCGCTTTCATGTGAAACATTTGCCCGGTGTACCTCTACAGTTACGTATAGGAATGCATACCGGGCCATGTTGTGCGGGTGTTGTGGGACTGACAATGCCGCGTTACTGTCTCTTCGGTGATACGGTTAATACAGCATCGCGTATGGAGTCAACGGGTAAGTAGAGGTGTGATCTGCGTAGAAAGAAGTAAAAGCAGTCACATTGTGCTTGACAGGCTCTTCATGGCGTATACACATGTCACAGGAGACGCGCGATCGCTTGGAAGTACGTGGTGGGTATACGATAGAGCCACGCGGCTTAACAGAGATTAAAGGCAAAGGATTGATGAACACTTTTTGGTTGCTGGGTAAGAAGGGATTCGATAAACCCTTGCCAACACCGCCGCCGATTGGGTAAGTGTGGGAAGCTTTATTTGAAGATCTTTGCTTATAATTTACTACATTTGTATTTAAACATTTCTTAATGCTTGCTCAGTGAGTCACACGGGTGAGTTAGTTTTGAGAAAAAGAAAAATTGTCAATCTTTAGAAATTCTTTTAAACCTTTGCATACTTATTTCAACATTTTCACTTCAAATTTCAGTCTCGACGAATCACTCATACGCAACTCAATCACGCTCAAAGCGCAAGCAAACAAATCACGTAACAGCACAAACCCTTCATCAAGTCAGTCATCATCGCTGGCCGGTGAATCGGTTGAGGTGAAAGTGGAGATCACACCACCCACCAATGCAGATGGTTCTTCGTCAAATGCGCACAACTCGTATTCGCTCGATTCCACCTCGACCAACACAATAAGCCCGAATATCACACTCTGTCCCGAATTTCCTACAAAAACACCCAACACAAGCCCACAATCGCGCAAAATGTCCGAACTAGCTACCGATAATCTACTCACACCTGGCACCTTCAATCGCCTGCCAAGCTCAACAGGTGGTTCTTCGTCACGTTTATATAAAAAGATTGAAGAGATGATGGATCTTAGTTCACCGTACAATCACTATAAATGTCTTAGTCCGAGCGAGAGTAATCTTACACAATTCTATGATGGTAAATATCTCTATAGTGGTGGGACGGGCGGTATTGGTATTGGTAGCGCCGTCGGCAGCAGCATCGGCAGTGGTTCTGGCGGTGGTAGCGTACATAGCAGCAGCGTTAAGTTTGATTCGAAACCCGGTTCAAGTCGTTTATTACGTCGACAATTCAGTTTAGATCGCGATGATACGCACAGTAAATCAGATCATCATTATACCCATCAACATCATCAATGTTCACTACAAGGCACACACGCTATGTCGCTCACGCACAAGTCTTCAATGTTGGATATACCCATACTACATGATACGTCACGCAGTCCCAAGGGTACACTGACGCGTGCGCATAAACAAAATTCCACATCGATTGCACAAGATTTGGAAAAGATTGAAGAGATCCCATTGTCGCCAGCTTCATCACAACATCACAGCAGTTTAGATAGCAATTTGAATCGTAGTCCACCCTCGACGGTGGAGGTGGAAACATCGCCAACTAGCGTCAAATTAGCAGCTGCTTTGCTATCAGCACCCACCTCGCCAGCGCCATCACGCACTCTGAACGGTGTTGGGTATAATGTTGTCGGCGATGCTATCACAGAAAGTCCCACCACCGATGCATCGACGGCGACAACCACAGCTTCGGTGAATTCGAATAACACGACACCGGGAGAGGACGGTGACGTGCGACATAATGAGCTAACTTGAAACGTACAAACTTTACCAAGCAGGTAGGGGACAATTTAAAGCGCCCACGCGCACACTAAAGCAGTGCAGTGCGTGTTGTCAGACTGTTAAACGATCAATTAAAAGATAGCAAATAAACTTGCTAGATTTATTAGTATTTTTAAAAATATTACTACATTTACTTAGAGTGCGTGAGATTTCGCCATAAAACAATGGTGCTCACACTGCATGTTTGTGAGTTGGAGACAAGCTTTCAATAATTCTTTGAGCAATTCAGAAACAAGCTGGTTTGACGCTTAAATAAAGCTTAAAATTGTTAAAAAATATTCTACCAACTTGCGTGCATAGTGTATGGGCACCACTGCCATAGACTAAAGTTTAATGATTGACAGACAAAGAGGGTTCAATATGTTTTTTAACAAAATATTAGTAGATGTTGATGGTATTGCAAGCATCAAGCAATGAGCACAAAGTTCGCGTGTACTCAGTATACCTACTTCATCCAATAGGGCACGAACATAGTACGACTCTGGGAAAATTGTTTGCCGATCATTGCACTTTAAACCTAAATTGTGTAACACTTGAAGTACTTTCTGTTCTCACATTGTTACCTATTTTATTGCATATGCAAATCATTGCTAACAGAAAGTCCTCAGTTCCATGCGGTATAGGATATAAAAATTATGTAGAAAGTTGTGTGATCGTTATTATAAAAGCTGCTCCTAAAGCCCGCTATACACCTCTTCGTGAAAGTGAAGCTTTCGTGCCCACCATTTTGTAGTTGTCACTGACAGCTATGTTTACAGTTTTCCACTCGCGACTCACTCGGAAAAGAATTCAATTTGACTCAGGATGGGGTTTTTCGCTACAATCGTACTTTTTCGATACAATATGACTAAAGAAAATATTAGAATACTACGGAGTCATATTTGATACAGTTTTACCTATACTTACTCAGCCAATGTTTTAATATAAGTAACTGGTCGAAAAGTATTTTGGCACTATGGCAACCTTCTTCCGAACAAAGGAAAACATCCCTACCGGACAGCTGCTTGGTCGGTGACAGGTCAGCTGATACTCAGGTCCTAGGTAGTGAGACATCAGAATTGTGATAAGATTTCTATGGCGGTGGTGCAAAATCTTATCAAAACATTTGTGTACGTGTGAGCCATTTGCGTATGTGTGTCGCTCCACCTAAGACCTGAGTATCAGCTAAGCTGTCACTGATCAGTCAAATGTCTATGTGTGTTGGTGCGCATCAGGATTGTCCGGTAGGGATGGTTTCCATGATCCAATAATACAGGTCGTGTTAATAGACCAGATGGTTTTTACTTTTGTCTTGAATTTTGACATTACACTCATTTCTCTGTACGATTTTGACATTAAACTCACAAATTACAAAAACAAAATACATGGACAATTTTTGTGTGTCTGTATGTTTGTCGAGCTGCTACGACCTTTTATAGTTGGATCATGATGGTTTCCTTTTGTGTACTTGCATAGTTTTTCTTACATAGTTTTTCTACGCAGTGTTCACTTTGAACTAATAGTATGTACACACTGGCGTGTTTTGGAGCTCATTCTCATTTTCGAGGCAAAACATGCTGAAAACTGGTGTTTTTGCCATATAAAATTGTCACCGGAAACCTGCGGAAACCGTCTGATGTATATCAAAACAGCAGCGAAAACCACTCACAATCAGTGTCGGCTCTAAATCTTATCGATAGTAGTCGAAAAACGCACTGTCACATATGTACCTGATATGTCTTTGTTTTGATTTTGATTGGTTTATAAAAAATGGAAAAAAGAAGCATGCTCACTTTTGTCCAACATAGCCTAGATTGTTTGGAAAGGACTTGTGCAGCTGCCAGTAACAAAAGGTATTGCTTTCTCAACAATATATTTTTCATTTTATTAGTAAAGACCGCAACTCTTGCAATCCATGCAAATAGTTTTTATTTGACGATGCATTCTCTATTAGCAACATTGAGCTCGATTGCCTTCTTATGGTTAGGATCTGCATAAGTTTTTTCACTTTATCCGTCATCTAAAATTAAATTAAATATAGTAATTGGGTATCAAAACAAGTGTGATATGTTATCTGTAAAGTTTGCAGGCACATCAATACGGATTTTCTCAACGAATGCTCAAAAAAGAGAATAATTTAGTACATTTTGAACATAAAAACAGTCTGACCAGGTGATAGAAAAAAAGGGGCTAAATCGGCAAAAAAAAAAAACAAGGTTAAAAAAGGCTGAAAAAATAAGCGAAAATGAAGTCACACATTTTTTAACGAAATCCATTTCAAATTTTGTATTTTAGTTTAAACTATTTGTATATAAACCTGTAGACATAACTTAAAGGAACTTTTCTTGTTTGAACACATATCAGCCACATTTTCCTTGACTAGCAATTTTTTCAAAGAAATACATACTAAAGAAAAATCACAACAAACTAATTAATTATATTATATTTTCTTCGTCTGATGAATCAGAAGAGCTTGAGTATGCGTACAAAGTTTCTGTATTTATCATAGAGATGAGATGATCGGCAATTTCAAAATCAGTGCAACATTTGCATAAGCGTTTTAACGAACATCTAATATTAAGCTAAGCATTTTAATTTTTAATCTGTTCCTTAAATTAGTTTTTAAAATGCTCATACCACTAAAAATTCTTTCAACCTCCGCATTACTGAAATTTAGTACCAAAAAGCTAAATACGAATTCGACCAGTTCTAAGAGCGGGGTTTCGTTTAATGAATTTTTATATTCTCGGACTTCCGCCCAAAATTCTATGGTAGAGGTCACACTTGTCCACTATACGGTTATTAGCTTTCGCCACTGCAGCTCAATCAATGCTACTTGACTTGGAGAATACTTGGACTTTTCTCTTGAAAGTAAGAAAATATATCCGGCTTTGTAACTTTCAAAGAATTATCAACTAAAAAAAAAAAGTTACCTTTTTGGGTCATCTCTTTGGGTTATCAACTCCATTAAAAGCAGTTGACAATATAATTTTCTGTATTTCGTCATCAATACTACCTTCATTCAACTTTAATTTTATATATTCCTCGAAGTTGTATGAAAAATATGGTATTGGGACGAGAAAAGGTTTGGAGTAAAAATAGGCTAGAAAAAACAACAAAGCTAAAACCAAAATTATGAGGGTAGAGGATAGAAAAGGCCTAATTCTAGCCTCGAAAAGGCTAACCTGGTCACACTGCTCCAGAACATAGTGGAACTAGTAAGGTCAGGGGAATTGCGACATACATACATCCAAACATAAACTTTGCATTTATTTTGCTTTTGTAATTTGTGAGTTTAATGTGAAAATCGCACTTAGAAATGTACTATCAAAATTCGAGAAAAAAGTAAAAATCAGCTGGTCTAATAACCAACTTGTATTATTGGATCATGCTCCGGAAAAGAATTCCATTTGAGTTCTTTTGGTCGCTCATGCACATCTGTCAGCTTGTGACCATGTTCAACAGGGTTGCCAGTATTTTTTTAAAACATATCGCCAGATTCTCCCTTAAAAGTCGCCAAATTTTACTTACATGTCGCCAAATAATTCGCCAACAAAATTTCAAGCAATACGTAAGCTATAAAACTTACCGACAATGTTCTTTCAATGCTCATATGTATTTAAAAGGTGTTCTGAACATCCATAACATGGATTAGGCCCCTTTGGGATTTGACTTGGGTAAGTTTTTGGTTTTTTGGCAATAACTTTTTAATTAAAAAAAATATTTGTTTTCCGCTTTCGGATTATTGATACCGAGGTCAAAATGCGTATTTGGATACTTTTCCCGATATTTTTGGAGTTGTTTTAGCAGTTACGTACGGTGGTGTTTAATTCCAGGTATAATAAAGCTTTGGATTTCGGTTGATTATGATTTAAACAAATTTTTGGAGAAAAAATCAAAATTGTTGGCAACCGTTTATTAATTTCTTTGCAAATGGTATTAATATATTCAAAAGCTTTCTTCTAAAGGACAGTTACATCACCTGTGGAAATCTTCAACGATTAACTTTTCTCTTTATAATAAAGTATGCCAAAATTTGCTTCCTCAGGAAGACAGTACGCTAAGTCATTGTCAAAATTTTTCATCAAGGAATTTGTATCTCTCTTCTTGACAAAATTTAGTTTCATCACTCGTTGATATCTTCTTTCTTCTTTAAATGGTCATCTAACCGCCTGTGCGATTTTGACCGTCCAACATAGCTCGCCAGTCGTTTCTTCGTTGCGCCAACTGGCGCCAATTGGAAACACCGCGGGATCGCAAATCGGTCTCCACTTGGTCCTTCCATCGGAGTGGTGGTCCCCCTCTTCCTCTGCTTCCACCGGCGGGTGCCGATAAGAATACCTTCTGGGCTGGAGCATCTTCGCTCATTCGCACTACATGGCCTAGCCAGCGAAGCCGCTGTGTTTTAATTCGCTGAACTATGTCGGTGTCTGCATAAAGTTCATACAGCTCATCATTAAATCTTCTCTGGTACTCGCCGTCGCCAACGCGTAGAGGTCCACAAATCTTTCGAAGAACCTTTCTCTCGAATACTTCCAGAGCCGCCTCATCAGATGTTGTTAGTGTCCACGCTGCTGCACCATATAGCAGGACGGGTGCTATGAGTGACTTGTAGAATGTTATTTTCGTTCGTCAAGAGAGGACTTTACTTTTCAATTGCCTACTCAGTCCGAAGTAGCATTTGTTTGCAAGACTAATTCTTCGTCGGATTTCTAGGCTAACATTATTGTTGGTGTTTATGCTAGTTCCCAGGTAAACGAAGTCCTTTACTATTTCGAAATTATTGCTGCCAACAGTGGCTTGGTTGCCAAGGCGCGAATGCGCTGACTGTTTGCATGATGACAGAAGGTACTTCGTTTTGCCCTCGTTCACCACCAATCCCATTTTCTCCGCTTCTTTTTCTAATTTGGAGTAAGCTGAAGTTACGGCGGCAGAAAATTGGAGCCAATGCCCAATATTAGTATGTATGCCTACGCACATTTTAATTTTCTTAACATATCATACGAGTAAGGATCCTGGATATTGATATGCTCCAAAATCTCGTTTGTTTTCTACTTAATTTTTTCGTAAGATGTATTGGCAAGGTGTAGATGAAGGATAAAAACAGAGTTAAAATTATACCTACAAAATTTACGCAAGCTTCATAACATTTAGATATTCGCCAAAAAAGTCGCCCTCGCCAATTTTCATAATTTGGTCGACAAAGTTTGTAAAAAGTTGCCAATTTGGTGGCAAGTCTGTTATAAATTATATTTTTTACATGATTTTCAAAGATATTTTAATTCTTTATCATTTGAGATATCAAAATTGAGAAAAGTGGAGTAATAAAAACATGTGAGACAAAAAAAAACTTGTCCACCCTCACGAAGAGGTGTGTATAGCGCGCTTAAGCGGAACCCAGCCAATTTAGTACACTATTCTCGTTATGTAAACTAAACTGTTTTTTTATCCCATTAGCGATATAACGAACTAGCGGGAATATAAATTTGTTCAGTTATTGTGATATTCCTGTTAAGGGGCTAATTATGTAAGTTGCGTGGCAGTCACTCACATTAACATTCCTAACTTTCAGTATTGTCACTCACTGCAGTGAGTAGCCGATTTTGTCTTATACAAAATTTGCTTCAAACGCCAAAAACTGGCTCGTCGCGTTTTACATAATGGGTCCGCATAGATGTAGTTAAGCTCATAAACTATTTTCTGTTAGGTAGTTGGACTAACTAGGTTTTTCTAGATCCTGCATGAAAGCCCGTTTTAGTTAGAATGTAAACTTTTTACATAAGTGTTATTTATATTTTGAAATACAAAGCTTTTTCAATTTGATTGCTTATAGAATATTTTAAAATGACAATCGTTACTACATAAACAAACCTGGTTATAGTAAATAAATAGTAAATTAAATGTATAAAAACAAAAGCATTATGAGTAGCATAAAATTTTATAACTTCAATACTATTTAGTAGATATAAAAATTATTGTAGAAAATTGAACTAGCGAAAAGCTCAAAAAAATGTATATGTACTTTATGTAGGAAAATATATTCAATATATATATTAAAATCATAGTTAACTCCCAAATCCAGTTTACTGTTGTATAAGTTTCAACGTACATACATATAAATACATATGTAAGCCAAAAATACATGCCAAAACTGTAACTGAAATTACCTAAAAAAGGTACAAACTTATTAGATACGGAGTTAGAAAAAAGAGCCGACTTAAAATAGTAAAACTAAAACAATTATCTAGACATGAAACTTTAAGTTTGCAACAACATTTTAACGAACTAGCAAGAGCGTCACAGTTTTAATTACAAGCAAAAAAAAAACATGTAAAATATATACAATTTAGGTAAACTGATACCTAAAAAAGTTACAAATGTCATATACAAAATATCCCCACAAACACAAAAGTACTAATATGCGTTCCCGTAAAGAACTTTTAAAACAATATTTAAGTAATATTAATATATATAAGTGCTGTTCTAAGTTCTAAAATATAGTAAATATAGAAAATTATTTTAAATTTTTATTTATTTAAAAAAAAATGTATATTTGTATGAGAAACTAAATTACTTCCCCTTGTAAATGCTAAGTACACGTATTTGTGAAATATTAAGCTAAACAAAATAAATAAAAAATACCCACTGAAGTAGTTATAGTTTTGTGTTGTGATCTAAATAGCTAAAAATTAATAAATAACAATTATTTATTATATAAACCTGTAATTGTTTATTATGTTATTTCAAATATTTGTATGGTAAATTCTAAGCTCTTATTATGAGCTTGCATTCAATGTTCCATCTTTGCTGGTTATCGAAAATCGATAATCAAATTTGCATCACTGTCGTCATTTTCGTTGTGTATCTACTTTTTAATCGAATAGGATTTTGTTGTCGACGCTGACTCGAATTAATATAAAATTGCGGAAAATGTAAGTTTTTTGTATTTATCTTCTGCTTCTTTCATTTACAATACTAATGTTTCTCTATTTGTGTTAATTTTTCTGTAGGTCGTGAGTACAAAACAATAGATAGCAGCGTTGGTTTCGCTAATGGAGCAAAACCGATAATAGCGAATCGTGGTTGCACAATAGTCAAGGTTGTAAAAAAAGTGTGAAGAAATCACTTCCTCATAATGGAATTTTATTCATCTCGGACAAATAATATTTTTTTAAACATCTAGCACCTTTGATAACACTTGATGCTTTTGATAACACTTGATGCTTTTGAATGCACTGGATAGGACTATGTTTCGGCACCTGCAAAGTGGATCAGCCGCTTGCCTTGCATTTGTAGATTGCTCCCTTTTTCACATCGTCCTTCTCCTTCGTCGGCGGTAGGGCACAAATTAGGAAGGACCTGTTCGAAACTCCTATCTACTCTGAACAAAGCGGGAGTGTCTCTAAGTCACCACTGTAATTGACTATTGTGGTCAATGACTGTATGACACTATGAATGAAGCGTCTAATCCTTGGCATTGCCTTTTACATTGCCTGTTTTCTTTTAAATTTTGCCTATGACCATCGTGAGCACTTAAGAAATCTACAGCCAAATTACATTGCTATAGGCACAATCGTTATCGAGCTAAGCGAATACAAAAAGAAATTTATCTAAAAATATGTATTTATACGAACTAGGTTAAATTGTAATTGTCAAAGACCTCATAAGCTCTTCATAATATCCTTGACTATTTTGTGAAAAAGCGACGATAAAAGGCTTTCATAGCAGCGCTGCGTCAATTGTCTCAAACCCAATAGCAGTGTGCCGTAACGCAACCAACTCGTTTGTTGCATTGTGTAGCGCGCAAGCGACACCAGCGCTTCATTGGCATAACTCTCTAATATCACAGCATTCTCAGCACTAATCGCTAACTCTGTAAGTGTCAACAGAAAACATTAACTTGTAAATTTGCGGTTTAGACAATACCCTGCCCCACATCACCGCCATTTTCCTTACCTTTTCTACAAAGTATTAACGTTTCAAGGAAATTCAGCTCCATCACATCAGCGCGCAACAATTTGGCTTCCGCAATTATACGCCGCAATTGTGGATCACAGGCATCAATCATGGCGCTTATATCGAGAGACCAATGTGAGGCGCGCAGTACGAAACACTCATGCCATACCACGCTCAAAATGGTCTCTTGTTGTGCTGCGGCGAGTGTACGAAATTGTTCGTTACATTTCGCTTGACGTAGACAAGTCACAAGAATTTGTGCTAGTATTTGAAAATTCATTGCATTTCCAGAGGCGGTGACCGCATTAAGTGCACCATTGCATGTGGGTTGGACCACCGTGCTGATGCGAGTTCTATGGTTGTTATAGTCATTTTTTTCATTCGCACAAGCATAATTGTTACGCGCCAGCTTTAAGTTTTTCAAAGTGGTTGCTACGGCTCCATGTTTGCTTGTCGTGGATTGTGTGCGTGGTCCACGTTCCTCTTGTACTGCAGCAACATTCATACCGACCGCTAGACAGCGTTGCAAACGACAATATGGACACCAATTTCGGCGCGCTTTATCCACAATGCAATTGCCTTTGACTGCTATGCATGCATAAAGGGTGCCTTTGCGTACGCTTCGCTTGAAGAAACAGGAACACCCGTCACAGCAGTGCACGCCGTAATGCTTCCCCGAGCTCTGATCGCCACACACTTGACATGTGCTGTGTGGTATATGGGGCGCGGCTACTGTGGGTGCAAAAGTGTATAGTTTGGAGGATATGGAGGTGATTAGTGGTGCCGGCTGAGACTCCACTGCAGCGATGCTATGTTGGTTCGACATCCTTGTACTTAAAGCTCTATGAATCGACTAAAGTTATGTTCAAACTAGCGGTCTGCTTTTATAGATGACAGTCCCATTTCTTGTTCTAGTTGCAGGTATTAATTTTTCGTTTTTGGCGCTAGTTCACTTAACAAATAGTTATTTCTAATCGGTCGTCCTCATATGATTTTTGTCAATCATTGCCGCGTGTCACCTCTTCTATCGCGTATTTGCATTGATACGCACATACTCGTACTTACAAGCACATTTGTTAAACTTTTGTATTCACTTGATTGGTCAATAAGCGGTTGTCCTGTCGAACTACGTTGGATTTGAAGAGCAGATCAACGGTTTGCAGCTCTTAGTAGCTTGCTGTTATAACTATGGGCTACTGGCGAATCACAGGGTGCGCTTTATAAAATGAACCAAATGTAAAAACCTATAAAAAAAAATGATTTTGCAGCTCAATGGCTTCCCGGCTAGTTGATGTTCACGTAAATGTCCTGTAGGAAATGAGATGAATCGATGCATACATAGCATGAGATCAATCGGTGTAAAAAGTCTTTTCCTACCGCCGACATGAATAAAGCCCAGTAAGCCCAAGGCAGCTTAGTAAAAAGAGGAATGACAGTAAAATCGTGATTGATGATTTAAACGCCATCGTGGATCAGGAAGAAGTATTTGGATTCACTGTCGGACAATTCAGTATCCTAGTAGACATATTCTAACGGAAATGGGCTGATTGACATACATGGTCATACAAATATCCTGTTTAAAAACACAAAAACAACCAAATATCCTTTTTGTTGTAAGAGGATTAGCACTGATGCGTTGACGCGTCTACAAATGGATGCGGATTAAACAGAGCTATACTGATTCAACAGTCCGTGGACTGCTTAAACCCGAGTCATTCCTTGACGTAGTCCCCCATCTGTAACCCTTATCTGATCCAACACCGGCTTTGCGATTCAAAGTTTTTCTGCACAGGTCCTCCTTCTAGGTGGGGTAAACATCAGTGAAATATATTAAATCCCCCTGCAGTACCATAATCCCAATTGGGCTTATGAAACTTTTGCCCTTGAAAAACCGGAACAAATTTTTTATTTTATATAATAGATTTGACATAATTTTTTACGT
This sequence comes from Merzomyia westermanni, assembly GCA_949987695.1. Classification (NCBI taxonomy): domain Eukaryota; kingdom Metazoa; phylum Arthropoda; class Insecta; order Diptera; family Tephritidae; genus Merzomyia; species Merzomyia westermanni. The sequence continues at coordinate 13,514,731 of OX465288.1, read as the reverse complement.
ATATTAAGTTATTATTTTGCCTTATTATATTGTTATTATTTTTTATATTATATCATTAGTTTATTTATTTATAATTATTTAATTTTTAAAAAAACGTACATATATAATTTTGTTTATTGATATTATTTTATTATTATTTATATTGCTAGCATTTGATTTATTTAATAACATATTTATTTTGTTATTTTTATTATTTTTGTATTATTTTATTTTATTTGTTTTATAATTAATTTTATTTCATATTATTATTTCATTATTTTTTTTTATATTTTGTATATTCATTTCTTTGATTTATTTAATTGCATATTTATTTGTATCTATTTTATTATTATTTTTATGTTATTTATAATATATTATTACGTAACTAATTTGTTAACTTATGAACTGACTAATATTTGTTTCGAGGAACCCGCCTTTCCCTTTTGCAGGTATCTTTTTTGATGTGTTCTATGGTGGCTTATCTCCGCTGCATTTTTCACAGCTTTTTCAAACTCCATGGGGGTTTGGATTGGACATACGTCTAAAATTCTATCTATCTATCTATGGCGCGATATACAACAGGTATATCATCATAAACCTCCTAAGAGATTTTTGCGCCAAGCTTCTCTTCCAATTTGTGGTGTGCCGATTTGAATTTTCCCTACAAATTGGTGGGACCTACAGTTTTTTGCCGACTCCGAACGGCATCTACAAGGGAGACGAATTTTTTGCTGAGAAGCCTGTCATGGCAGAAATACACTCGGAGAGTTTGCCAAACCACTGCCGAGGGGCGACCCCGTTTTGAAAAACTTTTTGCAAATCACTTTTGATGTTACCTGTACCAGGGCTCGAACCATGGACCTTCGGTGTGGTAGGCCGGCAACACTACCTTCACACCACGGCGGCGTCTAAATTAAAAAAAGAGAAAACAGGTACATATATATTAAAGGACATCGTCATTGAATAGTTGCTGCATGACGGTTTTTACATTCTCGGATGACCCCTTGGCCCCTTGGATGTTGGTATCTTTTCCGCGAGCAAATGTTGCTGCATTAAAAGAGAAATTTCATAATTAATTTTATGTTATTACCATTGCTTGAGCAAACTCTGGAGACTCCAGATGTTCCTCGACATCGTTTTAAACCTAAATTTGCACTAATCACTTCAATCGGTATTTCAGGTTTCAGTTCCCACGCACTCCACTTCGATTAATCTTTTATATTTTCCCCCATTGCCCTCGACGGCCTTTTTTATTTACTAAGGCTATTTTGTAAACTCTTTTTGTTTATTTTTAGGCATTATCTTTAATAATTCCGCTTCTTTATTGGATATAAATGGTAATTTGGAAGTTTTATACAGCTCGCGGCGTTTTTATTTAAATTTTTTTTTTTTGAAGAGTCATCAGAAACTACAAATCTGCACAGTGTTGCCATTGTTTTAAATGTTGGTGTCCATCACTCGATTTCTGCTGATCAGTTTAAGATATCTTCACGCTACGCCAAATTCTGTTTAAAACCTACGGAGGAAGATAAATCCATACAACAAGAGTTTACTGTATAAAAACAGGATATTCCTCATAGTAGGTGGGATATTCCGCGAACATTCAACATTTTCCACTAGATTTCGTTGTGACTGGTAAAGTTTATTTACATAAGGATTGCTAACCAATAACTACCAACAGTGGCATATATACTCGTATGTATGTATTAGACTACCACTTAAAATTCACTCTTATCAACAATAACTTGGTATTTTCGCTGTAGTTCGGCTCTATTTACATTTCTATTTGCATTGTTGTTGTGAATTCTTGTATGCTTATTGTGTTAGTCAATTTGTCATTTGTCAAGCGTCATTGTGGTGTTATGGGTGTTAACAACAATCAGACAACGACCAACATTTTGTGTTTAGCGTTAATAATTTGTAAACAATTAAATTGATTTGATTAGACCTTTGCCATCGATGATTTGAGGATGGTACTTGCAAGTGGTTGCCTTGGCTGCATAACTAGACACAGTGTAAAGTATGTACCCAACGGACCAAAACTCAAGTTCTTTGCCAGAGTAGCAAAATGCTCAAATTTTCATCCGAAAAGACTACCTTATAATGTTCCTCTGATAAAATGCAGAATCAAAATAAGGGCGTATGCAAATAGGCATGTGTAAACGAAAAATGTGATACATGATACGTTCGAAAATGTCTATTGAGGTATTCCGCCGTGTTGGCGGCGGACGTTAAATGATATCAATCATTCAAAAGTTATGAGCAATAAACTTTAGTTAAATTTTTAATTTCGACCCATTTCTTCGATTTGCTCATATTTCTCAATAAAGTTAATTAATCAAAAATTTATTTACATCGACGTATTTTTGATAAAATCCCCCTATTCACTTTTATTCATTTTTCAAAGATTTGCACGCATAAAAAATGTTTGAAAGCACTCTCTGGCAGCAAGATATGTAAGAAAACAGACATAACAGCCCAACCTAATACAAACGCATGAACCTAAACGACTTTTATGGTTCTCACCGAAAGAAAATTACCTTCGTGTGTCAGCTGACTGTAAATGTCAAATCAAAATGTCGCGAAAACTCCCTCTGCAATATAAAAAAAATTTTTAAATAAACCATTATCCATAATTTTTGAATATTGTTAATAATTACTGTACTTTTTTGAGGGAAAATAACATAAATAAATGCCCAGCAATTCTCATTTTTCGGTAGCATGTTACAATATCTTTCATATATAATTTCTTGCGACTATCGTAAGGGGCACTCACTACCACAACTGAATGGGGCATCATTGGCGAGCATTCGGTCCGCTGGGTATACTTACATTGTTAGCAGTGTGTAGGCCATCGAGGTGTTGTTTATGTGGGCATGTAGTTGAAAGAGTGGGCGGTTAATTTGTGGTGTTGTGGTGTTACCGTCTAGTATTTGCTTTTATTGGTGAGCTCAGTTAACTTATGCGCTTTTTAAGTTCCGATTTGTAATTACCGTAACTATTGTTTGTTGTATCGCTAACATGTAATGTAAATACACATTGGTAATGGTTATTTACCAAGGCGAATTCAATATAAGTTGGAAGCAAGGCGAATTACAAACATACAGACACACATTTTCCATGTGTTTTGCTTTTGTAATTAATGGATCTAATGTCAAAATCGTACTACGATGAAATTTGTAGTGTCGAAATTCGAGAAAAAGTAGCTATCAGCTGATTGGATAATGCCACATTGTACTGAATTCGCCTTGGTTATTTACGTACTTATTTATTCGTAAGAAATACTTCCGAGTCTTTGATATTGTAATCGTCCAATCTCTCGGGAATCTCAAGGAAGCTGCTACGGATGCTCTTGGACCCTTATGCGAAGTGTCTTACCTGCTTTTCGGCAAAAGTCTAAATATTCCCGTTTCGCTCGGGGGAATACTTTGCACTCTTAGAGCCCGTTGCTATTCTTGTTGCAACCGCGTTAAACTCTGTGAAAGGTATTAAACTATCATGACTAGACTAAAAATATTACGCTTAATTGCTTGCTGAGCATAATACCATCATCTCTTACCGGAAGACCATTATCCTCACCCAATAAGTGATGTTCAGTTGGCATTAGGAAGCATTTCCGAATAGTCCTCAGAGCTATATTTCGGTTCATTGGAAGTAAGTTTCTCTGTTTTCTAGTTTATGTTGAGTGGGAGCTGCAACATGTAAGAGTAGCTCACTCTGATCCGATGTCTCTTGTGATACCACATGAAACAACAGTGATGTCTATAATTGATGTAAGGATGGATGCGTTTGTACGATGAGATACTGATATAATCTGACTTAGACCTTAAAAAACAACCGAGTAAGCCAAGACCAAAGTACCTTAGCCTAGTTCTGGCAAAGGATCGACATCTAAGCATGAAGTAGCTCTATGTTTTCAGCTCATCCTTTTCCACACAATTGCAGCAGCGAGAAACCAAAATGCTGGTCGCCATGGTAAAATAAACCCTAGTGAACTTAACAAGTTTCGCAGATCACCTGCCATGCAAATGCTTGCTCAGATGATTGCTGGACTATTCCTACAGCCCGACAGTGCCACTTCTGAGCTCAGACCTTAATAGCGAGTTTCACTCTTTCACACAGTGGATGAAACTTGTATGCGTTACTTAGCACATATTTCGTCGACTCAATCCAAACTAGGATTTTCTTGCCAACAGAAGTTGTTTCTTGGATGTGAAGGCTTGCATTGTTGTTGGTTTTAATAGGGGTTTCCAAATAAAGGAGACCTTACTTCTTCTTTAAATGGTCATCTAACCGCCTGGGCGATTTTGACCGTCCAACATAGCTCGCCAGTCGTTTCTTCGTGGCGCCAACTGGCGCCAATTGGAAACACCGCGGGATCGCAAATCGGTCTCCACTTGGTCTTTCCATCGGAGTGGTGGTCTCCCTCTAGATTTTGTTTGCAAGAGTAGTTCTTCGTCGGATTTCTAAGCTAACATTATTGTTGGTGTTAATGCTGGTTCCCAGGTAAACAAAGTCCTTTACTATTTCGAAATTATTGCTGTCAACGGTGGCTTGGTTGCCAAGGCGCGAATGCGCTGACTCTTTGCATGATGACAGAAGGTACTTCGTTTTGCCCTCGTTCACCACCAATCCCATTTTCCCCGCTTCTTTTTCTAATTTGGAGTAAGCAGAAGTTACGGCGCGGTTGTTAAGGCCAATGATATCAATATCGTCAGCATATGCCAACAGTTGCACGCTTTTATAAAATATTGTTCCAGTGCGGTTAAGTTCTGCAGCTTGTGTTATTTTCTCCTGCATTAAATTAAAGAAATCGCACGATAGGGGGTCACCCTGTCTGAAACCTCGTTTAGTTTCGAACGGGTCGGAGAGGTACTTCCCAATTCTGACCGAGCTGGCGGTGTTGCTCAAGGTCATTTTGCATAGCCGTATAAGTTTTGCGGGGAAACCAAAATCAGACATAGCGGCATATAGGCAGCTCCTTTTCGTGCTATCGAAAGCGGCTTTAAAATCAACAAAGAGATGTTGCGTGTCAATTCTTTTCTCACGGGTTTTCCCCAAGATTTGGCGTATTGTAAAAATCTGGTCGATGGTAGATTTACCAGGTCTGAAGCCACACTGATAAGGTCCAATCAGTCTGTTCACATCAGGCTTCAGTCTTTCGCACAATACGCTTGATAGGACCTTATATGCAATATTCAAAAGGCTGATTCCGCGATAGTTGGCGCAGTTTGCAGGATCGCCCTTCTTGTGGATTGGGCAGAGAACACTTAGATTCCAATCTTCGGGCATGCATTCATCCAACCATATTCTGCATAGAAGCTGATGCATGCGCCTTACCAGCTCCTCGCCTCCGTGTTTGAATAGCTCAGCAGGCAAACCATCAGCGCCAGCTGCTTTATTGTTTTTCAATCGGGATATTGCTATTCGCACCTCATTATAGTCGGGTTGTGGAACGTCAATTCCATCATCTTCGATTGTGGGCTCGGGTTCGGCATCTTCTCTGGTTTCTTGCTCAGTTTCTCCATTTAAAAGGGCAGAGAAGTGATCCCTCCATATTCTGAGTGCTCTCTGAACATCGGTCACCAGGTCGCCGTTCTCATTCTTACAGGAGTTTGCCCCGGGTTTGAAACCTTCTGTCATTCGCCGAATTTTTTGATAGAATTTTCGGGCATTATTCCCGTTGGCCAGCATTTCAAGCTCCTTTATTTCACGCTTTTCTGCCTCTCTTTTTTTTCGCCCGGAAAAGCCGCCTCGCTTCCCTCTTCAACTCGCGGTAGTGTTCACACACACTCCTCGTTGCATTCGATCTCAGCGTTGCCTTGTAGGCTTCGTCCTTTCTTTTCGTTGCAGCGCGGCACTCTTCATCATCATACCAGTTGTTTCTTCGCGTTCGCCGGAATGCAATTACTTCTTCGGCTGCGGTACGGAGTGCTCCTGAGATATGGTCCCACTGCTCATGCATTCCACTAGGTTGAATTGTGCTCTCGGAGAGCAGGTGTGAGAGGCGATCTGCGAAATAATTGGCGGTCTGTTGCGATTGCAGCTCTTCGACGTCCAGCTTTCCCCGCGTTTTTTGTTGCACCTGTTTTGTCGTACAGAGGCGGGTACGAATCTTGGCTGCTACTAGGTAGTGATCAATGTGATGTTAGGTCCTCGTATTGTGCGAACATCTAAAACGCTGGAAGCATGCCGTCCGTCTATCACAACGTGGCCGATCTGGTTGCGTGTTTTTCGATCGGGGGACAGCCATGTAGACTGATGGATCTTCTTGTGCATAAACCTATTGCTGGATATGACTATGTTTCGGGCACCGGCGAAGTCGATCAGCCTGAATCCATTTGGCGAAGTCTGATCGTGGAGACTGAACTTGCCAACAGTGGGGCCAAATACACCCTCCTTACCCACCCTGGCGTTAAAGTCGCCAAGCACGACTTTGATATCATGACGGGGGCAGCGCTCGTATGCTTCTTCCAGGCGCTCGTAGAATGCATCCTTTTCCACGTCGTCCTTCTCTTCCGTCGGTGCATGGGCGCAGATAAACGATATGGTGAAAAATCGTACTTTTATGCGGATTGCAGCGAGATGCTCGTTCACGGGTGTGAACGACAGTACTGGGTGACGGAGTCTCTCTCCCACCACAAATCCCACGCCGAATCTGCGCTTGTCTTCATGCCCACTCCAGTAGATGTTGCAAGGTGTTCTGATCGTGTTTCCTCGCCCCGTCCACCGCATGTCTTGTATGGCGGTGATGTCAGCTTTTGCTTTCCTCAGGACCTCAACCAGTCGGGCAGCGGCACCTTCCCCATTAAGGGACCAGACATTCCAGGTACATGCCCTTATCTCATAATCCTTATTTCGTTTGCGGGTGTTGTCATCTAATCATGTCCGAGGCTTTGTTGTTGAATTTCATTGTAACGTTGTTTTATGTGGTGGGTCCCAAACCCAACGCACAACCCGTTTCATGGGAGGTTGAATTCTATTACACGTTTGTATAGCGAGCCGCTTGATCCAAGACAGACGCCCGCTTGCAGCCGCACCACATGGTGATCAGACCAGCAAGCCCTTAAACCGATTATGTCGGAGTGGCCTTACCAGGTTGTCGCCTTCTCACGTTTAGCTCACCACCAAACGGGTGTGTTCGGTGGTTACCCAGAGGATACTTGGGCGCAAAGCCCGGATGTAGTGAGCTGCTTGAACCGCATGCAAAAGAATCGCTCTGGCCATTCCCAGGTGAATGGCGATCAGAAACCTTCCCCACTTGCGTGGACTTCTGCACACGGCCCCATGGAAATGTAGTATTAGATCAAAGTTAATTGGTGTTAGAAAAATCTGCTCTGTCGAGTAATAAAACAGATGCCTGAAATCGTGTGGGAGCACTCAACATGTCTAATAAACATTCGGCATATCTGTGTTTAGCCTGGAGTTTAGCCCTTCCAAGATTTAAATCGAAGTTGGGCTGGAGTCTCTGACATTTAAGCTTCTCTGCGAAGACATTTTGATGTGTTGCCGGGTCTCGTTAAAAGAAGTTATTTCATAAGATAATTTCATTGTTGTAAAAATGCCTAGCTTTGCCTAGTTATCACTTTATCAACCTAGCATTGTCATCAAAATCTTCTAAGTCGCAGGAACCCTGTCGCAAGAAGCTGCTCGGAGGATGACAGTTTTATGGGGAAAAGTGACGAGTTAGACAGGGTTAACCCTCCGTCTTACACATGAGTCCAGCCAGACCTTTTCCATTTTTAATCTCCAAAAAAGACCACTTTAGGTTAAGCTAGAGGTTTGAAATTTTAGGTAGCTTCCTAAAATTTAATCATACGTCGATTTGTAAAAAAATCATCTTGATATCTGATATATATATCTAGTTATACTCGTATAGATATTTTGATTAATACATCACATTCGTAACACATAGGTCTGGCTGGACCCACATACATTTCTATGTAATTCTATGCATTTTTAAAAATTTTTTGAATGTCAAGGCAACCTTTGCTTTTTTCCTTTTCGATTTTTATTTTTCGATTAAATTCTTTTTTAAATTTTTTAATGTCATGGCAAGAATTGATATTCTTTATAGCTCATATTTTTGAATTTTGCTTTGATGGAAGTTGATAAATAAAAGTTGAATGTTCAGGAAGTGAGTGCTAAAATATATTTCTTTACTACGCGTTATTTTTTGGTGTGCTATTTTGATAAAAAAAAATATGAGTGACGAAATTGATTTGATTGACAGTAAATTTTATGAACGAATAGCAGCTGCTTTAGCTAACGATTTGGAGCGTGAAAGGGCTGCTGAAGAACTTGAAGATAACCTTCAACCGATAAACCTGCATGATGATTACAATGACATCGAGGATTTGGATTGTATTCCTGGCAATGAAGCTTCAGACATCGAGAACGACCAAATGAATTATCCTTTGATGATGATGATGACGATGATGATGATGGTGATGATGAGTTCGAAGAAGCAATGGAAGGACATAATCCCAATGACTTTTTGTGTGGTAAAGATGGCACAAGATGGAGCAAAAATGCACCAAGCGCAGTTCGTATTCGAGCACACAATATCATGCGATTTCGTGCAAGACCAAAAGAAAATAATTCCATTGCGATCGAGGTATTCAAAAAATTTTTTACGCAAAACATTTCTTTTATTATTATAAAAGAAACGAATCGTTACGCCAAAGAAACAACTGAGAAATGGAATGCCAACCCTGACAAGCAACAAAAAACTTGGAAAGATATGACTGAAGCTGAATTGTATGCCTTCTTGGGCATTCTTTTTACAGCTAGTGTTTCACACAATAATATGCAAAAAGCAGATGTTTTGTGGCGTACGGATAACCTACCAATCTTTAGAGTTGCCATGTCTTACCATCGCTTCGTTGCCCTGGCTCGTTATATTCGGTTTGACGACAGTCGTACTCTTGAACATCGTCAAAAGTTCGACAAAGCGGCGCCAATTCGTGATATTTGGAATTTTCTAAACCAAAATCTGGCAAATAACTACGAACCTCATGAGACAATTGTAGTCGATGAGCAGTTATTTCCATATCAAGGAAAAACCAAATTCACCCAATAAATACCTTCAAAGCCAGCGAAATATGGCATCAAAGTTTGGTGGGCATGTGACTCCAAAACTAAATACCCATTACAAGGAAAATTGTATACAGGACGGAATGGAGGCGAGGAAAGAGAAGTAAATCAAGGTGAAAATGTACTGTTTCAACTCGCTAAGCCGTATACTAACACCGGACGCACAGTTGTTGCAGATCATTTCCTTACAACCTTGGAAGGTGCAAAGCGTCTTGCCAAAATTGGTATGGCTTTCGTTGGTACTATTCAAGCCAATAAGAGATGTATTCCCATCGAATTGAAAAAAAGTCCTGCTCGTCCCATTCTCTCATCTTGCTTCGGATTTCACGATAATTTGGTATCATTTGCAGTTATGTGCCGAAAAAGAACAAGGTCGTCAATTTGATTTCCACCGTAAACTATACAAAAGAGTGTTTTGGTGAAGCAAAAAAACCTGAAGCAATATTGTTTTATAATAAAAATAAAGTTGGTGTCGATTGTATGGACCAGATGGTAACGGATTTTACTACGAAACTTTCAACAAAACGGTGGAAATTTGCCTTTTTTGTAATATGCTGGATGTTATGGGACTGGCATCTTACTGCATTTTCAAAGAAGTTGAAAATACCCAAAAAAATGACGCTCGACGCAACTTCCTATGGACATTAGCTAGTTCATTGGTTCTACCAAACGTTGAAGAAAGAATAAACAACGTTCATATCTCTAAACAATATAGCACGATGACAGCTATAGAGGCCTTCTTAGAAAAACAAATAAACGTGAGTATTTCTAAATTTGTAAAACTTTTTATAATTTTTACTGCAATTTTTTGGCTTCTAATTTTTTCTTCCTTTTTTAAAAACCCCTCGTAAATCCTGCAAAAAGCGGCGCAGATACATTAGCTACAAAGAAATATTGTCGACTGTGTGCAGAATCAGATGAAAAGATCCGGAGAAAGACCCGATTATTTTGCTCGAAATGTGAAGAGCCGGTTTGTCAACAACATTAAAAAATAGACTACGTTTGCTTCTGTTGTATTCCGCAATAGTAATTAAGTGTTTTGGTCATTATTTGTCAATATTTCCCAATGTATTTAGAGAATGGAATATAATTTAATTTTTCTTTATTTATTTTCAAAATAAAAATCAGTAATTTAATAAATATTTGAATAACATACAACAAAAAGGTTCAAAAAAATAAAAAATGTTGCATATAATTCCTATATTTCAATGTAACTGCATATAATTTGTATGTGGGTCCAGCCAGACTCATGTGTACCGAATGTGATTATCGAAACATGTGTCTGACGAAGAGTTAAATCGAAATAACAGCCCTTATGTAACTCCTGTGACTATGCAGAGGTCCAACACCTCCACCTTGGCAGCAATTATTTCCAATGACTGGTCTCCTTTACTACTTCCGGGCTTTGCGCCCAAGTATCCTCTGGGTAACCACCGAACCCCCGTTTGGTGGTGAGCTAAACGTGAGAAGGCGACAACCTGGTAAGGCCACTCCGACATAATCGGTTTAAGGGCTTGCTGGGGGGTTCAAACAGCAGCGTCTGATCACCAGGTGGTGCGGCTGCAAGCGGGCGTCTGTCTTGGATCAAGCGGCTCACTATACAAACGTGTAATAGAATTCAACCTCCCGTGAAACGGGTTGTGCGTTGGGTTTGGGACCCACCACATAAAACAACGTCCCAATGAAATTCAACAACAAAGCCTCGGATATGAGAAGCCCTTTTTTAGATGACAACACCCACAAACGAAATAAGGATTATGAGATAAGGGCATGCACCTGGAATGTCCGGTCCCTTAATGGGGAAGGTGCCGCTGCCCGACTGGTTGAGGTCCTGAGGAAAGCAAAAGCTGACATCACCGCCATACAAGACATGCGATGGACGGGGCGAGGAAACACGATCAGAACACCTTGCAACATCTACTGGAGTGGGCATGAAGACAAGCGCAGATTCGGCGTGGGATTTGTGGTGGGAGAGAGACTCCGTCACCGAGTACTGTCGTTCACACCCGTGAACGAGCATCTCGCTGCAATCCGCATAAAAGTACGATTTTTCACCATATCGTTTATCTGCGCCCATGCACCGACGGAAGAGAAGGACGACGTGGAAAAGGATGCATTCTACGAGCGCCTGGAAGAAGCATACGAGCGCTGCCCCCGTCATGATATCAAAGTCGTGCTTGGCGACTTTAACGCCAGGGTGGGTAAGGAGGGTGTATTTGGCCCCACTGTCGGGAAGTTCAGTCTCCACGATCAGACTTCGCCAAATGGATTCAGGCTGATCGACTTCGCCGGTGCCCGAAACATAGTCATATCCAGCAATAGGTTTATGCACAAGAAGATCCATCAGTCTACATGGCTGTCCCCCGATCGAAAAACACGCAACCAGATCGGCCACGTTGTGATAGACGGACGGCATGCTTCCAGCGTTTTAGATGTTCGCACAATACGAGGACCTAACATCGACTCTGATCACTACCTAGTAGCAGCCAAGATTCGTACCCGCCTCTGTACGACAAAACAGGTGCAACAAAAAACGCAGGGAAAGCTGGACGTCGAAGAGCTGCAATCGCAACAGACCGCCAATTATTTCGCAGATCGCCTCTCACACCTGCTCTCCGAGAGCACAATTCAACCTAGTGGAATGCATGAGCAGTGGGATCATATCTCAGGAGCACTCCGTACCGGCTTTTCCGGGCGAAAAAAAGAGAGGCAGAAAAGCGTGAAATAAAGGAGCTTGAAATGCTGGCCAACGGGAATTATGCCCGAAAATTCTATCAAAAAATTCGGCGAATGACAGAAGGTTTCAAACCCGGGGCAAACTCCTGTAAGAATGAGAACGGCGACCTGGTGACCGATGTTCAGAGAGCACTCAGAATATGGAGGGATCACTTCTCTGCCCTTTTAAATGGAGAAACTGAGCAAGAAACCAGAGAAGATGCCGAACCCGAGCCCACAATCGAAGATGATGGAATTGACGTTCCACAACCCGACTATAATGAGGTGCGTATAGCAATATCCCGATTGAAAAACAATAAAGCAGCTGGCGCTGATGGTTTGCCTGCTGAGCTATTCAAACACGGAGGCGAGGAGCTGGTAAGGCGCATGCATCAGCTTCTATGCAGAATATGGTTGGATGAATGCATGCCTGAAGATTGGAATCTAAGTGTTCTCTGCCCAATCCACAAGAAGGGCGATCTTGCTAACTGTGCCAACTATCGCGGAATCAGCCTTTTGAATATCGCATATAAGGTCCTATCAAGCGTATTGTGCGAAAGACTGAAGCCTGATGTGAACAGACTGATTGTACCTTATCAGTGTGGCTTCAGACCTGGTAAATCTGCCATCGACCAGATTTTTACAATACGCCAAATCCTGACCTTGAGCAACACCGCCAGCTCGGTCACAATTGGGAAGCACCTCTTCGACCCGTTCGAAACTAAACGAGGTTTCAGACAGGGTGACGCCCTATCGTGCGATTTCTTTAATTTAATGCTGGAGAAAATAATACAAGCTGCAGAACTTATCCGCGATGGAACAATATTTTATAAAAGCGTGCAACTGTTGGCATATGCTGACGATATTGATATCATTGGCCTTAACAACCGCGCCGTAACTTCTGCTTACTCCAAATTAGAAAAAGAAGCGGAGAAAATGGGGTTGGTGGTGAACAAGTTCAAAACGAAGTACCTTCTGTCATCATGTAAAGAGTCAGCGCATTCGCGCCTTGGCAACCAAGCCACCGTTGACAGCAATAATTTCGAAATAGTAAAGGACTTTGTTTACCTGGGAACCAGCATTAACACCAACAATAATGTTAGCTTAGAAATCCGACGAAGAACTACTCTTGCAAACAAAATCTAGAGGGAGACCACCACTCCGATGGAAAGACCAAGTGGAGACCGATTTGCGATCCCGCGGTGTTTCCAATTGGCGCCAGTTGGCGCAACGAAGAAACGACTGGTGAGCTATGTTGGAAGGTCAAAATCGCCCGGGTGGTTAGATGACCATTTAAAGAAAGAATAAATACTACATTTACGCTGCACCGCATTTGGAAAATTCAAATGAGTAATTTCAAACCCATTTACAGTAGCTCATTTGCATTTTGTTTGACATTTTCCTTTTGGCGAAACTTCAAACGTAATGCGTTCCACAAAAATGTAAAGTTGGTGCGGCCCAAATGCGAGCGACTGCGATGAAATCAGTCATTAGAGAAATGCGATTTGTATGGGGAAATGCGACGTATTTGAATTTTTTCGCCCAGTTTAAATGTAGTATAACACTATTGAAGTGGCTTGCTGGCTAGTACTTAGCATCTTTGAATCCTTCTGTTGAATGTGATGTGTTTGAAGCATAAGAAAAGCGATAGCATATGGCAGCGTCAGTATTTGACATCCATTTAAATATACGAGAGCGACATCTTTCTATCTCTTACATTCCTGTATCTTGACATTCGTAAATATTTGGTTCCTGCCAAAAAAAGTAAAAAACCGAAGTCAATGTGCTTTTAATTTTCTCATACATTTTCGATTTGTTTTCCCGGAAGAGTTTTCAAAATTGTAAATTTTTTTTAGTAATTTCTAAAGCAAATAATAATGACATTCGAACAAACCATACAACACACAATCGATGGAAATATTTGCCGGTTACAAATACCGCTAATGACGCATAATCGAAGCACAAGCAAGGAAAATGGAGATGGTGATGGAAGCGATGCCAAAGGCGTCTGGGCGCCAAATCGGCGCAATTGCGATCTTTTTGTAGAGGATCATCATTTTTACATTTATGCCGATATACATTTATACAGGTAAGTTACTGTTTATTATTCATTAAATGGAGGCTTTAATTTTCACGCAACCTCTTTATGTACAGATTCCATTTGCCGGAGCGACAATTCGATACCAAAGATATGAAAAATTTATTAATCAATTTTAATAGTAAAATGGTCAGCTATGAAGTCAATTTACCGTGTTTACCGCTCAACACTGAGGAACAAAAAGCGCTGCCCGAAAAGACTGATGGGGACAAAAAATCTTCAGACAAGCTTTTGACCCCTGCAATAGAATTATGGAAATTGAAACGTATTACAGACATATGTCAGCTACAAGTAGACAATAAGGGTGAATTGTTGAAGTTTGAAGCTGATTTTGGTTATGGTTTTGCTGGAAAATTTAAAGGCAATTTAATTGGAGTGGTGAGTTTGTGTTTAAGTTTAACTTTCTTTTGTAACTTTTTTGACTCAACTCCAGAATGACAAGTCCGCCATAGCGCGTATGCCGGAACCGCATACAGTGAGTCCTCTGCAACGTACCATCGATCGTGAGCTAGATGAACTGAAAAATTTCTCCCGTGAGCAGTACAAGTTAAATTTTCTGGAGCTGCAAGTGCCCGATGGACATGAAAATCCAATGAAATACTCTTACAACATGGAAGGTGGGAAATTACTATTAAAGTCAATTGTTAGTAAATAACTTCGCTATACCATTGCTGCTCCTTATTTATATTGACACCTAACCCTAATCCAGCTGACGCTAATAAGTAAGGCTAGGGCTATTTAGGGTCTTTTCAAAGTCCAAAGTGCCTCCTAAGGTTTAGGAAAAATTAATGGATTTATAGTCGAGGTAGAATTTCGCATGTTGGGATAAGTAAGAGTTTAACCTATAAGAACATATAAATCAAAGTTTGGATTCTGTGCTTGTGTTGCTGTTGAGGAATTGCCGGCACCCTTTTGGATCAAACTGCGTTAAGGCTGCCGGATCTTATCTGTCTGATAGGATATTGGTGATAGGTAGCTCAAAACCGACTGCCCAATTACCTTATACATTGCCAGCAGGCTTAATTTGCATTATCGTTGTACTGATATTGGTAGTTCTTAGCCAGGTATAAATCCAGTACTACCACCTTGTGCTACTAGCCCCACTGCCGTGGTAGCGATTTCGTTGACCCCGAAACCGAGAATGATGAAGATTTTAATCGCTTCTTACGAAAGTGAACAGAAGCCGGTTTTATCGTAGCGGAGTGTCCTGGGTTTTTTTTTTATATAAACGGGGTGGTAATACAATAACTAACCTTGGCAGTGTAAAACCCGAGTCCTTCCAGTTCGCGAGCCCTTCAATCTTCAAAATGTAGAGTTTCTATCACTCCTTTACGGAGGATAGGACTCTATTTCTATAGCGTTAAACAGGTATAAATAACTTTGCTATATATTTCGTTTATATTATCCTTAGTTGAATTAAGAAGCTGTTCAATGTGTTGTTTATTGATTACCATCACTCTTTTTCAGATGATAAACTAACTCGGGATGAAGAATGTTTGCTGCATAATTTGACACGCAAGTCGCAAACAAATTCTGTGTCTTACAGCTATGAGCAGTCTGAAGTCGATTGTGGCCTGATAAGCATTTTATTGGCTATTTGCTACGATATACGGTCAGTGATGTCAATTATAAACACATATGGACATTAATTGACTTTTGATGTATTTCCTCCCACAGTTCCACATCGAACGAGCAAACCTGCGAAAGTGGTTGGACGCGCAGTATTTTATCGGCAACACTAAGCTACTTTGAACCTTTTGATAACATCAAAGATGTTGCCGTAAGTTTTCTACGGCGCTCGCTCATTTATCCGCTTTATCGTAATTATGACTTGGGACGTTTGTGCGTGCAAGATGCTATTGAGGGTTTGCAAAAAAATCCCACTTGGGTTGTCAAACAGTTGCTGCAGACGCATATCATATTTGCGAGCGATTGTAGTCAAGAACTATTTAATCACTATTACATTGAAGATTATATACGTTATGTTGCTGATAGCAATCGTAGTGGCAAAACGCATTTACCACTCTTAGCAAGAAATTTGAAAAATGTCTTGCTAGATGTGTGTAAGAAACATTTGCGTTTAGAGTTGGGTGAAATTGAGGCTGAGTTACTGAAGGAATTGATAACGGATATGCATTTGAGTAATACGTCAACGAGTGGAGAGGAAGGTGATGATGATGATGATACGGAGGATGACGAAGATGAAGATGTTGAGGACGATGATGATGATGGCGATGATGTGAATGATGGTGGTACAGAAAGTGGTGGAGACGCCAGTGATACGTCATCGACAACAACAGCATCATCGTCATCTACCTCTGATACGGAGCAAAATAGTGTTATAGAACAATGCAAAGAGGTGGTGAATTTTGCAAAAACTTAAATAACATATTTTTTTTTGGTTCTGTGCGAAGGTCTATTTTAGCTTTTTCTATTTTATTTATCTATACATTCGTGCATAGTTTGTAGGAATTGTACAATGTCACTTGATGATTTAATTTATGTATACTTATATGAGGCTTAAAAATCAAATGGAACTTCCATTGTACTTATGAATAAATGTTTTCTTCTCTTAATTGTGCCTAAAAATTATTTATATTCTTCTGTAGTTTGGACTGTTTTTTATTAGTAGATGGAAGTATAGCGTTTTGGTGGCTTGGGATATTTCAAGTACAATTTGAAGGAAATATGGAGAAAACAATATCAAATTATATGTACTGTTGCCGGATAATATGCAAGTTTCACATAAATATTGTAAGAGTGATAAAAGCGGTGGTGTCGTTTTTATCATTCAAACAAGTAAGGAAAGGGCTGTCTTTGACTGTGCCGAAAACTTTATACCTTTCATGAATACGCATCACGGTTTTCAGTGTCCGATCCTTACTCACAATTAGTAAAAACGCTGCAAAACTTATCATTTAAAGATACATAGACCAAACCCCATTTATCGGAACTACCGATTGTATGGGAGCTATATGTTATGTAGGTCCGATCTAGCAGATTTTCACTACACACATTACATACATAATAGGTACCAAAACTGCAAAACTTTACGTTCCTAGCTTTTTAATTGCAAATTTGTTAGCCCAAAACCCATTTATCGAAACTATCGATTGTATGAGTGCTATGTGTTGTATTGCTCCGATCTTGCAGATTCCGACGAATGATTAATCTCATGCAAAATGGCGGGTCCATACCAAATTTCATCAAGTTATCTCAAAAACTGAGGGACTAGTTTGCGTACAAACAGACAGACGGGCATGGCTAAATCGACTCAGCTTATCGCCCTGATCATTTCGGTATGCTTATTGGTGGGTATATCTCTTCTTCTTCTCCTACTTACAAACATCGGGCCAAAGTTATAATGCCATTTCATGTTCATGAAAGTTATAAAAGTGAACCGCCAAACCAGAGCCTTGTATCATGTTAACAATAGGGCTACCGTTAAATTGATGATTAGTGGCGATGAGGAATTGGCCGATTATCCAAACAACTTATCAAAGATTTATCAGTGTTCTCATCGCCGATTAGAAGAATATTGTTAATTATTGTTGTAATATTGTTATGTATATTTCGAACATTTGGTCAGGCTCTCGTAACAGCGCTTTTAGCGTAGATCACAACTGATAAGATGATGTATCAAGCGTACATACTTACTATAAAGAATTGTAAAAAAATTATATATTTTTGTTTATATATTTATTTTAATTTTTTTTCATTGACTTTATTTATTCAATAAAGTATACATATGTATGTAAATATATCGCTTATTACAGGGCTGATATTTTTATTACAATATCTTATATTAAAATTTCTTTATTGGCAAATATTTTATACTTTTTACCAAATTAATTCTTTCAATTTAATATTCTTTGTACACAACTGTACATACATACATAATATGTATTACATATGTAGCTACTTAAGTGCATATAGGCTGTTAGATATGAGTATTCATTACTTTATTTTTATATATTTTAAGCTCATTTATTACTAAGTTTTTATTATTATTATTATTATTTCTGTTAACCAATATCCAGTTGGACACTTCGTACTTAAGTTCTGTTGCATCGTAAATGAAAGCTAAACATAACTTAAGTACAAAATGTGAAACTGGGTATGCAATTAAATAATATGCTTTTACTTAATTTTTTTTTTTTTATTTTAATAAAAATATTTGGGATTGTCACTGGCTATTGCAACTGCATTTTCTAGTTCGGCTCACTCGATATTGGGTTATACTAGCTACATTCGATATTAAATATTACAAAATGAAAATATATGAACTGTGGTACTTTTCTTCTAATTTTGTATTTATATTATGGAAAGCTCTTTTAAAATAAATTATCTGTGTTTCATTAAAACTAAGATTTTCATACAAAAAATAGGCTGAAAATTTAAGTAGTACTAGTCGCCTGTTTTACAAATCGTGATCTCATCCAAGCATTGTTTTTCACATTCAACCGATGTTTAGCTGAAACCATAACTTAATAACGATGTTTGAAACTCGGCGTAAATGTATAACAAATTGGTTTTTTCAAGAGGCCAGTTATTTAATTGAATTTACCTTTTATTTTTCTTTTTTAAATATATTTTGATTGTGCTGATATAAAATTTATTTTAATTACTGTTAATTTTATTCGAATTAAAAGTAGCCAACGCAAATAAAATAAAATTACTGGCAGTTGAAGTATAAATATATATATTTTAAACTTAAGATTAAATATTTAGTTTTTTTTTTTATAAATTTTTTGTTACCTAAGTTAGGAAAAAAGTAAAAAAAAGTATATCTGAAAAAATATTAAATGGAAACCTTTAATATAATGTAGTTTTTGAAAAAAAAAGTTTTTTAGAATAAAATTTTAGTCGATATTTGGGTCAAACTAATTTACCGCTCAGTTACTCAGTGCCATTTGAAATCAGCAGCTTATATGTCCCTATCGATCGTGATCGAATGGACTTGCAATGACTCACTTTTTAATAAATCTATTTTGATGATTTTAGTTTTCATAATCTTTTTTTTTAATATCTATTTACATAAAAAAATTAAACATATTTTAAATTCACATTTTAAAAAGCACAAGTTAATAGGCGATAAATTTTGCAATAATAACAAAAACGTTTTTAGAGTACTTAATCAACTAATTCAAAAAAAAAGAAAAGGCAAACACAAATACAAATTTATTAATTCTAAGTTTCGCTTAGTAATGGCTTTTTAACAAACATTTAATATTTTAGTAGAGTATAAGAAGTTATACTTCTAAATTGCATAAAAACTACTATTTTTTAAGAATGGAGCTCTAACAAATTTAAAAAAAAGGTAAAATATATATAAAATAATAATAAATGACGCATGTAAAAGTTGAAAAAAAAACCCCTTATGAAGGCTTAAATTTATTGCGAAACAGAGTTGGGCAAAAAGCATTTGCATAAAATTTATAAGTAAAAAATTCAATTTATATAAATTATACTTGTATAAGTTATTGCTGTCATTTTTGAATGAATTATTGACATTTACTATTTTCCAAATTGTATTTGAATATGCCCAACTCTGAGCAGGCTGCTGAAGTTTTTGAAAAATGAAGGACGTTATGTAGTAATTGATCGACGGCAAAAACTTAAATAAAGAAGTACTTGCGAAATGAATTTAAAATATGTATTCTACATGTATTTACAAAATTAATGCCTAAAGTAAACAAAAAAAATTTAAAACAAAAAAGTTATTCAAAAAAGTGGGCTCCTAATTTCTAATACAACTAGGATACATTTAAAGCGGCTCAATCCTATCGAGGGTACTACCGCATACAACTGCCTGCCTTAGAAACGCTACAGATCTGTAAAATAAAAATAAAACAATCGTTTATAGAAAATATATATGAGAATATAAAAAAATACTAACAATAGAATAAATAAAGAAAGAAATATCGGAGAACGAAAGCGGATCGGTTTTGTTACCGAACACGAAACAGGAACGGAATAACATTTTTTTGCAGAACGAAGCGGAAATAAAATTTTGCAGAACAAAACAGAACACGTAAGAAACAAAAAAAATTTTTTGGAGAACGAAACCGATATTAATAAGCAATAAGATCACAATGGAAATTAATTATGGAAAAGTAACCGAAACTTAAATAACTTTTGGAGAATTAGAAACAAACAAAAAAACAAAAAAGCCGGAACAAAACTAAACTGAAACCAATTTTTTTAAAAAGCAACCGAAAGCGAAATTAATTTTTAAGACTAAACCCACAACAAGATTAAAATCGACAATAATTTCGAAAAACGATGCCGAAACAGGAACAAAATCGAAACCAAAATTTATTTTTAAATGCGAAACACTTGCGAAACCTAAATTTGAGCCCTTTTTCATTTGCAGCGAAAGGAACTTAAAAAATTTTGCGTAATGAAAGAGCAACAGGAACGAAACTGAAAAAATGTTTGTGGAATATACCCGAAATTAATTTCGGACCGTGACACCGAAACAGGAGCAAAATCAAAACATTTTCGAAAAGTAAACGAAAACCTAGTAATTTTTGGAGAATGAAACCTAAACCGGAATTAAACAAAAGCCAAAATGTAATTTTTGTTGAAAAAATCTAATTTTTTAAAACGAAATGTAAATAATTTTTGAGAATGAAACTGGAACAAAATCGACATCGAAATTTTTTTTTTTTTTTTTTATAACGAAACCGAAACCGGAACAAAATTTAAATCCAAATTAATTTTAAATAACTGACCATCAGTTTTACAGCAATGTTCGATTTACTGTCGATAAATCCATGAGACCTTTTTTGGATACCCAATTGGATAAACCGGGTTTATTAAACCCATGTGGGTATTCACAAAGGTGTCAATAGGGTACAAAATCATACGAATTTTAATCTTTCCATGGTTACCAATATTTCACTTTTTTAAAATCTTATAAAATATTTTTATTACAATTTTATTAAGTGAAGTAGTTCTTTGTTAAATTTGTTTTTATAAAAAAAATCTCTTGCTACTCACTCATAGTCTCTTGCTGTATTTCCACTTTATATGATGGATTATCATATGCCGCATCGCTCTTACGTGGTGGCGTTATGGACGCTGTCTGATGTACACGCCTTCTGGTAAGTATTAGTAGCAGCACAATGGTCGACATAATCGCCAAGGCAGCAACTACGGAGACAACCACAAGTGGCCCATAATAATCACCGACTGGTTGATCGCTTCCAGCGCTGGCTGTGAGGAGTTTACCTAAATAAAAAAATTCAATATTTAATGTTGGGATACCTAAGTTAAAAAAATACATAGTTTGTTGTAAGATAGATGTAAACGTCATGTAAGGTTATTTGGTCTTTGTATGGCAACTCTTCCGATGTGGAGGGTAAGTGGCAACGAAAAAGAACGAATAAAAGTATATGGCCACTTCCGTGTTTGTAATTAACTGCCTTTCTTAAATCAGAGCGCCTCAAGTTAGAGTTAATTTTCTGTCAAATTTATCTTCTTTGCTTCCCACGTTTGTCTTGTGCTTGAAAATTGCTTTTTGCTCAGTGCTGCCGCCGCTTCATTTGGGGATGATTCATACAAATTGTATGGGCATTAGGATTTTTGCCAGCTATTTTACGCTTGACCCTTCATTTTAGCGATGCCAGTTAGCGAGAGACACGTATGTTGCTCATTTGTTTATATCTGCGATTTTAAGAGCCATCCTGGACTTTACATTATAATAATTAGAAAATATTTTTTTTGGGCCAGTAATTAATATAGTCCGATTCCCAATAAAAAAAAAAGAAAAAAAAGAAAAAAAATCAGTTAAGAAAGCGTTCTTTGGCGAAATTAATAAATCTGGTTTGTCTCCAACATAAAATTAAAAAGGGATGACGGAAAGTTGTGTTAAAATAATTTTAGAGAGCGCTGCTGAATTAATTTCCTCTTAAATTTTTTATTGATTGAATGCAGGTATTCTTGGAAAATACTTACCATCACAAGACTATGATAGAGTGCGGATGGCAAAGTACTGGCTCGAAAATAATAAAGCGCAGCGAAATGACTGCTGACCAGTCGAGCTATTCAAAATTGGAGGTGAGAATATCTCAAGGCGAATTCAGTACAAGGTGGCATCATCCAATCAGCTGATGGCTACTTTTTTCTCGAGTTATGACACTACAAATTTCACCGTAGTACGATTTTGACATTACAAAACGAGCGCTTAACTCCAGATTGTAACCTAAGTGTGCGCTGAACATTCTACAAAAAATGCAATCCCGCAAAATTTAGCAACTTCCACCCAAGTGGGGTAGCTGCCAACTAACCTAACGCTAGACTTGAGATGTGGTATCAATTTCCCCACAAAATGTCTCTTACAATGGCTCATGAACATGCCTAAGTTATTTTTATAAAATAATATCATATGTGTCCATAAGTTTTAAATTACCAAAATCCTTGAAAAATGTAAACATCCGCTCGAAAGCATTAGAAACTTTCAAAAGACAGAAGTAAAGTTTTATAATTACAATTTGTAATTTAACATTACGCAACCACTACTTAAATTTAAACACGCCCACTTACCTGTTTTACCCGGCAACGCTGGCCCACCTGACTTTGTCATGAAATTCACCACATTACTCTTTTTGATGTTGCCATTTGTCAGGTACATCTCCAACCACAAATGATATTTGGTAGCAGGTTTCAAATCCATAATCATTGTACCCGTCGTACTATCACGTTTGGCCACCTTAAAAACGCTTGAATCCTCTTTACCAGCATCACTCTGATAGATCGCACGATAAATATTCACATATTTATCTTCCGGATATGGCACACCACTCCACGATACCTCAACACTTTGCGATTTCACCTTCGTCACATTAACCGTCACTTCGAAGTTATAAACATCAACTTTTGGTGCAGTGCGCACTTTAATCATATGACCAGCTAAGAGTTCACCACCATGACCAGCTAATGGTATATAGAAGAGACCAATCTCATAACCAGTGTCAGGCTGTAAATTTTCGATCGTATAACTGGTGAGTGTGCGATGCACTAATGGTGTGGATGAATAAATTTGTCCCGTTAACTCTTTGTAACGCAATTGTATGCCATCAACATACTCCAATTGCTCATCAGAGATCTTTTTCCAAGTCAGCTGTAACCATGTTGAATTAGTTTCACTAACATTCAACTCAGGATCATCGATATTACGGAAGACATCCTTGAAATCGGGACGATAATCTGAGATATGTGGTGGTGGTGTAATCAAACGATCAGCTGGCGTGCTAACTGTGAGTATTGGGCTTGTGGGTTGTGCATTCAAATCACGTAAGATGAGTGTTATTTTGACTTTGTATAATGAATTAGGTTCCAAACCAGGCAAATCGAATTCCATTTGTGAGGTAGCAATAAGATCTTCGGGTGGTGCAAAGATTTGTTGCTCCCATGTGGTAGTATCATTGCCGGGTCCATTCGTATAACGTAGTTCGACGCGTCCATGTAGATTAACATAAGTGGGTGGTACTGTGAATATAATGCGTATTGTGCGTGGATCAATTGCTTCGAGGCTGAGTACTTCAATGTCGGCTTGAAGATTGTTGAAACCTGAATCCAAGAGAGAGTGAGTGAAAGATTTAAAGGTTACACCTTGTAAGTGAAGTATTTTCATAAAAGTGTGGTTTCGGGAAGCATATAAAAAAAATTACGAAATTATTCAGTTTTCTGGGGGAAGCAAGCCAGGGATGTTTTGGGCTAGAGAAAAAATCAACTACCCGACTACTAGCTATTTGAATTTGTTTGCAGTAAATACCTGTCCCAAAGCTTTAGACCTATTATCTGAAGACCGAATGATAACAACACAAGGCGAAATACATACTTTGTTTAACGCTTTTGTACCCTGAAGTCAAATTTTCTTTTTAAGACCTACTAAAACGCAAATTTTACTCAATTTCTAATCCGAATAACCTAGCAGAGTTTAGAGAAAAGTGATATCTTATCAGTCAAACTTAATTGATACCTTGGTGTTGGCGAGAATCCATAATTTATGTTGCTTACTAGTTATGTTTTATGTTACTGAACTTAACGAAAATGAAATGTAAAAGAGTATATTTAATTTGGCCCATCTGGCAATCTCCCTCGGTCGGTAAAATTGACATTCATTTGTACAAATCATTTTATACATTATTTGGCGGCGAGCGAGTAGGAGGCATACTAAAACGTAAGAAAAAGAAAGTTCTATTGTCTGTAATTAACTGTAATTTATTTTATACAGAATATAAAACTGTTCCTGTTTTTGATCTTAACAAATCAAAGTTGGACTGCTTTATTGAAAAGCCTCCTGGCCGCAACACTTGGTTATGCCCATAAATAAAAGCATTTATTGAACACACATATCTCTCAGGTGTTTATACGAACGCACCTAAATCGATAGCAAATAAATCGTCTTGAACTGACATCTCGAAACAGTTGTGAATTTCGTGAAAAGTGTGTATAGAAAATACGTGAATTATTTTGCAAAGGTATAAACAACAAAATGTATATAAATTAAATACATGAAATATGTATAAAATATGCTCTAACTCAGGTGTTTTTCAATTCGCTTCGCATGTGAGAGGTGGTTATCCACTCAATGCGTATGGAGATATTAATGACCGATTTGAAAATAAGTTTAAGTCAAAATACTTTCATTGCGAATTGTAATTCGGATTATACATGTGTTTTGTGTGAAGACGTACAAATTGAAAAGGACGTATTCATTTGTATAAACATAGTATGTGAGACAATTCAAGATGACGTCTTATAGGAACTTCATTATGGTGTCACATACGGTGCAAAATGAACTTCTACCTTTACGACTGATGGAAAGAGATGCCTGATGGGACCAAATTATAACAGCTGATTTTATTGGAGGCTTTACGTTTAGACTATGTCAGAGGGTCAATTCCAGCTTTTTTAGTTGAAAGTCAGATCAAATTGGAGACTAAGAATATTTTTTTAAAACTTCGGTTATGAATTAGGAATGTGCGATTAATCAATTAACTTTATTATCAATAAATCAGAGAATAATCATGCTGATGAATTGCAACGATTTGCTAGTCAAATAAAACTACGTAATAAATTTTGCTCACAAAGTCCTTCTTAAAAGCCATTTCGACCTCTTTAAATTGAAAATGCGGAATATATTGGGTTTAAGGCCTTGGTAGAGGGCTTAAATATTCTAGAAATAAGTTTCCTAGGAGAATTCTGAATAATTGATTTTGTGAAACAGGCCTTAACGACTTCATGCCATTAGGAAAATATTATCTTGCATCTCCTCTTAGGAAAGTCGGAAAAATTTCGAATAGAGAGGTAGTAACGGGCGTCTTCCCCGACAAGTTATGTGTTGTATTTGTTCCGAAAAACCGTTTTAGCTCAGTAATTTTAGATGAAAATAGAAGTTTTCTTATATTTAACCAGATATTTCCGTCGGATGTGATTGCACGTAGATTCACTCTTGCCAAACAGACTGGACTGAGT
This sequence comes from Merzomyia westermanni, assembly GCA_949987695.1. Lineage (NCBI taxonomy): Eukaryota > Metazoa > Arthropoda > Insecta > Diptera > Tephritidae > Merzomyia > Merzomyia westermanni. The sequence continues at coordinate 13,489,356 of OX465288.1, read as the reverse complement.
AGGCAATCTAGCAGTAAATTACTCTGCAGACGAACAAGTAATTCTCTCGTCCATACCTATTCTGACGCATGGCTCGGAATGATGAACACTGTCGAACTGGGATTGGATGGCCCCTGTAAGAGTGATGGTAATTCATGTGTGTCAGGCCCAACGGCTTTGCTGACTAGGCGACAAAAACGTTTCGGTAAAGAAGCTGTTCACATCGACACCGGATTTTGGCAGCAGAGGAAGGATGACGCTACACTGATTAAAAAACAAAAAAAAAAAAACGTTTGGGTGCAGGATTTGAACTGATTGGTCTTTCCAACTGGCATCAGTCAAATTCGCCTAGGTGGTTAAGTAACAGTGAATGATGATGAATAGCGAATTTCGGTCAGATATGACTTTTGAAAAGATCGGTACGAGAAGATATGTCGAAGTGATAGCTCTTGTTGTTGTTGTAATCGCAAAATATTTCCCAAAGGTTTTGGAAGTGGTACGGGTATGGACACTTTTTTGAATCCGGTACTGGCATCTTCTGGTACCTAACCGAATGCCGTGGGAGCAATTTGTTGGGCCTTTCGAGTGGAAAAGTAGGCAGCTTTTACAACAGACCGTTGGTATTAGAAGAGCTGTTACTTAAACTACTTCTACACCTCTGTTCTAAAGGTTTATTTGAACGAAAATTGCTTAGCCTTTTAGACTAGAATTATATACAACACAAAATTTTTCATAATTTAACCCTCAAGCGACCAGTAGAACTCAATTGGTACGACCTTTTCCAAAAAAAATTGAGTTTAGGACCGTTTTCTCAATGTCCGGTTTACGCTAACCGGTACTTTGTTTGACAGACAACCGAGGCACTGCTGTCAATTAAACTGCCGGTTAGCGTTAACCGGACATTGAAAAAACGGTCCTTAATATTCAAACAAAATATTGGGCTACTTAGACTTTAGGTTTCAAATATATTTGATGATTGTATGTATTTATTGGTAATATTCCTTCCGCCTTTGTTGTAATTATTCCATTACCTACTGTCCTGTACTATCCCAACATAACCCTAAAAAGGATTTTCTAAATATCTGAGATATTACTTTGAACCTCGCAATGTAAGGTATGAGCTATGGGGTTAATAGAGTCACTATTACGGAACTTGAAAACACCGAATGTTAGTTGCGTGCCGAAATTTAGAAACAAACAGAAAGTAAAGGAATACAATTTGGGTTGAATTAGTCCAATCATACGCTCTACATACAAACATACATATATCGTAATATTTGAGGTTAATGAAACGTGTGTGCATTATGTAAAGTGCTAGTGCTAAACTACGTATGTATGGATCAACCTGTATGACTGGCATGTGCTGCAGATGATGAGGCGGCAACAGCTGGTAGCACACCATGTTCGCTGGATTGAGCTTTTAAACCTAGAACGCTAGTGGTTGCCGCAAAATGTGTTGAACTGCTTGCCGATTGCTCCTGCTGGGATTTGGGCTTGTCGTTCTGACTATTGTTTTTGTTGTTATTCACATTCGCCGCCGCATGCACATGTGCCACATGGGGTGGCTGACCAACACCTGGCACCACTGGAAAACCACCATAAGCCACTGGTTGTCCATCAACAATTGCTATACCATGTCCTGCTGGAGGTGGTGGTAAACCGGTATGAACAATGGGCACATATTGTGCATGTAATGGTGGTTGGCCCGGTTGTGATTGATTTGGTAGCAAGTGTTGCTGTTTTGGTACAGCAACAGTCTCGTTGCCATGCACATAACCGCCAACGTTGTAAGCACCCTGTACGGGTGTATGATGCAAATGCTGCAGTATGTGTTCGATGCGTACGTGTGGTGGTAAGTTGTCGGGTGTGCCTTTAAAACCATTCGGCGGGCCAGGTTGTCCACCACCTGACGGCTGTGCCATACCTGATGGATGTGCACCTGTTGGTGGTGATTCAGCGCCCAAAATATTAAACAAGTCCGATTGACTAGTTGGTGCAGGCGGTTTACCTTGTGCTATGCCATTAGGACTGAGATCGTATGGTTCGTAAGGATTGTAGGATTCAAATTGATCTTTCGTTCCATGTGGTGGACTATAGAAGCCATATGGCCCAGGTAGGCCGGTTGGACGCAAATGTGGGTTGTAGTTTATAATGCCACCAGGACCCGCTCCACCTATATGAATTGGTATGAAAGCTGGAGGCGCTGTATCCTGCTCATCTTGTGGCTCATGCACATCATATTTAACTTCATTCTGTTGCGGCCTCACAATTACCGGTTTCTTCACAAACTTTTCATGTTTGTCGTGCTTTTCCGGACGCAGATCACCAAATGGCGATTGACTCTTGGGCAGTTTACCATCCACGGTTGGATAAAAGACATCGCTGGCGTGATGTGAGGGCTTGCTGTGCGGTTTACTCGTGTAAATATCATTTTTATCATTGGCATCGTGCGATGAGCTGCTACCGGTGCTATTCGGTTCCACAGTCGATGAAGCTATTTAGGTATGATGAATGAATGCAGCAGATTCACAGATGGATTATCATGCAATTACATACATATAAGTGACATTGACATTAGCCAAAGTAGACGATTTGGTTTTTAATGTAATCGATTTTTATATGATGTTAATTAAGTAGATGCGATTTTTTTGTGAGTACACAAGACATTACGAGTATGAAGCATAATAGAAATACAAAATGAAAGAGAAAACATACACGAATAATAAATAAGAATTTTTATAAAATTATTATGTTATAAAAATGGGCCATCATACATACAGACATATATACCAAGAAGAAGAACAAACAGATCAAAGAAAGTATAACTATAAGAAGGTCCAACAGTGAATGTAAGTGAACCATGGTTGAATTAGGTTGAGGTTATGCCTTTAAGGCCCGGTTTTTCAGTCCTTGGTTAAGCTCAGTTTAAACTAAGTTTGCTTAAACTCGGCATAAATTTAAACTCCAGTTAAACTGCAGAGCGGTTTTTCAGTGTGACTTTAAGGCCGCTTTTAATATTTGCTTTTTATACGGCAACATTGGTTTTTTCTTTATCTAGATACGGCAACAGATAATATTTGTATACATATTCAATGCCATTGCTTCTCCTCAGTATTGTAATAGTTAGCATTTCGCCAATTTCTGCATCACTATAATCACTTTCGTCAGATGATATATTCAGTATTTAATTAAATATAAAAACATCGTCCTTTCTTAATTGCGTTCAGCTTATTGTTTCACAACCAAAACCATCAAATATGCAAAATAGCTGACAGGTTAACTCGAGTTTAACCCTGCAGACCGCTTAAACTACGTTTAAACTTCGTTTAAAGTTGACTGAAAAACTGCGCAACAAGTTTAAGCTTAGTTTAACTGACAAATTGAGTTAAACTTGTACTGAAAAACCGGGCCTAAGTGTGCGCGAAAAAAGTTTGTTTCGTGCTGACGTCATATGAGCTTGGCAGCCGTGATTGCTTACATTTTTTTCATACATTTTGTAAACTTTTTTTGACATTTTCATATATTTTTCAAACCCACTTTCTTATTTTTGGTATGGTGGGAATTCATGCAATCAACACCGCGCATTTCATTTTTACACAAAATCACTATATAAAACACTTTTATACCTCCAAAAAATCGGTTTTCAAAACACAATCTGAACAACACAATGTAAACAAAATCGGATTTGGGTGAATTGTCATCATATCCGTCAGCTGTTTTTTGTGTACAATATGGCTGCCAATGGGAAGACGTAATGTTGTTGTTGTGGTAACGACAAAAACACTCCCCGAAGGTTTTGGGGAGTGTTGTCGAATTAACAGTCCTTGGCCGGATTTGAACCCGGTACGCTCCGGTACTCCCTTGCGGTACTGCCCGACTGGGAAGACGTAATCTCTTTATTTAATTCATGCAAGTGGACGCTGTCAAATCGATGGTAGGTAATTCACCTCTCTGTCTGCGTGTAAAATGCTTGAATTCACTGTGTTCACTGAATATTTACACAAAAAATTATAGTTGGTGTTACAAAATCGTATAATTGTGAATATTGAATAAAAATAAAAGTGCTAATAGCCTTAAACCTCGCTATTTAAAAGCAAATTTCCCCGATGATGAATTACCTACCCGCGAATTGAATCTTCTTAGGGCCACTTTCATAAAAGCCGGTTAAGCCTAATCGGCGATCAATTTGACAGCTAACCGTACAAAATACGTCAATTAAACTCCGGTTAGCAGTTACCGGCTTTTATGAAAGCGGCCGTTATAGTTATACGTTCTTTGCTATGGCGATGACTGAAGCGAGTTGTTGATATCAGATAGAGTTCGATAGCAATATAAATATAATCGGTGATCACACAAAGATACTATCGATGGCCTTTGCTTGTCTATCGATACTTCAAATACATTATTTCCATTCAAGAATCGGTTTCAAAGACTAGAATATTTGTAGTAGAGTTTTTTTAGTTTAAAAAATTCAGAATCAGTAATTTATCTAAACAATGGTTTCAACCATTTTTCTATTCAGTCAGTTGGTGAATAATGGGGGATATTTTGACGTTGTTAGCGATATTATATCAATATTAGCAATCAGATTTTATCTAACGATTTTTCGATTCGACCAAAGAATGCATGTAGAATAATAAGACAGTCCAACAGCGAAGGTAATTGGCCGCTGTCAAATCGCTGGCAGGTAACTCACCACTGTACCTGTACCTGTCAAATGCCTGTCAAATGCTCAAATTCACTGCGTTTTAATTAAATATTTACAAAAAAGTTACCAGTGTGAATTATCTACCTGAAAATTGGTGGTTTACTGTTTCCCACTATTCTTCGCTTTGAACCTTCTTCATGTTCCAAGTTCTTTGATTCGACTGTAGATTGTCCCTGTCACTAATATTGTTTGAACTACGCTACTGAGGTGATATTTCAGTTTGGCTTAAACCCAATCTCCTAAATTAAAAACTTACTTAAATCCTAAAGTGAGACTCTGAAAAAGGGTTGTAACACATAACTTAAATATTTGATTTTAATTTCTTTTTTGGATACAGTAACGCATTTGCAAGCGTAGGTTAAGTGAGGTTAAATGAATGAAAGGTGGCTTCACAGCTAATGCCACTATCAGCCTTACTTAGCTATAAAAGCGATCACATATTAACGAATATCTGTCAAAATTATTACTGAATGGGAAAATCGTTAAAATTGTAGTTCAACGAAACTATCGATTGCGACTAGTCGATCAAAAACTAGTGAACATCGCTATGGGTTTCCGATAGCGCATTTATCAGGGAGTAGAAGTTGATTAGCTGGTTGCAAATTTTTACGAATGTTGACAGTGCAACCTTTGGCGGAGTGAGTTTTTGAATTAAACCCACAGAATTACAAAACCAAAATATATGTAAAAAGTATGTATGTATGTCGAGTTCTACGAGCTTATTATTAACTTGCCCTACATTATCCATATCATGGATGCTGATTAATGGCTTTCCTCTAGATCTAGTTTTAAGGAATTTGAGATTAATTATTTGCTTGAGAATCCACTTAGTGATTGATTACCATTACTTAAAATTTTTAATGATTACTTTCTAATTAATTAAGAAATAATCAAAACAAGTAATGATTTTTTACAATTATTAAAAAACTCAAAATAATAAAAAAAAATGTTTTGATTACTTTTAATTATTTTTGATGCTTTTTGACTTTTTTTAATTAATTTTTTATTCTTTTTTTCAGTATTGTAGGAGCACATAATATACTGAAAAAAATCAAAAAAATTAAAAAAAAATTTAAAATAATCAAAAGTGATCAAACACATTTTTTTGATTATATTTTATTTTTTCTAATCGTAAACAATTAATAATTGCTTTTTCTTGAAAAACAATTTAAATAATCAAATTTAACAGGTTTGCTGGTAACTCATTTGTTGTTATAACATAAATAAATGGAAAAATGTCGATATTAAGAGTGGTAGACACACAGTTTCTTGTTACTTGCTAGAAAAGTTCATCAGCAGAAAAATTTGAATAATTGTCATAAACAAATCACATATATTTAGTTTTCAGAAATATTCGTTATCAATTTGTTGAGCTCTAGGCCTGGTTGTTAACATTTTTGTTACAATATTTAGACATCAGTCTGAAGTCATCATTCGAAATCTTTAGCTGTGCTCTTATAAGTTTTAGTAATAAAGTTCCAGTCCTTATCGCTTGAGTGGCATCCCTAGTAGTTACTTAATTTGTTTTTATTAACCTAAAAGTGTTCTGTTTTGTATGCTAATTAAGTGATCTCATTTAAGTCAATGAATCCTTTCGATATCGCAGCAAGTTAAAGAATTTTTCTATAAGCTCCTTATAATAAATAGTCCTTAGGGAATTATAGCGATAAGTTCTGTTAAGCAAAACCTAACTAAGCCTTGAAACCTAATTTAGCCTTAATTATACCTAGCAATCGACACATGTCTAATTAGCTGTGTTCGGTGACTAAACTTGCAAAGAAGTGTCAGTAAAATGAGAATGACGTGAAACTCTCTCGAAACGCCAAAAGAGCTTTTGTTTTTTTGATTGGTTAATAGCTGAAATTTTTAAATTTTGTTGTTGCTTTCCTTTGTCACAATCAGCTGTTTTTCACTTGCAAGTTTTAGTAAGTGAAATTCCTACAGCAGAAACATGCAACCCTGCTAGACACCTGCCAGTCAATTCATTAATCAACTGACTGGCATGGCTACTATTTACATCACGATTTACCATCATGTTCTTAAAGGCAATATTCAAAAGCTGACCGGTATCTCAGTCATGTCTAGCAGGGAACTCTCTTTCAATGAAATGTCAAAATGCGATCTCTCGCTGCAAATGTTTTGTGTCAACGGACACTTTCCAGTAAAAATTTTATAAAATTTAAAAAAATGATCCTCACCGAACACAACTATTATCAGCACTTGCTTGTAACTAAGCAGTACCTTGTACTCGTATATAGTTGAAGACACAACACATAAACTATCATTTTATAAAGAACTTAAAATACTCCTCGTATAATTTCTTTTCCTGCAACCATTATACTGTTACGAGTGTAAGGGACGCATGCGTTATAAACGTCTCTAAAAATAATAATAGCCTCAAGAATTATACGTAACCTAATATCAAAGCTTCTTCTTGCAGCTGAACAGCCTATCCATACCCGATTCATTTTTACTAAAAATGAAAAAAAAAAAAAGATTTATATTTACCCATTGGAGCGTGACCTCCTTCAGTGTGCAAGCCATGCATTGGTGGTGGCATTGAGGTGGACGCTTCATTACTATTACCATAACTTTGTTTAGGCTTCTCTGTTACGCAACCCCAGTGCTTGCAGCACTCGTCATCAGGTATAGGTATTAGGCGTACTTCCTCCGAATCGCAAGGCAAATCGGGTGGTGGCAGAGCGACCACTGGTGGACAAGCCGGACGACATTCTAATTTACCATTCTCACAATAACAATGCTGTTCACAACCTGGCACACCACAAAACAAAAGCAGCAAAATGAATGGGGATCGTGGAGCGTATGTATGCGTATGAAATAAATATAAGAAGAACAAGAAAAACATAGGAGAATAAATATTTGATTAGTGTTATTTGACTGAATTGCATTGCATTGTTGTTGTTGTTGTTGTTGTTGTTAGTGGGTCATGTACTATGGTACTCACCAGTTAAATTCGTAGGTATCGGTGACCAATTTTCGAAAGTATGACCCGCATACTCGCAAGTACCGTTATCCACACAACGCATCTTTTCCGGACAACAATTTGGTGCTTTGGGCTCAAAATTTTCTGGTTCTGGCTCCCAACGCAAGCAATGTGGATTCAACAAATCCAACCCAAATGTCGACGGACATTGTAACTTAGCACAGTGCACACCTCCTAATGTACAAATGCACAGCTGCTCACAACCATCATGAAATTGTTGACCATCGTGATAGTGTTGACCTTTGTATTCACAATCGGCTGATACGTGCGCACCATGGCTGTCACGTGCTTCCTCCGAACCATCTCCAATAGAATTTTGTGCTGTCGGTGGTGCAGCGGTTTGTTCATGATCATCTAGTGTGACGTCACATAATTCCAATTGACAGCAAATATCCTTTGGATCCTTTACATAAACACACTTATCGAGACGCGTATGATTACGTTCTGGACAACGTGGCTTACAATTCATAATGCCACCTTCATCGCAATGACAAATCTGTTCGCAGCCGATTTCCAAACGTTCGCGGAATTTGTAAATATTGCCATTGTGATGGCAATCGAGGCGTGGTAATTGTGAGGAGGCTGCAGTACCGACGCCGCAGTGATGTGGAGCATGTGTAAATATGTGTTTGTTGTTGTTGTTTACATTGCGAAGGCGGTTATGTTAAATTATTTGTTTTTGTTGATGGTAGATAGCGTGTTTTACGTTGAAGTGTGTTGATTTTGTTGTTGACAAATTTAAAAATTTTTTTTTGTTTGATTTCGCAAATATTTTTGAATTTGTAAGCAAATTAAATAAAAAGAATAAAAAAAGCTTGAATAAGCAAAGTATGGCAATAAGTGAGATGTACAAATGAAGTAGGTATGTATGCATGTACTAAGCGTGACGCGTATGTGATGAGATTTGCTAGGTATTATATTAAAATATTTTGAAGAAGAATGAAGAACTATTGCCAGAAACAAAGCAGGTTTGAGTAGTTTTCCAATACAAAACTAATGATCTAAAGTTTTTAATTGAACTAGTGCGCTAGTTTGTTTAGTTAATTCAACTAAACTTTTCTGTGGCAACTTAGCAAGTCAAGATTTTTGTGAGTTATTTTAAGACGTATGGCAACTCACTTCGTTGGCACATGTCAAAACAGCTGATGGAATTTCGAAGTAATTTTTGCAAAAATTTTATAATTTAACGTATTTCGCAAAATTAGTAATTTACATGCAATAGTAAGCGTTTAAACTATTTTCTGTTTGTCAATACCGGCTTTGCGTACCTACATGTGTGTATGGGGATTGAATTGTTTCAACTGGTTGGAAGGAACTCAGCATGCCGTGCCCAAATAAGACTTCATAAAAATTACACGCGTGGTGAATTCCTCTTATTATGCGATGCGTTTTGCCTTAATAAAGTAATCGAACTAAAATTCTAAAAAACCACTTTGATGGTTGAACGCATTGGAAGTTTACTAATCCAATTGCACTAAAAAATCCAACTCTAATTTAGAGTGGCTTAAAGTATTTACTTCTGACATGAAATATAAATAATATCCCTCCAATGACAGGACTAAGTGGATACGAATTTGCCATCCCGTGGTGTTTCCAATTGGTGTCAGCAGAGCGAAGGAAGGAGTGGCGAGCTATTTTGGACAACCAAAACCATCGTCAGAGGCTTAGAATATACCCGCCGTAATACATTCCTGTCGGTAGAGGCAACTAAAATAAACAAAAGGTAATAGTAATGGTTGATCTACTATGCCTCCCATTGTCCATCTGCTTCCTTACGGAGGGAGGGGATGACAGAACCTAGAAGGCAACACTCCACAGAATATTTGTTGAGTGTTTTTGTCGCTACTCAAATAAACAAAGCAACCCCGTTTATACGGTGAGGCGTCATTTAAGTAATTAAGTAGGTCATGGAATAGATATGTACCTATAGAGATAATGCTGCTAAGAAACCGAAATAATTCTAGAAAGAATTCTAAAAAGAAGGTTGAATCTCCGAACATAACTCAAAAATTTTCTCGAAACAATACTGATAAGGTCTCTTAATCATCTCTAAGGTTATCTTGAACCATAAAATGTTCTAGAAAGGATAACTATTTTATCCTAAAAGGGCTCCGGAAAAGTTCAAGAAATAATAAAACCGGCATATCCCAAATTGACCCCAAAATTCAATAATTTTCAATTTCGAAACACCAGTTTGGATGTATTGGACGAAGTAATTTACTTCTCAGATACTGCGGCCTCAGGAGCATACTGGTGTTTCGACTATAATCTAGATTAAAACGGAAGTAGCGGCAGTATTAACTTCACCTTTGAATGGACTTCAAACACTCTAAAATTTTATTATACTACTCTCCGTCAGTAGAAAGTATTGAAATCTCGTAATAAAGTACTTCTTTACTATTTCTGATACTCATGATCAGTCCTCAATTTAACCTCGCTACATGGGCTTTTCAATTTATTTATTTATCGTTCTTGTACTCCTCCTTCAATCTACGTATTCACTCACACCAAATCCTATTTATAGTCATATCAAATCGAATATAAATACTCCACAGTAACCCAACAATCAGCAACTATCTTATGTATGCGAAAGGAGCATAAGATCCAAATGAAAGAGTTCCATCTTCTATAATTATTTCTGCCATGTGCTCGGAGCTAGTCATGTCTTATTTTTACAGTTAAAGTAATTACATATGCAATAACTTACAATTACGAATATAGTAAATTTCATATCAACAAACTCACCATTTAATCCTCCTTCAATACTTGATTCTGGTGCATGCATTGTGTTTAATGGGCCACATTCCATTGTAGCACAACATTCATCAACAGCCACCTGTTGGCAATGTTTTTGTGAATCCAAATCCATATGTGGTGCACCACCAACCAGTTTGAACGTATTGCCCATGCAACGTGGATCACAAATCCATTCACCTCGATTGCACGTGCAACGTTCATCACAGCCACGATTCATCGTTTCGCCATTCTGCAAAGAAGAAATTAAATGGCATCAGCAAAAATAAATTGAATTGTTAATGCACAGTCATTGGAGTATCTAAAATAGATTAAATATGGCTTAATTAAACAGGTATGAATATGTATGTACATAAATCAGGTTATAAATTGTAAAATTATTGAGCAATCAGATGCGGAAGTAAGTGACTGTTATATGTCATATATGAATATATCTGATGCATATGTACATATGTAGATACCCAGTTGGGTAAAATTTAAGGGAGTGATCATGCTTGTAGTATTCAGCTTATCAGGTTGTAGGCTTCTCTTTTTTACACACGACCAAACGAGTGTTCAGAAGACACTTTTACCCAAGCATCTGGAAGTAGTTGGCTGCTTGAATTGCCTCATGCAGGGTAATTTTATTTAATTTTAATTTAATTTATTTCAATCAAATTAAATTTATTTTATTTTATTATGCTGTATTTTATTTTTTTTATTTTACTTAATTTTATTTTACTGTATTTTATTTTATTTTATTTTACTTTATTTGGTTCTATTTGATTTTATTTTATTTCACTTTATTTTATATTATTTTATTTTATCTTATTTAATTTAATTTTATTTCACTTTAGTTTATTTTATTTTATTTTGTTTCATTTTATTTTATTTCATTTTATTTTATTTTATTTTATTTTAATTTAATTTAATTTATTTTAATTTAGTTTAATTTAATTTATTTATTTTACTTTATTTTATTTTACTGTATTTTATTTTATTTATTACTTTTATTTTATTTTATTTTGGTTTTTTTTATTGTATTTTTATTTTATTTTTTATTTATTTTATTTTATTTAAAATTAATTTAGTTTATTATAATTTAATTTATTTTATTTTATTTTATTTTATTTTGTTTTATTTTATTTTATTTTGTTTTGTTTTATTTTATTTTGCTTTATTTTAATTTATTTTATTTTATTTTAATTTAACTCAATTTATTTTAGTTTATTTTGTTCAATTTGATTTTATGTTTTTTTATATTTCTTTAACTTTTTATTTATTTTATTTTATTTCATATTATTTTATTTTATTTTATTTCATTTTGTTTTAATTTAAGTTAATTTATTTTAGTTTAATTTAATTTAATTTTTTAATTTATTTTATTTTATTTTATTTTAGTTTATTTTATTTTATTTTGTTTTATTTTATTTTATTTTATATTTTTTTTTATGTTTTATTTTATTTTACTTTATTTTATCCTATTTAATTTCATTTCATTTTATTTTTATTTTATTCTATTTGATTTTATTTTATTTCACTTTATTTTATATTATTTTATTTTATTTTATCTGATTTAATTTAATTTATTTTAATTTAGTTTAATTTAATTTATTTATTTTACTTTATTTTATTTTACTGTATTTTATTTTATTTATTACTTTTATTTTATTTTATTTTGGTTTTTTTTATTGTATTTTTACTTTATTTTTTATTTATTTTATTTTATTTAAAATTAATTTAGTTTATTATAATTTAATTTATTTTATTTTATTTTGTTTTATTTTATTTTATTTTGTTTTGTTTTATTTTATTTTGCTTTATTTTAATTTATTTTATTTTATTTTAATTTAATTTAATTTATTTTAATTTAGTTTAATTTAATTTATTTATTTTACTTTATTTTATTTTACTGTATTTTATTTTATTTATTACTTTTATTTTATTTTATTTTGGTTTTTTTTATTGTATTTTTATTTTATTTTTTATTTATTTTATTTTATTTAAAATTAATTTAGTTTATTATAATTTAATTTATTTTATTTTATTTTATTTTGTTTTATTTTATTTTATTTTGTTTTGTTTTATTTTATTTTGCTTTATTTTAATTTATTTTATTTTATTTTAATTTAACTCAATTTATTTTGGTTTATTTTGTTCAATTTGATTTTATGTTTTTTTATATTTCTTTAACTTTTTATTTATTTTATTTTATTTCATATTATTTTATTTTATTTTATTTCATTTTGTTTTAATTTAAGTTAATTTATTTTAGTTTAATTTAATTTAATTTTTTAATTTATTTTATTTTATTTTATTTTAGTTTATTTTATTTTATTTTGTTTTATTTTATTTTATTTTATATTTTTTTTTATGTTTTATTTTATTTTACTTTATTTTATTCTACTTAATTTCATTTCATTTTATTTTTATTTTATTCTATTTGATTTTATTTTATTTCACTTTATTTTATATTATTTTATTTTATTTTATCTGATTTAATTTTATTTTATTTTGTTTTATTTTACTTTATTTAGTTATTATTTAATTTTTTTATTTGTTTTATTATATTTTATTTTATTTCATTTTATTTTAGTGTCGATGAGCGATCAGAAACTTTACCTTCGGACATGCAATGCTCATTAAGTAAGTAACATGTTTACAATCTGCCAGAGACTATAAAACAATTAAGAAAACACCAATATCTGACAATGACGTACATTGTTATGGTTGCTGCCGTCTAAAGCACGTCTTAACAACAATCAAATTAAAGTGATTAATACAGTGAATTCTGGCTAAACAGCGGCAACAACAAGGTGTTGTTGTATATTGCAGGAACATCAAGCCGTTATGTGGGTTGACACAATGAGTATGTATATGTTTCTGTATGCAAGATATTGCACATACATACATATGTCACTGGCCTTCTCGATACCTTAAATATTACCAATCAATTAGACAAGCACGAACTATTGTAAAGAAGTATAACTGAAATATTGCGTTGTAACCATACTTGTAAATATAAATGTAGTTATATGCTTTCGTATTCAACTAATAAGGCAATACCATAAAAGGTGTTATAAGTTCGATTTGCAAATAATACTTGAATACTATGTGAAATTTTGCGAATGCGAGTTCGTTGCTTAAGTCTTTTGATTTTATTTCTCAGTACAGATAGTTGAAGTGTACTTACGTATGTACAATTCTTTTATGAATATCTAACATTATTATCTTCTGTATATTGATTTTGTAACTCATTTTGTAGCTTGAAAATGTATCGCATATTAACAAAGAAATGTTTCTCTAGCAAGATTTCAAGAGTAAATATACAGCACTTCAATAATACTTGAAAACAGCTTTCGTTGTGTATTGATGACAAATGAAGTAAATATTAGCTCTTTAAAAATAAGTCTTCCGCGAAGTGGTTGATGCTAATAATCACTTTTGATGATCATCTAAAGTGAGCTATTGTGAGTAATTTCATTTTCTTCACATATGTATATATCTTATATACATTTCTTAGAATAATTAAAATTTTTTAGAAATATTTATGTCCATCACATTAACAACTTGGGACCCAATTTGCTGAATGGTGCTAAATTCTGAAGATAAGCATTCCTATTTCCTCGAGCTGAACAGTCATTGCTAATTAATTAATCTTTGTTTCTTACAATTTTTAAATAAATTTACTCATTTTTATATGGAAGCAAAATTAAAAATTCATTAGTTCCAGTAATATTTTTTTAACAGAAGCATAAAGAAAAAAATGTGTATCTTTTTGTATTGGAATTTTATTAGCAGCAACAATGTTTTTGTTTTTCTGATTAGAATACGTCAACACTTTTTCAAAAACTTTTGGAAACTTTTTGATATACTTAAGAAGCTTAGTATACATATTTCAAATTTTTATAAGAAAAATATTGGAATTTAAATGATACTATATTAAAGATTAATTCTGAATTTGTTATGTCATTGAATCAATAATAATAATAATGTACATACATGGTACAATGTCCCGAAATTTGTTTTAAATAAAAGGCTGAACAATGTCACAAAATTATGAAAACCCGAAACAAATGATGGAGGAGGAGATTAAGGCCATAGAGTAAAAATCTAACCGGAAATGTTTCAGAGTGAGGGCGCCTAAGCAGAGAGTAATAAGGTGATTCCACCATTACGTACACCAAATAAATTTTATATTAAATGCCTTTTACACTTTTCACGTGGAAGAAAGTGACCCAAATCTAAGAAACTAAGAAAAGGCGCTAATAGACTCAACTAGTTTTGTAGATACAATGACCAGAATCTGACTCAGTCTATTATAAGTGACCGAATGTTGTAGTACTTAATACAATGTTGAAATGAACCTGGCTTCCAAATTTAATCATTTTGTATATTTGTCGAAAGGTTTGATATCGAAAAAAGGTGCTTGATTATCATCCACCCCTACTGGTCATAGTGCAATTTTGTCCATTTTCACAAGCAATCTACCTGGAAACTAATCTATGTGGCAAGTTTCAAATATCAAGTTTCACTCAATTGTGCGGCGTCACGGGCGGGCGGATATGACTCAATCGATTTACCTGTTCATTCTAAAAAGTTTGACATAACGTCTCCACCGCGGTAAAAGCTGCTAAGCCCAATTTTCACTCAAAAGGATGGTTTCTTACGGTTGTAAAGGTGGGACATTTCTGTACGAGGTGGTTAAAGAAAATGATGTGTTCAATATGCATAACCGCTAGAATTTACAAAACAGAAAATCTGCTCTGTTTTTTATACATTTTGAATGTTTTAAGCAGACCTATTAAATTTGATTAGTAATTATTTAATTAGACGGTTTTTTTTGATTGTTAATGATTATTTTAATTGTTTTTCAAGAAAAGACAATTATTAATTGATCACGATTAGGTAAAATAAAAAAAAAATAAAGAGTAGTAAAATAAATCAAAAATAATCAAAAAAAAGTGGTTTTAATTACTTTTGTATAATTTTTGGTTTTTTCAGTATTGTTGATGTGTATATTTATTTGCTTCTACAATAATACTGAAAAAATCAAACAAAATTCCAAAAAAATAAAAAATAATCAAAAGTAATCAAACAAATTTTTTTGTGTGGAGTATTTTAGATTTTTTTTAATAATCGTAAAAAATCATGATTTTTTTTTAATTATTTAATTAAATTTTAAGTATCATGAACATGAATGAGCTCAAGGCCACTAATAATAATTTTTTAATTTTATTTTATTTTTTTTAAATTAATTTATTGTTTTATTTTATTTTATTTTATTCTGGTTTATTAAATTTTTTTTTTTTAATTTAATTTAATTTTATTTTATTTTATTTTATTCTGTTTTATTTTTTTTAATTTTATTTTATTTTATTTATTTTATTTTATTTTATTTTACTTAATTTTTTTTTTTGTTTTTATTTATTTATATTTTATTTTATTTCTTTTATTTTTATACTTTTTTAATTAAATGGAAAGTAGTTTTAATCAATCATTGAAAGGATTCTCAAGAAAATAATTTATCAAACCGGTAATCATTGCCATTAGTAATCATTATTTAACGGTTCTGGTTTCAAGTAAAAATTGGATTTCGCCGGCCCCTTAGGAACCAATACTTTATGATATTTCCTTATTAGTTTTAACCATTCGAAAGCTACTATAATATGATATTGTGTGTAAAGGTCTCTACATCGAGATCTTAGCAATCACCTACCTTGTTTTTCCACAAAATTAATTGATAACTGAGATATCGGTCAACATTTGGTTGCTAATCCCTTTTCATGGAAATCCCTACAAGATAAATATTCAAACGAGGTCGGATGGGAGAGCCATTTCGAACTAATTTTTATGATCCACTCTATTGTGCATACAAAATTGTATCTTTGTATCAAAACAAACAAAATCTCTTAAATCATTATGTGCATGCGAATATTTATGGCTTTATGACTTTAAAAGCAAACTGCAGACTTGGTAGATAATTTATTAAATAGTAAAGAAATATTTTTCAGCTGCACCTTCGTATAAAAATGTTCAAACATGTGGATTGTGTGGCCCAAGAGCATGCACAGCTGTTTCGCATGGCACTGGAAATGTGCAAATATTTATCTCAAAGTATATATTTGCTATCTGCATAGCTCAGTTGTTGCTTTCTCATACACTATATATACGCCAATGTCTATATAAGGGCGCATGAATGTACCTCTTGTTTTTTTTTTTTTTTTTTTTTTAATTTCAACGCCGGCATTAAGTGCAAGAGGAATTTATAAAAGACACACCCAATAAACAGTTACCTCTCAATAATGAGGACGATATTAGTTCCATAATCTTTGCTGAGTCGACACCTTTTTGGAGACTAAAGCTGCAAATCTTCAAGAAGAGGTATAATTGCCCATGTGAGCCCACCCTAACCTCTAAGTGTAAATAAAAAACGAAAAGAGATGTGAAAGGCTGTAAGTATTAACAGTATACTACTGTAGCCTCAAATTCGCGGTTTCATGTGCATTCATTTCATTGAAACCTTTTTTTGTACTACATGTACATATTTTTAGTTAGCAATGTATTTATTTTTATATTGTTCTTTTGTTGTAAACTTATTTTATATTCCAGTTTTGCATTCAGGTGCATAATTTGCCGCCAACTTCCTTGCTGTTGTTGCTGTTTTTATATATATTTCTTCAACAAGCACACTACAACGTCATGGATCATGCTACACAATTTTGCTTTGTATGAAGATTTGTTTGGAAAAGTTGCAGCAATATTTTTTCGTAAAATTTTTAATTGTATTTTTTAGTTTTGAAACCCAAATATATTCAAACCACTACACTTCTCGACTGAACTTGTTTTCATTTCGCATGCGCATACGCCCAATTTTACAGGAAATCAACGAAACAAACTGTAATCTAAGTAATCGGAAAATTTGGTGCAGTCGCTGTTGGATTTGAAGTTGGCTAAACTAGATTTGTTTGCATTTTCTTTGCGCATTTTTTGGAAGGTTGTCTGCTTGCGACTGGTTTGATAATTATTGCGCTGTATCAAGATAACCGGTTTCGGACAATTTATCCATTAGCTATTTACCTATTTACTTAGTTGAAAGATAAATATTTGTTTGCTCTGAAAAAAATAATTTTCGTAAAAGTTGCTTGAAAGTGAGTTACATTTTGTAAGACTAATAGCCATAGTTGCACTGAAAAAATTGCACTATTTCCAACCTACTGAAGAAATTAGTGCTGGGTTTACAGCATCGCCAGTATATAAATTAGATGCATTTTGAAGCTATCTGAGCTGATTAATTTTTAGTCAAATTGAACTATATAGACGTAAGCGAAACGTGGATTTAGCTGTACGAAGTGAGGTATGTCTGAACTAGAGATGTTGCGAAAGTGAGTTTACCGAAGTCGAAATGGGGTTTTTCAAACTTGAACTATCGGAACAAGAATTCGAATTGTGGTCGGATGCCTAAGCTGCGTCCAAGGTTCACATATCAAGTTATATGAGGAGAACATCGAAGAAAATATTATTAAGGGGTGCTTTAATTATACTAAGATGATACTATGACAGGTGAAACAAATCATTTGTCCAATGTTATTTAACGATAGGTTGAAATTCTATTCACCTCACACTTGCCAACGTTTGAGACAGGACCTTTCTACTAATCGACTTTTCTCATGAGCCCGATTAGAAACTATCGCAAATGAAATCCGAAGCAGAAGTTTACATCAATCGGAAGTTAGGTAAACAGAATTGAAGTTCGTCACATCCCCAGTCGGAATGTTGTTCGGTGCATTGAAGACGAGGTGTGTTCAAAAAGTATCGCGAATTTTGTGTTTTTTCAAAAATTATTTATTTATTCATGAATATCTATTTTGTCCCCTTCAAAGTAATCCCCATGAGATATTATACACTTGTGCCAACGGTTTTTCCAATCTTCGAAGCACTTCAAAAAATCATTTTTTTGTATCTTGTTCTTTATCTCGTCAAGAGAAGCGTACCGTCGTCCTTTCATAGGCCTCTTCAGTTTAGGGAACAAGAAAAAGTCACAGGGGGCCAGATCTGGGGAATACGGTGGCTGCGGCATCATTAGTGTGTTGTTTTTGCCAAAAAGTCGCGCACAAGCAACGATGCGTGAGCAGGGGCGTTATCGTGGTGCAAAAGCCAATGTTTGTTCTTCTTTGCACATCTTCTCGGCCTTCTGAGAACATTTTGTACCACCGATAAACGTTGCTTCGGTCCAAGGTAGCTTCTCCGTATGCCACAGTCAACATTCGAAATGCATCCGCGCACTTAATTTCGTTTTTCACACAAAATTTGATACAGGTTCTTTGATCCATTTTTTTGAATAGGTAAAAATCGAAGACGATCCAAAACACGTGCAAGCAAAGCAGCTGTCAACAATTAACTGAACATTCAAAATGGCCGAGCTTGTCGGCATAAGTGAGAGACATGAGTACCAACATAACGCCACAAAAAATTCGAAATTCGAATATACGTAACCAGCGAAAATTCAAAATTCGCGATACGTTTTGAACACACCTCGTATATCCCCTAACATCCGTTTCGTTGTTAGAGCTGGTTCTAAAAGAGATAAATTTCAAACTGTAGTTGATCCTTAATTTGATGATAGGTAAGTAATATTTCGATTTGTCCTCGTGCACCACAAGATACACGTTTTATCTCTTTATCGACACCAAAGAAAGTAGCACTTGAGACGCGTTTGCTAAGTTCATTGACATCAATATCTTTATCTTCTACAGCTCGAGTTATTTTATACAGCGTCGCACTATAAGCAGTCGCCTTGGATGAAGCCACGTTTGGTGTCTAGCGGATCGGGATGTGCTTTGTAGTCCTAACAGAGATCCATTCAAGGTCATACATATTTTTTTTTCACCAACGGAAGAAATCATAAACTCCATGGCGGTAGCTATAAAGCTTCTGCGCATATCCAAAATATATGCCAAACCGAAATCACAAGGAAAGTGATTCAATCAACCTTGCTTGACTACAAGACGTCGTTACATCAAGATGTCCTCAAACAAAAGGTCAAAACATTCAAACAAATGTCAAGTTATTGGCTTGTCAAATGTTGTTAGGAAACCTCGGTGAATAGAAATCTTTTAAGGCCATCATACTCACATGACCACGCCCAAACACACAAAATTTGCACAGGAACAACACTTGCCTATGCAAAAGAGTTTTCACACTGCGCCATCAAAAGCTAAAAAAAAATCCAAAAAGTTTGTTCATTGCTGACTTTTACACTGAAGCGGACCAGGTAACTAGTGAGACCAATTTCGGGTTGAACTAGGACAGAGTAAGAACTAGTTTGATACTAACTTGAAAATCTCTAGCTGCGCAGCTGTCACAAGCCATTTTTAATTGTATTTGAAAAACATGATTATTCAACTCCCCGGTAACATGTGCAGGAGTACGAGTATGTTGCTGATGTTGGTGCTGAGCTTGGCTTACTCCGCTTGTATAGAAATTCTTGCTTGACTGATTGTTGTTATGTGATACCCTGCTTATGTGAGTGTGTGTATACAAATGCTTTGCTGCTTTATTTACAATAAAATAAAATAATATAAAATAAAATAAAATAAAATAAAATAAAATAAAATAAAATAAAATAAAATAAAATAAGGAGGGTGGGGCCGTGTGCAGAAGTCCACGCAAGTGGGGAAAGTTTCTGATCGCCATTCACCTGGGAATGGCCAGAGCGATTCTTTTGCATGCGGTTCAAGCAGCTCACTACTTCCGGGCTTTGCGCCCAAGTATCCTCTGGGTAACCACCGAACACCCGTTTGGTGGTGAGCTAAACGTGAGAAGGCGACAACCTGGTAAGGCCACTCCGACATAATCGGTTTAAGGGCTTGCTGGGGGGGGTTCAAACAGCAGCGTCTGATCACCAGGTGGTGCGGCTGCAAGCGGGCGTCTGTCTTGGATCAAGCGGCTCGCTATACAAACGTGTAATAGAATTCAACCTCCCGTGAAACGGGTTGTGCGTTGGGTTTGGGACCCACCACATAAAACAACGTTCCAATGAAATTCAACAACAAAGCCTCGGATATGAGAACCCCCTTTTTTAGATGACAACACCCGCAAACGAAATAAGGATTATGAGATAAGGGCATGTACCTGGAATGTCCGGTCCCTTAATGGGGAAGGTGCCGCTGCCCGGCTGGTTGAGGTCCTGAGGAAAGCAAAAGCTGACATCACCGCCATACAAGAGATGCGATGGACGGGGCGAGGAAACACGATCAAAACACCTTGCAACATCTACTGGAGTGGGCATGAAGACAAGCGCAGATTCGGCGTGGGATTTGTGGTGGGAGAGAGACTCCGTCACCGAGTACTGTCGTTCACACCCGTGAACGAGCGTCTCGCTGCAATCCGCATAAAAGTACGATTTTTCACCATATCGTTTATCTGCGCTCATGCACCGACGGAAGAGAAGGACGACGTGGAAAAGGATGCATTCTACGAGCGCCTGGAAGAAGCATACGAGCGCTGCCCCCGTCATGATATCAAAGTCGTGCTTGGCGACTTTAACGCCAGGGTGGGTAAGGAGGGTGTATTTGGCCCCACTGTCGGGAAGTTCAGTCTCCACGATCAGACTTCGCCAAATGGATTCAGGCTGATCGACTTCGCCGGTGCCCGAAACATGGTCATATCCAGCACTAGGTTTATGCACAAGAAGATCCATCAGGCTACATGGCTGTCCCCCGATCTAAAAACACGCAACCAGATCGACCACGTTGTGATAGACGGACGGCATGCTTCCAGCGTTTTAGATGTTCGCACAATACGAGGACCTAACATCGACTCTGATCACTACCTAGTAGCAGCCAAGATTCGTACCCGCCTCTGTACGACAAAACAGGTGCAACAAAAAACGCAGGGAAAGCTGGACGTCGAAAAGCTGCAATCGCAACAGACCGCCAATTATTTCGCAGATCGCCTCTCACACCTGCTCTCCGAGAGCACAATTCAACCTAGTGGAATGCATGAGCAGTGGGATCATATCTCAGGAGCACTCCGTACCGCAGCCGAAGAAGTAATTGGATTCCGGCGAACGCGAAAAAACAACTGGTATGATGATGAAGAGTGCCGCGCTGCAACGAAAAGAAAGGACGAAGCCTACAAGGCAACGCTGAGATCGAATGCAACAAGGAGTGTGTGTGAACACTACCGCGAGTTGAAGAGGGAAGCAAAGCGGCTTTTCCGGGCGAAAAAAAGAGAGGCAGAAAAGCGTGAAATAAAGGAGCTTGAGATGCTGGCCAACGGGAATAATGCCCGAAAATTCTATCAAAAAATTCGGCGAATGACAGAAGGTTTCAAACCCGGGGCAAACTCCTGTAAGAATGAGAACGGCGACCTGGTGACCGATGTTCAGAGAACACTCAGAATATGGAGGGATCACTTCTCTGCCCTTTTAAATGGAGAAACTGAGCAAGAAACCAGAGAAGATGCCGAACCCGAGCCCACAATCGAAGATGATGGAATTGACGTTCCACAACCCGACTATAATGAGGTGCGAATAGCAATAACCCGATTGAAAAACAATAAAGCAGCTGGCGCTGATGGTTTGCCTGCAAAGCTATTCAAACACGGAGGCGAGGAGCTGGTAAGGCGCATGCATCAGCTTCTATGCAGAATATGGTCGGATGAATGCATGCCTGAAGATTGGAATCTAAGTGTTCTCTGCCCAATCCACAAGAAGGGCGATCCTGCAAACTGCGCCAACTATCGCGGAATCAGCCTTTTGAATATCGCATATAACGTCCTATCAAGCGTATTGTGCGAAAGACTGAAGTCTGATGTGAACAGACTGATTGTACCTTATCAGTGTGGATTCAGACCTGGTAAATCTACCATCTACCAAATTTTTACAATACGCCAAATCTTGGAAAAAACCCGTGAAAAGAGAATCGACACACATCATCTCTTTGTTGATTTTAAAGCCGCTTTCGATAGCACGAAAAGGAGCTGCCTATATGCCGCTATGTCTGAATTTGGTTTCCCCGCAAAACTTATACGGCTATGCAAAATGACTTTGAGCAACACCGCCAGCTCGGTCAGAATTGGGAAGTACCTCTCCGAGCCGTTCGAAACTAAACGAGGTTTCAGACAGGGTGACCCCCTATCGTGCGATTTCTTTAATTTAATGCTGGAGAAAATAATACAAGCTGCAGAACTTAACCGCGATGGAACAATATCTTATATAAGCGTGCAACTGTTGGCATATGCTGACGATATTGATATCATTGGCCTTAACAACCGCGCCGTAACTTCTGCTTACTCCAAATTAGAAAAAGAAGCGGAGAAAATGGGATTGGTGGTGAACGAGGGCAAAACGAAGTACCTTCTGTTATCATGCAAAGAGTCAGCGCATTCGCGCCTTGGCAACCAAGCCACTGTTGGCAGCAATAATTTCGAAATAGTAAAGGACTTCGTTTACCTGGGAACCAGCATTAATACCAACAATAATGTTAGCCTAGAAATCCGACGAAGAATCACTCTTGCAAACAAATGCTACTTCGGACTGAGTAGGCAATTGAAAAGTAAAGGCCTCTCTCGACGAACGAAAATAACACTCTACAAGTCACTCATCGCACCCGTCCTGCTATATGGTGCAGAAGCGTGGACACTAACAACATCTGATGAGGCGGCTCTGGGAGTATTCGAGAGAAAGGCTCTTCGAAAGATTTGTGGACCTCTACGCGTTGGCGACGGCGAGTACCGAAGAAGATTTAATGATGAGCTGTATGAACTTTACGCAGACGCCGACATAGTTCAGCGAATTAAAACACAGCGGCTTCGCTGGCTAGGCCACGTAGTGCGAATGAGCGAAGATGCTCCAGCCCAGAAGGTATTCTTATCGGCACCCGCCGGTGGAAGCAGAGGAAGAGGGAGACCACCACTCCGATGGAAGGACCAAGTGGAGACCGATTTGCGATCCCGCGGTGTTTCCAATTGGCGCCAGTTGGCGCAACGAAGAAACGACTGGCGAGCTATGTTGGACGGTCAAAATCGCCCAGGCGGTTAGATGACCATTTAAAGAAAGAAGAAAATAAAATAAAATAAAATAAAGTATAATAAAATGAAATAAAATGAAATAAAATAAAATAAAGTGAAATGAAATAAAATAAAGTAAAATAAAATAAAATAAAATGATATAAGATAAAATAGAAAAAATAAAATAAAATAAAAGTAAATTAAATTAAAAATTGGATAAAAAAAAATATTAAAATGAAATAAAGTGAAATAAGATGAAATAAATTAAAACAAAATAAAATAAAACAAAATAAAAAAAAAAACAATATAAAAAAAAATAAAAAAAAAATAAAATAAAATAAAATTAAAATTGAGATAAAAAAAATAGTAAAATAAAATAAAATAAAATAAAACAAAATAAAATAATATAAAATGAAATAAATTAAAATAAAATAAAATAAGATAAACTGAAATAAAAGGAAAAGTACAAGGTGGCGCAAAAGTAGTCCTCCTATCAGAAAATGCTATAAATTTTGCGATTGGCCCCTACAGTCAGTTCTGTTTTGACATTTGTGTAGTAAACACATGCGGAATACACGTCAATAAACAATGTTACGCTACACTGCTCCAGAACGCGGAATATTGCTGACTATTTATTTGACCAATAATCGGTCGGGGCCAAACGGTTACTGTGAATGGTGAGCGCTACAGAGCAATGATCAACGAGTTCTTTTTGCCGCAACTTGATGAATTGGGATTGGAAAACATGTGGTTCCAACAAGACGGTGCAACAGCACACACTGCACGTGCCACAACCGATATGCTGAACATCGGAAGCTTACTTTTGCCTTGTAAAAGCAAAGTAAAGGGAAGCAGCATGAGAGAAAAGTAAGTTCAGGATCAGCAAGAAAAAAAAAAACAAGAAAATAGAATACTGTAGAAAAATTGAGAATAGATACTGTAAAAAGAAGAGAAAATCGAAAATCCGTGTTGATTCCATGTACAATAGATCTGCTTTTGGTTCCGAATGCACCAGAAACACCCAGTTAAAAACTAGAAATTTTACCTACAGGGTATTGACTTGCATGCGATTTTTGTACGTTTGTTTGTATGTATTGAGTAATGGAATGCGGTATGCAATGCATGCGACTGGCGTCGTTTGGCATGTGCATGTCCACTCCAACAACAACATTTGACGCGTTATGCGTCACGAATCGACTGAAACGCATCAATGCAGCTTTGTGTGATGGCGCGTGTGTGTGTGTTTATGTGGTGTGCTAAAAGCACACCAATAACTAAAAATATTTGCAGACCAAACTGAAAAGTGAAAGCGAAATTTGATTTTTATTTATTTACTCGTTGCTCATTTTCTTTTAACTAAAACAAATAAAAAATTTTTAAAAATATAATGCGAATCGAAGGCGGATAGGTGAATAAGATGTCTACTATAGAGAGTTGAATATAAGATATAGACGTAACTATGTAAACTCCTCCTCTAGACTGAGTGCTTAACAACCTTCGGCGATGACAGAGTAATAGCCGGCCGGTAACAAAAGTGTTTGTGAGTGTGTAGTGTAGTCGGTGCTTGGCAGGTGCTAATAATGGGCGCCAGAGGTGCTGAGTAAAGTTGGAATTGCTGCTTAATTACTTTGAACTAAAAGTTTATTTGTGGATAATGAAATTAAAGCTTCGACGCAAATATTTTAATTATAATTAGCTGGCGACATCATAATGTTCAGCCATGTAACAAAGCACACGTATATCTCCCCAGTGAAAACGGGCGACAATTTAAAACAGCTAGGGCATTGAGAATTCCTAAGTTCCATAGAGGAATAGTAGCAGTAAGTAACCGTTATAATACCGATTGTAATGGGTTACTAGAAGGATCTTTGGAAAAAAATTGTCTATTGTATTTATTTACGAAATATATTTTTCCAGCAGAAATGGAATAATCTCTATCTAGCCCTTCACGTGCCTTGCTTCTACCTAATTATTTTCCTCTACTTCAACTTATTTTTCTTCCTCGACTTCTTGGTATCTATCTTACCATCTCACTTCCTCCCGGGTCTCTTTAGTTTAAACTAGACATCGCACAGTGGCACACACAGACCTTTACTTAGTTATTATTATTTGCTGTTCCTTTCATTCACCTTCTTTCTCTTCCTTTCTCTGCTGTCCCTTTCCTTTAATGCACTTTCCTTTTTTTGTTTCCTGTGTTTTCTACAGTTTCTATTTTTAATTTATTTGTTTGTTTCCTTTCCTTTCCTTTAATTTCCTTTCCTTACCTTTCCTCTATTTTCTTTACCTTTCTTAATTTATTCTATTTTATTTTATTTTATGTTATTTTATTTTATTTTATTTCATTTTATTTTATTTTATTTTGTTATTGGTTTTTACGTGTTTGTAGAATAATTGGTATAGTTTTGCTATTTCAGAAGATTTTGCGGCGAATCGAACCCGTGCACTTGTGATTTTGCAAACGCAGCTGCCTAACCTATAGGCCAAGCTGCGTGTTTTTTGCAAGCTGCTTAGATTTATTTTTCCTTTGATTGTTGTTATTGTTATCTGCCAACAGTTTTTATTTTATTTCATTTAATTTTATTTTATTACGGTTTTTTTCTAATAAATCGAACCACAATAAATACAAAACGAAACTTACTTCTGTGCTGAGTCAAACGCGCTTAAAAGGAAGAAAGACTAAGGGCCGGTTTCACCAACACGACTAAGACTAAAACTAAGTCGTGACTTAAGTTAGCACAGATTCGAGACTAACTTAATTGTGAGTTTCACCAACTGAGCGACTTAAATAATTTTGAACACAACAACCCGATCAGCTGTTTTATGCATAGTAGTATTTTTTCATACCAGACAACTCTGCGCATCCCAATAACCCAGTGCGAAATTGGCATGTATGGCCATACACGAGGGAATGTATTGATCTTACACCCATTTCTCTTTAGTTGGAAGGTACTAAATTTAGCGCTTAGTTAAAAACGATAGTTTCGTAATGGTTGCATGCTAGAAAACAAGCGTTCACATGCATCTACGCATACGCCGGTAAAGGCATGCTTGGCGAATTTTCCGGCTGAGACATTGTACAAAACAAATTAGGAGCATTACTGACATTTAGGTTTTGAACGACAGCAATACTGACTTAGTCGAGAATAAGTCAGCTGGCAGGCTGACTAAGTTGTGACTTAGTTAAGTTAGATGGTGAAACTGATAAAGTGAAAAACTCGACTTAACATAGTTAAGTCGAGCTTGTGAAACCGGGCCTTAGTCAAAATAATAAATTATTATAAAGTGCACTTCTTCCTACTAATATCCCCAGTTCCTACTAATATTATGTCTTTCAAGGGAATGGACGACAATCTTTGTAAGGGCGAAAATTTAAAGACTTTCTTGAGAATATGAAATTTGTTTGTAGGATGGTAGGTCCTACTGTTATCAATAGTTTAAAGTTATTAGTATTGTGAAGAATCTTGTGCTACTACTTAGAAGGTTAAGGATGTTTATTTTTATTTTTTTATCACCATTGGGATGGTGAAATAGAATTTTTTATTTACCCTAAAACGATAATGGTCAAAAAAGCTTAACACAAAATTTGTTTATATATATAAATAAATTGACCGTACAAATCTTCAACTGATTATTTTTTTTAATCACATAACGAAGTTAAGAAAGGAGTACACTTCAAAAAGTAGCCAACTATTTTATTTACCGAACGTGAAGAAAATTTTAAAACTCGATATAACTATAATTCCACGGCGTGGCAGCTCACGAATTCGTGAGTAAAATAGCGACTGAGTTAAATTTTAAATAAAAGCGTTATGCAATAAGCAAACGAAATAAGGAACAACAAAGGCGTGTTCGATGTAATGATGTCACACTACGTAATAGCGTAAACGTCAATAACATAAACCTACTTTTCGATCAATTAACACACATTCGTATATTCGATTAAGTACATATGCACTCACTTACCTTGTACATTTTACCATCACTGCCAGTGCAATCGTGTTCCATAGCGACCGCACCCACAGCTGCAGCCGTAACCTCTGTAATTTTTAGTTGTTGATCTTGTTGTTGTTTTGTTGCCGCATCTTCGTTTGTGCTTTGATTTTTATGATTGTGTTCTACAAACATTTTCAGATCGTGTTGTTGTAGTTGTTCGTGCGTATTATGCGTCATATAAATTTGATCATCTTCATCCATGCTTATATCGCTTAAATCCATTAATGAACCACTTTTTTGTAACGAACTTTTATTATTGTTGTTGTTGTTATTATTGTTATTACCACCGCGTTCGGTCGTCACATAATTGTGGTAACGATAATCCAATGGCATATCATCATTATCCGCTGAAATGCTATCGCCCACAGAGCGACCCTCACCATTATAGTACAAATGTTGTTGTGAGAATGGTGTTGCTGATGAATCATCAACACTCGTCTCATGGCTTTTAGGCATCTCATCGCTGACATTATGACCCGACAACGCATCTGTGTTTGTTGTTTTATTAGTCGTCATATGATCGTGCATGTGATTGTGATTGTGTTCGTGCTCTTGTCCTTCAACAACCGGTATCATAACTGGTGCTGAGTTTGTATGCGGTTGTGACGTTGTTGTTGTGGTTGTTTTTTGTGCTTCTTCTTTTGTGTTGTCATTGTCTATGATATTCATTGCACGTCCACGCTCATCATTTGTTGTTGTATTTATATTTGCAGGCATCATCTCACCATGGCTCAACATTTTGTCAATCTGCTCCTCACCATCCATTGATCTTGGCGCCATTTCGTACATCGCTTCAGTTGTGCTATTCAAATCTGCAGCGATGAGTTTGAAATCTTCTCGTTCCGCCAAGCTGTCATGTTGCTCTGAGAGTATATGCGCATGGTAAGGATCCTCTTCAAGACGCGCCGTTGACATGCTGTCACTTTCATTGTCCTTCATTGACATACCCATCATGGCGGCCATCATTGACTCATCGCTATTGCTAGCTGTGATCAATGTTGCCGGATGTCGAAAATTATTCAAATCCTTATCATCCTCCTCGAATTCATGCGAAATCTGATTAATTAAAACTTCAGCGGGTGCATGCGTCTGCTGCGCTCCACCATGTGTAATATTTTTGCTCTCTGCATTTGTCACGCCCACCACAGCTGGGCTATCATGCGGTTTACTTGGTTCTTTGCCCTCAGCGAAGATATCATTTGAGGTTGAGGAGATAATATGCTCGGTGGAGTGTTCTTCATCGAGGTGGCTATCGTGAGCCAAATCGTGTATATCGTGCTCATGTACGTGATAGTGTTGATGATCGTGTGCGTGATCGTGTTGATGATCGTGTTCATGATCATGCAGATGATGTCCATGTATGTGTTGTATATGCTCTGCTTGTTGTGGTGTCAAATGCATGTGTGGTGGATTATGATTATGTTCGGCTTTATCTTCTTCAATAATTTGTTGCGCATGCTCAGCTAAAACTTTCGGCACTGGTGCACCATCTGATAGGCTAGGTGTTGCAACGGTTGTTGTTGTTGTAATTGTCTGATGTCTCTCAGCGTCTGTTTCATGTTCTGCGGCATGCTGTTCTTTGGCTTGTCGTTGACCGTTGTTATAATAGGCTGGCGTAGTTGTTGGTTCCGTTGTTATGATAGGTTCTATTGTTGTAATTGGTGGCGCAGATGGTGGAGCTGGTGCACTGTTGTTGGTAATAGCAGTGCTAGGTGCAGCGGCATCATCATGTTGCGCTGATAAAGTTGTTTCGCCAGCAAAAAGTGCGGAGTCTGTTGTGTGGGTCACGGGATAGGTAATCGATGCGTCTGTAATGACAAAGTAGGAATATGATTAGCTTTTATTTTTGTAATGTAAAATTATAAAAAATTCTTTCAGTCGGAATACAAAATATTGACGGCTAAGTGGAAGACCCTCATATCTCAGTAATTTTGTCACAAACGCTGTATTTAAGGATTTGATTGAAGAACTCCCTATATCAAAATAGCTTTCGACAACATAGGTCGGTTTTTGAAACTTATTCTGAGATAGTGCCTTCTTCAAACAAATGTACAAAAATATAGGCCGTTCTTTAATATTTTGCTTGGTGAGTTTTCTTTCTGACGTCAGATTTATATATTGTAGGAAAACAAACTTAACGTTATTGAGACTATTGCCCAGTTAATCGCCTCAACACAAAAGCAAATCAGTGACACTTAATTGGTTGTATAGCCTTGACAGACAGCACATTAATCTGCTTTATTCGATGAGTTGGGAATATTTTATAACAATGCGATTAGACTCCGTAAGTCTTACAGTAATTATCAATTGTGACTGGAATTGTCGCTGTCGCTGCTACTTTCATTGCTATTTCCACTGTCACTATCACTGGTATTGTCATGATTAGGAGAAAGTTACTTTCACCCTTCCGTTCATGTTATAAGTGCTGATCACTGTGGTGGAATTTTCCGGTTTTTGATATGTAAACAAATTTGGGCTCGGCAATTTTTGCTTGACTACTTGCTAATATGTGACGCTTTGCTTACGTGTGTGTGTTTGTGCCTGGCTGATTCGGTAATCGTGCGTAAACACGATGAATACTCTCAATCGGCTCACTAGCGAGCAAACTGCGTTAGAAAAAACCAACATAAAATAAAACCAAAATAAAATAAAATAAAATAAAATAAAATAAAATAAAATAAAATAAAATAAAATAAAATGAAATAAAATAAAATAAAATAAAATAAAATAAAATAAAATAAAATAAAATAAAATAAAATAAAATAAAATAAAATAGAATAGAATAGAATAAAATAAAATAAAATAAAAAAAAGTAAAATATAAAAAATAAAATAAAACAAAATAAAAAAAACAAATATAAAATAAAATAAAATATAATAAAATAAAATTAAAAAAAAAATAAAATAAAATAAAATAATATAGAATAGAATAAAATAAAAAAATAAAATAGATGAAAATAAAATAAAATAAAATAAAATAAAATAAAAAAATGATATAAAATAAAACAAAAAAT
This sequence comes from Merzomyia westermanni, assembly GCA_949987695.1. Classification (NCBI taxonomy): domain Eukaryota; kingdom Metazoa; phylum Arthropoda; class Insecta; order Diptera; family Tephritidae; genus Merzomyia; species Merzomyia westermanni. Next base: position 13,458,912 of record OX465288.1, on the reverse strand, counting down.
AAAATAAAACAAAATCAAATAAAATAAAATAAAATAAAATAAAATAAAATAAAAGAAAATAAAATGAAATGAAATGAAATAAAATGAAATAAAATAAAATCAAAGAGAGTAAAAATTATAATAAAGCTAAAATTAGATAAAATAAAATGCCAAGAATAATAATTTTTCACTTTTTGAATTTTTATGAAAATAATTATTGTTTTTATTATTAATAATCATTTTAATTAATTATTAAACGTTTTTTGATTGAATAGAGAAGAAAAAATGTTTAGGACAACTGCCATAGCTTTTCTTATAGATCCATTTCGGAAGCTGCTAGTTTTTGTTAAGGGTTAGCAGTGCGTGCCAAAATTTCTCTGATGAGGGAAGTCTAGCAGCTTCCGAAATGGATCTATAAGAAAAGCTATGGCAGTTGTCTCTAAACATTTTTCCTACTCTATTCAATCAAAAAACTTTTAATAATTAATTAAAATGATTATTAATAAATAAAAACAATAATAATTTTTATAAAAATTCAAAAAGTGAAAAATTATTGTTCTTGGCCTTGAGCTCGTTTCATGAATACTTGAAAATGTACAGGTCGTAAATGAACAAAAATTGTTGGTTCAAAAAAGCAATAAAATAAAAGTAAATTAAAGAAAATAAAATAAAATAAAGTGAAATAAAATAAAGTAAAATGAAATTAAAAGAAATGAAATAAAAAAAAAATATAAGAAAATATAATAAAAATAAATAAAATAAAATGAAATAAAATAAAGTAAAATGAAATTAAAAGAAATGAAATAAAATAAAAAATAAAAGAAAATGTAATAAAAATTAATAAAATAACATTAAATAAAGTTCAATAAAACAAAATAAAATTAAATAAAGTTAAATAAAATAAAATAAAATAAAATAAAATAAAATAAAACAAAATAAAATAATATATTATTATTATTATAATTCTAGAATAGCTTTGATAAATGTGTTTTGGGCTGTAAATTTTGCAATTAAAAAGCTAGGACAACAAAATGCAGGTTTAGTACGTATTATGTATGTGATGTGTGTAGTGAAAATCAGCCAGATCGGACCATAATAACATATGTTTCCCATACAATAGATTTTTCCGGTAAATGGGGCTTGGGCTATGTATCTTTAAGTTAACAGTTTTGCAGAGTTTGTACTATTTGTGGGTAAGGATCGGACACTTAACCCATGATGCGTATTCACGAAAGGTATAAAGTTTTCGATACAGTCGAAGACAGCCTTTTTCTTACTTGTTTAAATTTTTACATCTGAATTTTTCCCATGCTTTTCCTTCTCCTTCTATCCTTCTTTTTACCTTATTGTCATAGTTAGCTATCCACTGTTATAGTTCTGATATTTTTCTTCTTTATTTAGACCTCAAAAGTTTCAATGGAAATTGAAATTAGTCTGCTTTAGCACCCAGCTTCTTCATCAAAAACGTCTCGCTTCAGCCGATTTCCTTAATTGTATAATAGAATAGTTCTCTCACGAAATAACTAGATGTGACTGCGATTTCCGCAATTCAAGAAATTGCCTAAATAAACCGTTGCAGTTTAGCTAACGCCAGGTTTTCTACGTTTCCACTGAATTTTTTCAAGTTTAACATAATTTCTCTAAACAAACATGTTTTACCACAAAATAAAAATTATCAACAATTAGGAACATAGTTACGTTTGGATAAGCAGAAGCATATGCGCCGAATTGACACGACACAAGCACGCGCGTGAAACGCAAAGCAATTATAAACAGGAAAAATGTGCGGTAAGATTAGGGGGGGGGAGGGGCAGTTTTCAAAAAGTTAATAAACTACAACTTTTTCTTTGCCCACAAAAAAGCTATAATTAGCAATGAAATGCACAATTGTTCTGAGAAAGCGCGCCACAAATAACTGCGCAAAGTAAAAGAGAATGCAAAAGCAAAGAGGAAGAGCTTGCTGCCGTTTACACCTGCACATTCACTTTTAATCACTGATAAGCTTGGGAGTATGTACATACCTAGGCATGTATAGATATATGCATGTTGCTTTCTTTTTATAAAAGTTTAAACATAATCGTGAGTTTAAAAAAAAAACGGGAAAACACTTTTACGTGATGAAACAGTAAAAAGTGATTTAACTGATTAATAAATAACGGAATGCAAAAATATATAAACAGATGAACGTTTCTATAAAGAAATTTTGTTAAGATTATTAGATAATGAAATAAATAAGTTTTATTTTAACTGAGTATATATGTATATATATTATTTTAAGCAGTGTTCGGAATTAATCATTAATGAATATTTAAATACGTTTTTTAAGATTTTACACCGCGAAAGTGAATATAAAAAGACATTTTTTCAATTCGCATTTGCGATTAATAACGCATTAAAATTCGACATCGAATTTATTCGCGAATCAATAGCAGAAGGTTGGATTAGTAAATTTGCAAAAATGCTATTGCAGGTAAACGGACCGAAACTTGAACCAAGACAGGTCTATTGTCGGGACTTATGAGATTTATTCGGGAAAGTATAGGGACCTTTTCACATATGTCTGTATGTATAGAATTTTTGAATACCGATTTTATTTTCTTTGTACTCAAAATTTCCAAAAATTATCCCAAAAACGCTTTGAAAGGGCCCCAAAAAAGTCACGAAATTTTCCGAAAACAATCCCGAAACGATTCCGAAAAAGTGCCAAAATGATACCGAAATTATCCAGAAAAGATTTGCAAATAGTCCCGAAAACAGTTACGAAAAGTTGCCCAAATGATCCGAAAAAATTCAAAAAATGATTCGAAAACAATCCCGAAAAAGTTCCAAAATCAACCTGAAAAAACTCCAGAAATGGTTTCGTAGTAATCCCGAAAAGGCCCCTATATGTCTCCGAATAAATCCAGCAAGTCCTGACAAAATAATATTTTGGTTCACATTTCTGTCGGTATAGCTGCAAAAGCATTTTTAAAATTTACTAATCCAACCTTCTACTAATATTCCACGCAATATATTCATTCGTTTCTGAAGATGAACGACAAGAAGAACGTTCCTACTTTGCTTCGCGAATGAAATATACATTCTTAAACGACAAGAAGAACAATTTTTTTTTATGTTCACGTTCCCGAATGTTCACGAACGAGAGTGACTGTTTCCGAATTCTGATGTTGAGTATATATAGAGATTCTGAAACGTCCATACTTTGGACTGGTTTAGACTTCTGACTCCGATTTCTGTTTCAACTGTTTGGAAGCAGATTCACAACTGAAGTCGATCAGTGGAGCGACCTTCGATCAAACGGTGAGAAATTGTCTTGGCTTGGACATACTGACAGCTCTGATGTTAATATAATTTCACATTCTCCCAAATTGGTATTAGAAAATTTTTCACCATAGGAATATCCCACTGATTGACTTGTGTCCAATGAAAAATCGATTAAAAATCGACCAGAAAATTAATTCGATTAAGATCCAGGCGTACACGATAAAGTTCTCGCTTCGCCTTTGTATTCGCTTCTTAAGTCATAAAATCAACCATAACTACTGATTAAAGAAACTTATAAGAGTACTTTATTTCTATTACTATCAGACCTAGCCGACGTAGCCCTTTCAGAAAATTACTAGTCCACTTTTCAAAATTTGTACACCCTTGCCTCCCCTTTCCACTTTTTGTTCTTTTAGGTGTTCATTTCCTTCTTCTCCATTATATTCCCTTTTATCTTATTAATTTATTTTTCTTCCACTTCGCCTCCTTAGGCCACTTTTATTCTTCACCGAATACTAGATAGCTAGTACTGATATGCCAATAGTTGCAGAAGGATATCGCCCATTTAAACTTGGCGAAGCGTATTACCGCCCACTTTTTCAAAATTGTTTATCGATTAATATACAGGGCACATACATATATCTAAATATTATTAATCTGAAGCAAATCAATTTTGAATTATTTCGAATTGAAGTTTTCGTTGCTTGGGGCAGTGGCAGCATCCACTCTCCGATTCCGGCTCTGGTTTACTCACTTCTGTTACATCCCTAGTATATAAGTGCATAATAAGCTGGGTCTTTGCATGTCAAATGGTCACATAGTTGGAATCGACCCCGCCCGATTTGAATAAAATTTTGTGAAGAGTTTCCTTTTATCGTAGAACGCAGTTTTTTTTTTAAGTTATGCAATTTCAAAATTCAACTTTTTCCCCTTTTTTGTAAAGTTTTTTTTTTTTGAATATTTCGGAAACTACAAAAGTTAAAAAATAAAGGAGATTATAGGTATAAGAAAAATATTTAAAAAAAAATGTATTTAATTTCTTTTTAAGAAAATTTTCGATTTTTCAAAGCCGAAAAAATTAATTTTCACCATTAAATTTTGGACTCAAATTTTTTGTATTATATCCCTGATTAAGAAGGGATTTTCTTATACCTTTCATGAACATGAAATAGTATTATAACTTTAGTCCGATGTTTGAGAAGAAGAGATAGACCCACCAATAAGCATACCGAAATGATCAGGGCGATGAGCTGAATCTGTTCGTCCGTCAGTCTGTCTGCCTGTCTGTTTGAACGCAAACTACACCCTCAGTTTTAGAAATATCTCGGGGTTTGGTATTAGACCCATTTTTTTTACATTCCACATTTAAAAAAAAAACTGATTATAGGGATCAGGGAAGGTTTCCTAGTAAAATATGCAAAGTTGTAAGCGCTTGGAGCTTGAAGTGCCTGAAATGGGACCATATTAAAAATGGTTTTAAACATTTTCCAAAGGTTGAAGAAGTATAACGGATATTGGCAGTCCTTTGTCGAAGTTGACCAGGTATGCTGCGGTAACGATTTCTTTGACTCCTCGAACTTTCGCGTCTTGCACTTAAGTGTCCTTCTACGACAGGCATCTTTACATATAATAAAATTGTAACAGGTCGATGTCTGTACATTGAAGATATTCAAGAAAAACTGATAGGAGAGGTCGTTATTGGACCAGCGGAAGCCAAATCTACAATTTTTAGAATTTTTGTCTGTCTGTCTGTCTGTCCGTCTGTATGATTGTGCACGTATCACGCAAAAACTACTGAATAGAATTGCATGAAACTTTCACCATTCTATCACTTAACGTCTAACTTAAAATTTAGGACAACTCTTATTTGGATATCTCATCCAGTTCCCGAGTTATTGACCAAAATGTGGGGAAAATGTGACCAAAAATTTGGTTTTTTTACCATAACGCCCGCGTCACACAAAAACGACTACATAGAAATGAATGAAACTTTCAATAATCATTCTCTAGACGTCTCTCCTAAAATTTAAGATATCCTTCACCTCGATATTTTAGCCGGGTCCCAATTTATTGACCTAAATGTGGACCCAGGGTGACTGTATGATTTGTGCTTTTAAGGCGGAACAAAGTTCGGCGGGTCAGCTAGTATGTTATATATATTCTTTCGGGATATGTTAAAAATACGGCTAATGCAGCTTGATTTAGGTTGCGAAGTTTTGCATGGCAGCTCGCCTAACTAAAGTCGTGAAATTGACTTGTAACATAACTATAAAGATACTATTCTTAATATCTGCATATTCATATTTCTTATATCTTCTACATTCAAATCATCCATACATTACCTCAAAGCTTTTAGTATAAGACATGAAATTCACATTTATATGGTCATCGGCTTAGCTTTGTATATGGTTCCGAGGAAATTTGAGAGTTATAAATTTATGTATAAAAGAATATAAAGTTAGCAATAAAATTAAAAAAAAAAATTGCAGCCCATTAAATCAAATGAGTATGTAGCAAGCCTTTGCTAAGGTTTACTTTCGTTAAGCGAGCAAGCTTGCGGAAGATTGAAGAGCAGCGAGCAAGCTTGCGGAAGGTTGAAGAGCAAACGAAATATCTAAATAGCTATAGGGAAGACAGATTATAAAATTGTGAGTAAAAAGCCAGAAACGATTAAAAAATATACAAAAATAAATTTCTATAGTAGAAGTAATTACTGAAGGCAGAAATGTTGTGATAGAGTATAAAATAATTATTTATACATATTCATATATATCAGGTATGTTACGGAAGTGAATTTAGGGGAATCCGGAATCGGATCCAAGTTGAAGCAGCATTGATAAGATAAGAATCCTAAGTATATGATATAGATTCATTTATATAGCACTAGAGATCGCCCAGTGGTTCAAATTCAACCACAAAACTTTATTTTATTTTAAATATTAGTGAGAGCCGATCACACGAGTGATACAAAAACATGCATGACATGTCTACTCACACAACTACCGTTGTGTTGGTGTCATTTTCAATATATACGAGGTGTGTTCAAAAAGGATCGCGAATTTTGTGTTTTTTCAAAAATTATTTATTTATTAATGAATATCCATTTTGTCCCCTTCAAAGTAATCCCCATGAGATATTATGCACTTGTGCCAACGGTTTTTCCAATCTTCGAAGCACTTCAAAAAATCATTTTTTTGTATCTTGTTCAGCTCCTCCTTCGATGCCGTCTTTATCTCGTCAAGAGAAGCGTAACGTCGTCCTTTCATGGGCCTCTTCAGTTTAGGGAACAAGAAAAAGTCTCAGGGGGGGCTAGATCTGGGGAATACGGTGGCTGCGGCATCATTAGTGTGTTGTTTTTGGCCAAAAAGTCGCGCACAAGCAACGATGCGTGAGCAGGGGCGTTATCGTGGTGCAAAAGCCAATTTTTGTTCTTCCACAAATCCGGGCGTTTCTGGCGGATTGCTTCGCGCAAATTGCGCATAACTTGCAGGTAATATTCCTTATTGACCGTTCTTCCCTGTGGCAAGAACTCATGATGCACCACGTCCCTGCAATCGAAGAAAACTGTCAGCAAAACTTTTACATTCGACCGAACTTGGCGCGCTTTTTTCGGTCTTGGTTCGTGCGGCAGCTTCCATTGAGATGATTGAGCCTTGGTTTCCACGTCATAACCATAAACCCACGATTCGTCACCAGTTATGACCCTCTGGAGCAAAATTGGGTCGTCGCGGACAGAGTTTAACATCTCATTAGCAATGTTCATGCGATGCTGTTTTTGGTCACAATTGAGCAATTTTGGTACGAATTTCGCGTAAAAATCGAAGACGATCCAAAACACGTGCAAGCAAAGCAGCTGTCAACAATTAACTGAACATTCAAAATGGCCGAGCTTGTCGGCATAAGTGAGAGACATGAGTACCAACATAACGCCACAAAAAATTCAAAATTCGCGATACTTTTTGAACACACTTCGTATTTATATATTTTTATAAATTTTTTTTATTAAAGTTTTTTTGTTTGACGGCACTGCAGTTCGGCCATACCTAACTATACATATATAATTGTTAATACCTTAAATGTATAGTTTGGCCATAAACTGGGACAATTTTCCCCCAACTTGCGCATTTATATTATAGATATTCGAAGTACTAGAAAATTGTAATAAAGTTCACAATCTGGTGGCAATGCTGCTGTGGGGGAAAAGTTTAACTAAGTGAAGCGTTTAAGAAGGGTAAAACTTTACAACATTTATATATAACATCCCGGCGAGTTTTAGACTTAAGTCTTGAATAATTTTTCAGATTCCGGTGACAATTCGAATGCGTGCAGAAACCCCACTAGGTGAAGCCTAAATAGGTTTTTTTTTGCAAATTTCATCGATATTTTGGAACTTCGATAATCTTGCGATCGATTTTAAAGTAATTTTTTGTCGAACTTCATAGCTAAAACTTTGTTAAATTTTCAGAACACTGTAAACACTCAACATGAGAGGAAAGGTGAGCTTAAAGAAAGTATTTGAATCGAGTTTAAGTAAATTCCTGCTGAGCTAGATGATTCATACTTCGAGCAGAGCAAAACATAAATGTAGAGAATCATCAACGGCGATCTCTGATCTCTTGTTCCAGGTAAACTTGGTTTCTCTGCTTCAGTAATATTTTTTTATCTAAACTGAAAATGTATGATAAACATTTAGCCAATTTTTGAGAATGTAAAAGTCAAAGTAACAATCTTAAGCTGGTAGTAAAAGCAAAAAAGGCAACTTCAAGCTAGTTAAGTATCTGAGAAGTGTTAAGACAGAACAAATTAAACGTTTTTTTTTTGGCAAAATTTAAACAGCTAAAAATGTTTCAAACTCATTTACCATATAATGTTTATGTTTATATGTGTTGTAGATATGTAAGCGTGTACATATAACTATGTCCCCGCCTTCTTGTGATTTTAGGTTTCGGATGCTATGAGCGTTTTTTTTTTGTTGCCTTCAATCTTGAACCTGAAATTTGTTTATTGCTTTGGGGCTAATGGATAATTGTCGTTTAAAAAAAGGTTGTGTGCATGTTTGGATGTATGTGTAAATGTTTTTTGTGTCGGCAGTTAAGCGAAAAAGATTCATATATGCATGAGCAAACATACATCCAAATACTTTATGTTTGTTATTCAGAAGCAAACAACATTTTCAATGGACGGATGAAGATAAATTAGAGGGTTATCTTTGAAAGATGTTGTGTACAGAAATTTGAAAAAAAAAACCATTAAAATACTATTTTGACAGAGGGAAACCGCAAAACAAAAACTGACAATTATCAATAACAGCAAGTTTAGCTAGACGGTATTCTTTTAAATTCCGACAAAATTGAATTTGGGTAGATTATAACTAACTTTTCGTTGAGTCAGAGTCCTGAAACTGGAAAGATAATTTAGAAACCGTTGGAATTGAAAGGCTATGGAAAAAGACTTTCGTTGCATCATTCTATCTCATATTTTTCAGCCCAGCTAGGCATTTATTCAATAATACCTTTCGTCATTCTTCAAACCGAGAACGAATATGAAGCAATACCGAAACTAAAAGAGATTTTAAGGCAGAATATCGAAACCGAAAACAATATAAGATTTAATGAATAATATGAGACTGGAAAAATGTTAAGAGACAATACCGAAACCGAAATAAGTGCTACAGAAAAATAATTAAACACAGAAGCAAACCAAAAAAAAAAGAAGATTTTTGAGGAATATATACGAAAGCGAAAAAATTGGAAAGAACGAAAGCGAAAAACGTTTTAACAATTTTTTTTAGAATACGAAAACCGAAAACATTTAAAGGAACAGTACCGAAAACGAAACAGATTTAAGCATCACTAAAGAAGCAAGAAAGGCAAAGCGGAACAAAGAACAATACCGCAACTTAAAAAGATATTAACAACTAAACCGGAACCGGAAAAAACCGCAATGTACATACATTTTAACTAATTTTTTTGAGCAATTTCGGAAAACGAAATAAATTTTATACGACAGAAACCGAAAGAAATTTTAGAGAACACAGAAGCTAATTCAAAACAGGAAAAAGATAAAAAGCTGATTAACAAATTCGAAACCGAAAATAGTTTGATGAACGAAACCGAAAGAAACTTTAAGGAACGGAACTGAATAAAATCTTGAAAAATAAACCAAAACCGAGACTATTTTCAAAGAACGAATGCGGAACCGAGACTCATTTTAAAGAAGGCATTCGAAACCAAAACTAGTTTTAACGAACGATTCCGAAAGTGACACTAATTTTGAGGAACTAGTGAGGAACTGAAACTTATTTTAATTTATGAATGCGGAACTAACTAAAAGGCACGAATTGAAATCTGAAACTAGCTTTAAGAAGCGAATCCGATACCGAAACTAACTTTAAGTAAAACAACCGGCACAAATTTTAGGGAAGTAGTCCATAACCAAAACTTATTTAAAGTACCGAATTCAAAACCAAAACTAAAACTTTTCCAGATTGAAATCAGAAAACTCCAATTGTATTTCAGAATTTGTCATTTTGATTTAAGAAACGTTTATTGGATCCCAGAAAACTAAAATTGGATCTCAGAATGTTCAATTTATATTCAGAATGTGTGAATTGGAATTAAGAAATCGTCAAGTAGATTTCAATAAATACTTTTTCAACTGTTTTTGCCATGTTAATATTTGGTTATGTATAAAGGCCATGGAATTTAAAAAAAATATTTTTCATAGAATAAATCAGTTCCTAAATTTTATGTCATTCAGTTCAAATCGAATTGTCTATTTCTGATACCCAATTTACACATTCTGTATTCCAATTGCCTATTCTGAAATCCCATTAACAAGTTTTGAAATCCAGATAACTATTCTTAAATTAAAATTAAAAAAAATTCAATTGACATTTTCTGATTTCAATATGGAAAAAGTGGAACGAACCAAAACCGAAACTAATTTTAAGGAACTAATTCGAAACCAAACTTGTTTTAAAGAGGTATTCCAAAACTGAAACTAACTTTAAGTAAAGAAATGAATCAAAATTCTAGGGAAGTGGTACGTAACCGATACTAATTTCGAGGTATGAATTTAAAACTTATTCTAACGAAGCTGAAAAAGAAACTAAATTTTAGGCACTAGTCTCGAACCGAAGCTAATTTTAAACAAGGAATACTGAACGGAAACTAATTTTAAGAAATTATGTCTAACGAAAAAAAGAGAAAGCGAGTATAAATAAACGCAAAGAAACCAGAACCAGCACGTTTTAAGAAACAGTGCCGAAACTGGAACGGTAATTTTAATTTGTGTACTCGTATGCGTGTTTTTGCTTTGGAAATATTATATTATTCGGAATATCCTAGAGGTGAAAAATAAGATTCGCAAAGGCCGAAAAACGTGATAGTGGGTAGCATGAGATGTTGACTGCCAATAATAAGGTACGAAAATTCTAATGCAAAATCTGGCGGATATCCCATGGGTTATTTTTTTTTGTATCTGCAAAACAGTCTTAAAGGTTTATAGTAGTGTTGTCGATGCTGGCAGCGCTTTGCCGGATACGTATCCGGTAGGTTACGACACGAGCACCCTTTGGTATCAAAGGAGCGATTTCTTTGACCACGTCGAAAGTTTGGGTTGTTTGACCTCAGCATGCCTTTCCTGCTATTCTCAATTAGTTTTAATTATTGCTGTTAAGCTCCAGTCATGGTGAAGAATATTTCGAGGTAACATTTTGGTGATGATGTTTGCACTAGTGTTTTTTACAAGCTTGCTAAAAGCTTAGCTATAAGTATTTTTCGTATAAGCAATTCATTCACCTTTTGTAATGATTATCCTGAACGAAATAAATTTAGTACTTATTTGCTTTTTGTTTAGTAATTCTTCCATTTCCTCCACTTTTCAAATTTACCATGACTCATATTCTCTATTTACATAAGCGCTTTTTCTTTGCATTTCGCTTCATGTAATCATTTCAGTCAATATAAAATATTTTTGCTCCTAACCTCAGTCGACTATTTTTATTCTTTATACATTACATACCAACAAGTTATTTGCTTATATGCTTTCTATGTCAACGCCATATCCACTAACTACTTCCCTGTCTGAATATATAGGTGGTTATGCTCACAAGTCACAATGGGATATTGTAGTATTTTTTGTCTTCTTGCTTTTAACTCAAAAGAAGTTGCACCTTTGTGGTGGTTCAAACAACAATTTCAGCTGTAAACCTAGCAAGAAAGAAATATATTTTTGCACGTTCAAGCCGCAAAGAAGTTTAAAAGTTAGCATACGCCATTCTACCACAGTATACAAAACTCGTTAAAAGTCGTCGCCTTGCCATTCTGTTGCATGGTCAATGAGCGAATTGGCTGTGTGTAAAGGGTTAATGAGATGAACCTTGAGTTTTGCAAATAAAGAGTTCTCCCACTGACAGTTTTTTTGTTGTTTTTCTCATTTTGCACTGTTCTTTTTCTCCTTTTTCTTTTCATCTTCTCGCTTTCTTTCGTTATTTCTGTTACACACTTAATATAGTAATCATCTAGGCCTAGTGTTGGCAGTAATCGTCTACTAATTGGTATAATTGGTTTCAATTAGAATGCCATTCTATATGCCTAAGTGGCTTGCGTTTCATGGAAAAGCAAATCGTTCTACTGACAGCTTTAACTAGTGGATTACTCCCTTGGGATTCTTAGATTTTGTTGTCCTAAGAATAAGCATATGTCCGAGTAGTAAACGAATAAAAAACTCAGGAAACGAACTTTTTAAATTGTTTAACTTTTTGTACCTCGATAATATTGCATAAAGAAGATCGTGACCACATAAGAGAAGATTTAGCTTAAAAACAAATAAATCTATAAATTTGGCAAAATTCATAAGTAAGACAGAGTCTCCCTCTTGAACTGTAAGCCATTCTGAATAATATTCATTCACAGCTCACAGAAACAGATGTCATTTATTTAATTTTAATATTTTTATTTTATTTTATTTTTTTTATTTTATCTTATTTCATTTTATTTTATTTTTTTTTTTGTTTTATTTTATTTTATTTTTTTATTATTTCATTTTATTTAATTTAATTTTATTTATTTTTATATTATTTTATTTTATTTTATTTTACTTTATTTTATTTTATTTCATTTTATTTAATTTAATTTAATTTTATTTTATTTTACTTTATTTTCCTTTATTTCACTTTATTTTATTCTATTTCATTTTACTCAAGCTTATTCTATTTCAGTTTATTTAAATTAATTTAATTTAACTTTATTTTATTTTATTTCATTTTATTTTATTTTATTTTATTTATTATATTTTGGTTTATTTTATTTTATTTTATTTTATTTTAGTTTATTTAATTAAATTTTATTTTATTTTGTTTCATTTTATTTTATTTTATATTATTTCATTTTATTTTATTTTATTTTATTTTATTTTATTTTATTTTATTTTGGTTTATTTTATTTGATTTTATTTTATTTTACTTTAATTTATTTGATTTCATTTTACTTTATTTTATTTAATTTTATTTTATTTTACTTTAATTTATTTGATTTCATTTTACTTTATTTTATTTGATTTTATTTTATTTTACTTTAGTTTATTTGATTTCATTTTACTTTATTTTATTTTATTTTATTTTATTTTACTTTATTTTATTTTATTTTATTTTACTTTATTTTATTTTATGTTATTTTATTTTATTTTATTTTATTTTATTTTATGCTGCCATTTTATAATTTTATTTTATTCTATAACTTTCTTTCTTTGATTTTTTATAAGAAAACAATAGATTTGTGGGAGCTACTGGTATTAAACAACAAAAGCAAAAATATATAGTAAACTTCATAACCAAAATGTATTCTTTATATGTATTTGAAATTCCTTGCGGGAATTCAAGTGGCATATCATTTGTACTTAGAATCATAAATTCGGTTACTTTACCTAGGTGCACTCATTCCCTCACTCAACCGCATATGCACGCTTTTCTATCTATCTATCTATGGCGCGATATACAACAGGTATATCATCATAAACCTCCTAAGAGATTTTTGCGCCAAGCTTCTCTTCCAATTTGTGGTGTGCCGATTTGAATTTTCCCTACAAACGCTTTTATGTCTGAGAAACTATTAATGACTCATTCATACAGTTAGACGTCTAGCTTTGGCAGTTTTTTTTATTTTTTTCGGAATAAATACATATTTTGTTTGAATTTATGTGAATTTGTTGCATATTAAATTTGGACATATTTGGAATTTCGTGATTAATTTATAGTTTCTTTATAACGGTGCAACTATTACCAAAAAGGCTTTGCGGCCGTTAGTTTTATTATACGTACTGGGCAATTATGAGTTAAACAACTTTATATGGTATTATATAACATAATTTTTTTTAATTTTTTTTTAAAGAGAAAATCAATGCGAAGTGTGGGTGACAAAGCAAAAGACAATCGAACTTTTAAAGAGTGTGGATAACTTTTTTAGGCAACAAAAATCCGAATCATTAATATGACGTAATTGAAGAGTGCCGGAACAACCACGGCAACCGGGTACAGACTGACAGCGCTTACTGAAGTTATCGATAAGAGACTTAATGCTGAGTACGTTACCAATATATCTTTTCCATAAGAGTATTTTTGCTTAAATTATTCATTCTGAAACTAAATGTGTTATTCCAATTTATTTGCTTCCATCCGTATCAAAAGTTTTTGAAAAACTCATTAAAAGTAGAATCATTCCATTTCAGGAAAATAAAAGCACCTTAAGTGCAAGCAAAACATATGAATGAACAAAAGTTCAGCAACGCATCTTCCAGGCAACCGATCTAGTGGTTAGAGAAGAAAAATTAAAAATAACCAAAAACTCTCGAAACGCGAAAATACTTCGTGCGACTGCATTCACTATGATTATTGTCGATGACAACAAAGCACGTTCGACTGCACATCCGCTTCTATGTCGGTTTCCCTTAGTTTCTTCTCTTATTCTTTTTTTATCACTTTAGTGCTTAGTTTTCTATTTGTCCTTTTTCACTTTATCGTCTTTGTTAAGCTTCTAAGCAGTTGACATATGCAAAGTAGAAATCGTGCTTGGCTTTAATAAAAACTAAAAAAGTTGCATTAGCGTGAAGATCAAAGCAAACAAGCATGTTGCAGTTATTTGAGGTCATATTTTTCTGAACAGTTTTAGTGGTGCATTCCTTTGTTGAGGTTAAGAGCTGAGTTTGTCGGTTTTTTATTACTTACATTCAGCTTTTTTGGTTTAATTTGTTACTGTAAGGAAAACTCATTATAACCGCAGATATATTAATATATATAATAAAAAGCAGTTGAAAAATTATTTTTTCGATAAAAGAAAAAGCCTCTTAAGTTTTCAATACAATACAATAATATTCCCCAAACTCAATTAACTTAATTCAGCTTTTTTTCAATTTTTGTATGCCTTCCAAATAATACGGCTTCAGGCTTTCGAAATATACTTTTTTTCATTGAAGCGCAGGAAATAGTCTTAGCGACTTACTCGGGAGAATATGCTGGATAAGATAGCAAGCTCGTAACCCAATTTATGGAGCGGAACCTTTTCTCTTAGCAAATAGTTTGCAAAGGTTTAGGGAAGCTTAACTTGTATGATACCTCCACCATTTAGGTTGCCCTGCTATGTGTAACGAAAACCAATTAATTGTTCAATACAGCTATGGGGAAAGCTTCACAATAGTTTCAGAAAAGACCGCATTCTCACGTTCAGTAGGTGTCTTGTGACAACTACTCCCAAATATATTTTAGCGGAAATATCACTTCTGTGCACAAGTCTGCAGATATGAGTTGACATTACAAATAACAAAAACATGTTGTTACTGGTGCAAGCAAGCGTAATTAATTGGAAACAGTGATTGAATAAATGCTGTTTTGATTATATTTTAATTTTATAATAATTGAGCAGACTTGAACAAAAGACTTAAGACACAAACTTGGCCTGGTTACTTGACTAAGAGCAACTTGCAAGTCTCCATATATAGTAACTTGACATATACATATATAGATATATATACACAAATCGAAGTAACTGTGCATGATTATTGTTATAGCTCCAAGCATTAGCGCTTTAATTATTCTTCCTAGCTAATTAATTCAAACTCGCAATAGCCACTTTGTATTCTCGTGTTAAACAACGTGGCTTGTTAGTTATATAAATCAAGAAATTTATTTTTAAATTTATTTCTACTTTTTACAGTAGATAGAGGCTTACCTTATATTATTAACATCAACATCATAATCATCAATTCGCCTGACACTAATTTATGTTGCTTCAACGCTTGTTGCTTGTTATTTGGGCGCGTGCATCGCTTTTATTTTTCTCGTTTTCTTATTAACAAACTTACATCTAGTCGTTTACATCTTTTCCTCTTATTTTGTTTTTTAAGCTCTAATTTTATTATTCAGATTTTCACTACTACTTCTTACATTCCATTAAAGCCAGCGAATTGACCTTTTCTTGTCAGTTTAACATTCAGCAGACATGCGATGAATCTGTACAATGAACTGCCTATGTTGTTAAGACGCTCTAAAAGGTCAGTCATTACCTCTAAGAGATTAATATATAGGCATGGTTATAGCTGCTGCTGCTTTTAGGTTGTGTCTCTTGCGAGCACTATGTTCGGAGCATTTTAAAATTTGTTGTAAAAAACAAGTTTTTAAACGGATTTGCTATTTTAATGTGAGGTATTAGAAGCTCTTAATGCAACATGATAACCGAAATAAATAAAATATTAATACTCTGCTAAATTCGGAATTTTAATAAACGCTCGAAAAAAAATTTACATGGATTGAGTAAAAGCTTATTATGTCTGGAAAAATCCGCTGATGAAGATTTTCTCGTCTTTTTTTGGCAAATTGTACGTTTTCAGCTTTATTATCGTTCCTTTCTTTGATGTTCCTCTAATTTATTTCCGTTCCCTGACTATAATTTTCTTTTCCCATTTCCTTTTTCTCTCCGTTCGACAATTCAGTTTATACTCCATTTAATTTTAATATACTTTATTTTATTTTAATTTAATTTTCATATTTTAATAAAATTTTTTTTTTCAGTTTATTTTGTTGTACTTTATTTTACTATATATTTTATTTTATTATATTTTATTTTTTTTTACTTTATTTTGTTTTATTTTATTTTATTTTTTTCAGTTTATTTTATTTTACTTAATTTAATTTAATTTAATTTTAATTATGAAAAATAAAATAAAATGAAATCGAATAAAATAAGACAAAATAAAATAAAATATAATAAAATAAAATAAAATAAAATAAAACAAAACAACATAAAATAAAGAAGAAAAAAATAAAAAAATTAAAAAATAAATATAAAAATAATATACAATAAAATAAATTTAAATAAAAAAAATAAAAAAATAATAAAAAAAAAATATGATAAAATAAAATAAAATAAATTTTAGTTAAATTAATTTAAAAAAAATAAAATAAAATAAAATAAAATAAATTTTAATTAGATTAATTTAATTTAATTTTTTTTTTGTATTTCATTATATTTTTTTATTTTTTTTTTATTTTTTTTTTATTTTATTTTATTTTAATTTATTTTATTTTATTTTTTTTTTATACTATTTTATTTTTATTTTTAAATTTTTTTAAATTTTATTATTTTCTTTATGTTATTTTATTTGATTTAATTCTATTTTATTTTTTCAATTCTATTTTATTGTATTTTATTTGATTTTAATTTAGTTTGTTCTATTTCATTTTCTGCTTTAGTTTTCAAACGAAGCAACTTTGCTAGTGAATTAAAAAGTTATGTTCTCTCCCGACGATCGATAATCACATTCATAAGTCACTTAAAGTACCCGTCTGGCAGTATCCGGCAGAAGCCTTTTTGAAAGTATGCATTCTTATCTTTACCATCCGGTGGATGCAGAGAAAAAGGTGGAACGGCCATGAAAAAATATTCAAGACGATATAACTGCCGGTGTCTAATAACTCTTTACACAAAGTCAATAGCAAAAATCAAAAGTCTTAAGTGAAAAACTTTCCAATATTATTTTACGCTTGACTACATTTTCATTACATATATCCTGGTATGTTTGTGCGTATCTAGATAATAGCAATGAAATAAGAAATAGTATGCATTCATGTGGAACGTTTTAATGTTGTTTTTGTATTAACAACATTTACATTTTTTAATGAAATTCAAAAAAGAACAATAGAAGAAAATTAAAGCTAACATTAAACACAAATATGAATAATTTTACGATAGAGTTACAAACAAATGTACTAGATACATACATACGTACATGCATGTTGGCTTTCAGTTATTTATTAGTTATGCGTTATGAATATTACATCATAAGCACATATTTATTACAACAGCAGCATGCCACAGCAACAATAACAACATAACATAGCTAAGTACATGATATGCAGTATAACGCGCAGCATGTTACAGCATGATGTGGCTGTAAAGTGTTGCTATATAACATTTGTTGTTGATAGTAGTGTTGTTGTTGTTTTGGTTGTTATTATTACGATTTATAATACTTTATTTTGCCAGCATGATGTGATTAATGAGTTGTTTTTGGTTTCATTGTTGCTTTGTTTTTGTTGTGCAGCGCAGTCTTTGTTACCTTGAAGTAAATTGCGTGCGCCCAACAACACTTAGGCTTGATTCTTGCATGTTTGTGTCTGTTGTTGCTTTCTTCTTAAACAAATAATGAATTGCGAGTGCTACTTATTAGTGTTATATTCGCATGATATGTGCAATCCATAGAGAACAACAAAAAAATCAGAAGAGCACACAATAAGCCAACGTACTTGCGCGTGCGTGTTAACAAGTTTTTTTAATTACTTCGTTTTTGTTAACTCAATAAAAATTATTTATTGTTAATACATCAGTAAAAAATACTTTTTATTTGTTGGCGATTTGTATGGCTACTTTTTATTATATATAATCTCGTGAGTAATTTGTTATTGATGGGTTGCATTGAATTGGAAAAGCCAAGCAGTTATTGTAGGTTGGTGAAACTGCAAGTTTTTCAAACGTGAAATAGTGCGAAAATGATTTTTATAGTGAAATTAATAGCAAATAAAGTAAATGCAGGTTTATTAGGCCATTTAATGAGCCTTAAAGCTATCTTGACCTTTAAAAAGTTTAACTAAGTTTATAGCAGGCTAAAGAAAATGTGTAATATATAATGAGTAATACAAATAGATAATTGGTAATACAATTAGACAATAGATAAAAGAGAAAAAGTAGAAACCGTAATAGATAATAGCTTATAAGCAATAAGCACAAAATAATACATAACAGATAACAGATGGTGTACTATACTTAAAAGACAATTTCGTATGGAAAATAGAAAATATTTAATAAGCAGGTAACAGTTAAAGATAAAAGTTAATAAGTAACAGATAAGAGATGATCTATAAAAATAAACGGATAAGGTAAAGTGATAATATCTAATAATTTGTGGATGGAAGATGGCATATTATACAAAATTAATAAAACTAGCAATCGCCCAGTGGTTAAAATTCACAAAACTTTATTTTATTTTAACCGATTTGCTGTTTTCTTATTTATTGTTTCCTTTTCTTGCTTACCCCTTCCCTTTCTTTCTTTTCCTTTTACTCCTATGCTTCTGAATACTCCATGGATGACTTTGAAAATGCTCCCAAGAGTTTACCTCATACTTTAAAGGACCATCACAACAAAGTAACAACAACTAAAGCAAAAATGCATGACACGTTTACTCACACAATGTCGGCTCTATAGTGCGAATACTTGTTTTCATTGGTCCACTACCAACTCCTCGCACTCGCAGTGAGAGCCGATCACACGAGTAATACAATAACATGCATCACATGTCTACTTATACAACTACGGCTCTTTAGTGTGAATATATGTATGTTTGGCATTTGTGGTTGTGTAATTTTTAAACAAATTTTTGTATATTATATTTGATAATATATATAGCTAGCAGACACAAATTTACCGATCACGGATTGTAAATTTAGGATTGTAGATATTAAATAAAAGATAGTAGATAATAGTTACCAGATAGAATGATAAAAAGGTAAAGATAAGCGTTGAAATATATTTATTAAAAAATAAAACAATAATAATTTTCATAAAAATTATTATTATTGGCCTTGAGCTCATTTATAGTCCTGGATACTTTAAAAAGCAATTTAATTCAATCGAATTGTTGGTACACAAAAATAAAAATAATGGACAATATATAATAGCTGGGAGACTTCTTCTTCTTTTAGTGGCGGTTAACCGTCTAAACGATTTTGGCGAAAAAAATTTTCATATCCGAGGCGTGTTGTGATTTCATTGGAGTGTTGCTTTAAGTGTTGGGTTCCAAACTCAACGTACAACCTTTTTGTCGGGGATTTAAGTTATACTACACGTTTATATAGACCAGCTTGATTCAAGTAGACGCCCGTTTGCAGCTGCATCTCATGGCGATCATGGCTGTTTTAAATGTCTTGGCATGCCCTTAAACTGGTTATTTCGGAGTGGTCTTACTAGATTGTCGCCTTATCAATTTAGCTCACGGTAAGTTGCTTGAACTGCACGCAAAATAATCGCTATGGGAACTCCCAGGTGAATGGCGATCAGAAACTTTACCCACTTGCATGGACGCGGCCCCAAACCTCCAATAGTTAGGGTACACGAGATAATATAGGATAGCTAAGAAGTAATATATAATAACTAGATAACGGATATTAGATAATAGATTAGAAGGTAGAATATAAAAATAGACCTAGAACTAGCAGACCCAGGTGATTTTGTCGTGTTTATCAGGAAAATTTTAACATCAGAAAAATATTAATTTTCAAACATGACTGTCAGGCTCTTAAAGATGGAGTTTTATAGGCATAGGTCGCGTGCTGAACTCTTGTCTTTAAGGAATGACAGATAGATAGGCATGAGTATACCACGATAAAGTATTAAAAAAGGGGACCGAGGCTCATTTTATTTTGACATCGATGACTCAGATACCACACACAATTAGTTTATGGATATTATGTTGTTGTTATCGATCACAACTCTCAATCAGAATTATTTTTTCTTTTTTTAAAGTATAACATACAATACAATCTCTACATATCCAATTTCATTTATAAGTTATAAAACAAGTGTTATAGTTACAGTGCCACATTATCATAATACACTGTGGACCTTGTCCTGGCAGAAACTTGACTCGACTATAGTTGGATTAATTGCACTTTCTTCCCTTCCCATCTCCCGCTTCCAACTCATGTACCGCTCCTCATCGCTTTCCGTCTTCTGCCGCCTTGTTTTACTTCTCCATGTTCCAGTCCTCCTCTTCACCCTCTTCATACTTATCTACCTGCTCCGCAACCTCTTTCCTTTAGTCCTCTTCTCCCTTTTCGTTTCGTCGAGCTCTCCTCTTTTTTTTCTTCTTTCCCCTCAATTTTTCTAATCTCTTTATGAACTCTCCTCTTATCTTTTTCTCTCTGTTCATCCATATACAGGCTATGTTCACATTTGGGAAGATATAGCGAATACAATTTTTTTATGAATATCATTAATTTGCTACCGCTTTTTTTTTGAAAGCTATATACAGCCCATGCTGTAAGCATTGATCAGCGGAGACAACCTGTGAAAACTTCATGGAAAACCGTTTAATATTTCGAATGCCTACAATTGACAAAAAAAACTTAAAAAGAAGTAAGCATGGCAACATTCTGGTAATTATCATCAAGTTCTTCTACACCTTAAGAAATAAGAAGTTTAAACAAGAGTGGAAATTTTTGTTCTGGCTGATCTTTCCAACTTATTATCGTTTGGGAGCCATTCCTGACATTGACCAGTGATCAGCTGGGTTCACTTGGGCTATGGAAATGCAGCAGGAACTGCCTGTTTATCATCTCATTTAGCGCTTTAATAGCTATTAATTATATTTTTATTATATTATTTATTACTATAGTAAGTAATGGAGTAGAGTAGACAGTAACTAGACAATAGATAGTAAGTTATGATAATTTTCAGCGCAAATATAACTTCTCTTGACTTAATTTAGGGCGTGTTATCCAAAACTTTTTCAAAACAATTGGCTGGTCCCAAGTTTTCATATCGCAAGCAAACTGAATTTTCCAAAGCAGATGAATTTTTATTGAGAAGCAAACACTTTTCTTCGCCATGGCAAGGAAGCAAACCGGTTATCGCTAATAAATAGACGACGATATATAAAGACCAACAACTACTTGATATTGATTTAACTACATGTATGTAAGTTATATATATGTGGCAGGAAGAGGGAGCTAGATGGGCAATAACACTTATTAAGCAAACGAAACTTAACAGCTGGTTGTCAATAACTTCGAAGGCATGTGCAACTGTTTGAAAGCTCTTTCGGTTTACGACTATTTAGCGCAAAACTTTCTCTTACACTTAGCGCTCGATTTAATCTAAAGCACAAAAAACAGTAAAGAAAGTTCAGATTCCATAATCAAGATGTATAAGAAAACAGTTTAAATAAAAAATAAAAACATATCTAAATATATAATAATACGAGTATACCAAAATTATCAAGCATATCTTAACAAACGCAGACGTAGCTTATGTTATTTCCATTAGCATGCAGACGTTTTGTAAATAACAACGCTACCAAAATAAAAGCTGAAATGAGTTGAGAAAGAATCAATAGAAACTAAATAGCAAACAATCCGATAACCAAGAAACCAGTTGCTTTTCGCGCTCAAACATATAATGAAAGTCTTTGTGGCGCAAGTATCTGAAGAATTCAATACACAATCTTCAAACACACGTTTTTTTTGTTGTAAAACATGCATTGGTATGGTCATCGACGGTCGGCCATGGGCAAGGAAAAATTACGCTGATCAACCACACGTTTGTATGTAATTGATGACACCAATTAATTTTTGGAGAAATTTACACTGCCACAAATAATTACAGGTTACCGAATTTTATGAAATTTCATTTCTTTTAATGTGTTGGTGTGTTAGGAAATTATTAGCAAATTTATTTTATAATAACAAATGTTTTTTTTTTGTGAGCACTTAGCGGCTTATGAATAAAAAAACAAAAAAAAAATGTTTTTCACAAGTTTTGAAATTTTCTTTGAAAATCAAATATGAACTTGTCGCTTGAAAGAAAGCAATTAAAATTGTGTGAGTTTAAAATTTTTTCTGTTGAAGAAAACTGTGTCTAGCACAGACCTATCAAATAATGATTACTAATCGTAAGCATTACCGGTTTGATTAATTTTTTGCTTCAGAATCTATTTCATGATTGATTACTAATTACTTTAAATTTTTAATGATTATTTTCCTATTACTTAAAAAAATACTCAAAAAAAAATCATGATTTTTTACGATTATTAAAAAAAATTTAAAATAATCAAACAAAAGTTGTTTTGATCGAAATTAAAAATAATCAGAACAAAGTTGTTTTGATAACTTTTGATTTTTCTTTATTTTCAGTATTTATGTGCTACAAAATATACAAATCAATAAAACTGAACATTTTTCTTGCTCTATTCAATTAAAAAACTTTTAATAAACAAAATCACAAAACTTGATTATTTAAACAAATACAAAAGTACAAAATAAACAAATTAACCAAAATTCCACCACAATAATTTTGTCTGTTGTTTCTAATTGAAAAAAACTGTGCCTAGCACAGACCTGTTAAATAATGATTACTAATCGTAATCATTACCGGTTTGATTAGAATCCATTTAATAATTAATTACAATTACTTTCAATTTTTAATGATTAGTTTCCTATTAATTAAAAAAATAATTAAAAAAAAAAAATTACGATGTTTTACGATTATTAAAAAAATCAAAAATAATCCAAACAAAAATTGTTTTGATAACTTTTTATTTTTTTTTATTTTTTTGTTTGATTTTTTTTTTGAGCATTGTTGTAAAAGCACGTAACATCAACAATACTGACAAACCCCCAAAACAATCAAAAAGATAAAAAATAATCGATAGTAATCAAAACAACTTTTTTTTGATAATTTTAGATTTTTTTTTTTGATTATTTTTGATAATTTTTTTTTTTTACTTCTAATTATTTTTGTTTTTGTTTTTCAGTATTGTTGTAGAAGCACATAAATATACATATCAACAATACTGAAAAAAGCAAAAATAATCAAAAAAAAAAAAATAAAAATAAAAAAAAAAACAAAAAATCAAAAGTAATTCAAACAACTTTTTTTTTTGATTATTTTAGATATTTTCTTTTGATTTGCTTTAATCATAATCAATCAATAATTGCATTTTCTTCAAGAATAATTAAAATAATCATTACCAATTAAAAATTTGTCTAACTAGTTGATTACTAATTACAATCAAATTTAACAGGTCTGGTCTAGCATCGAAATGACGAATACAAAACAGCCAATAATACCGTTTTAAGTGTCAAAGTAAAAAATGCGTATCGCAGCAATCATAAGATTGTGGAGGTCAAATTTCCAAAGCGCTATCCCAATTTCGAAGACCTCATGCTAAGAAACTATTAACTTAAGTAAGCTAAGAAGAGTCTCCGCATATCGACGGCTGAGTGGATCGCTCTATCTCAGCAAATGATTGAAAAATGCGCTATCTCAAAATGAGTTTCAGAAATGCACAATTTCACCATAAATTCAGCTGAGAAAGCGCTATGCAATCAAATGCTTATCTGGAATAATTATGAAAGCTTGGGGCAAACCTAAAAATATGACTCAATCCATTGCCAAAAATGTATAGACGTGATTTGCTTTTTAAATTTTTTTAATATTCAAGGAAGCACTGCGGTCTTTTGCTAATATCTTTGTGTATTTGTAGGCACGCACGACCTTGTGGGTTATTTTTGATCAATAACAGCTATTTTTTTCGCACTGCATACAAGTTATGCATTCGTAAACTAATTAAAAAATATATAATCTTGTTCATGTAAATAATTGGTCAAGGCATTCTTTCTGAATAACGTCCTAGTAATTAGAAAAATTTCCATTAAATGCAACATTTTGGAAACTTTGTTGGGGCATCACCAGTGGTTCAAGTTTATACATACTTATATGGATAACAGTAGTCGTGTTTGAAGCTCAGTAAATAGATTCAGCTCCAGCACTACAATTTTGGTTGATTCGTATCTCCTCTAAACTTGACTTCTATTGACTTATAATTAACTAAAAAATCATTTCGGATTTTTGATTTGAAAATAATTTATAGATACGCCATGAGATTATTTTTGAAGGTACAGTCAGTTTCTCTTAAATTCCTTAAGCGAAGAGAAGTTATTTTGATAATGTTCATGTCGGTTCACGTCAGGTTTCAATATTTCGCATATTACGCTTAATAGAACCTTATATGCGATACTAAAAATGCTGATTTCGCGTTAGTTGTCACACTTTGCGTAATCTCCCCTTCTTGTGGCAGATAATACTTAGGTTTCAATCTTGAGGCATGCATCCATCACCCTATATTCCGCATAAGAGCTGATACATGCGCCTTACGAGCTCCCCACCCTACTTGAATAGTTTAGTAGGCAATCCATACGTGCCTGCTGCTTTGTTATTTTTCCATCGCAATATTAATCTTAATACTCGCTGAAAATCGGTCACTAGGTCGCAGTTCTAATTTTAACAGGAGCTCGCACTGTGTTTAAAACCTTGTGTCATTCGCTGAATTTTATTTATTTTATCGAACGCTAATCCGGTTGGCTAGCATCTCAAGCTACTCGTCTATCTTGTTTCATCCAAAAAAGCCACGTGGTTTCTCTCTTCAACTTGTGGTGGCGCTGACAGGCACTCCTCATTGCATTCGTTCTCAACGTAGCCCTGTAGGCAGCGCACTTTGCTTGCGTTGCAACGCGGCACTGTTCAGCGTACCAAGTGTTTCTCCGAGTAATATTCAACCACTTCTTCAGCGTCGCCAAGCACGACTTTGATAGTTTTTAGATATGTTATATATTAAATAGAGCTTTCTAAAAAAATTTTTTTTTAAACATTTGGCCTTTGAAGTGTTTTCCCAGTTTAAAATTTGTACAGTGTAAAATAAAATGTTTACAGTATATGTTTTCTAAAGCTGATTTAAATACCTTTCTAATGAATGGTACATAAATCTTTGAAATCGGTTGAGCCATTCTATAGTAATCACAGCTTAAAGGGAAATATTACGATACCTTGCCACGCCCACAATTTTTCAAAAATAAAGTTTGTGTTTGTTTACGTGAAATGTAGCTGTATGCAAAAATGTCATCAAAATTTGAGTGGGTTCTTGCATATAGTGACTTTCATTTTTTTAGCAAAACCGGGTTCGTACATTCAAATCCGCCAGTATAACTTTCCGTTTGTATACCTATTAAGCAATATCTAAAACTTCCAATTAAAATGATGCTAGAAACTACAGCATTATAGCATGACGAATACCTCGTAAGACAGATTTTTCTTTTTATATTAATGTTAAAAAGAAATATCAGCACACATCTCATATATGTATGTAGATAAGTAATTATGAAACAAATTTGAGTGAACATAATGTAGACGCGAAAAGTGAATCAAGGTCTAATAACATGCAGGCGCAAACTCCAACAAAGCTTTTGGCGTACTTTGTTTACTTTTTCTGCATAAACAATAAAAAGATTTAAAAATATATTGTACAAGTTTTTGTTTTTTTAACCAAAATCCACTCACTCAACAAATTGCAAAGCGCTTAACTTTGGAGACACTTTGATATTAATTTTTAATTGTTAATTGCATAAAAACTAGTTCTTGGCTTAGGCTGTTGAGTATGTAAATGTGGATATTAGAGTATTTAATTTTCAGGCGTATTTTTTTCTTTTATAGAAGGCAAATAAAAGTATTTCCTTAAAATGGCACACCCTAATGTACATACGCACAAATAAACTGATTTAGCAAATGTGAATTTCCATTTCAACTTTTTTTTAACGTGGTAGGTGTTCACCTTGGGCTTATGTCATGTGATTGATTCTTGTATTCTAGCTTTATTCAAAAAGTTGTTTGTGTATAGCGAGAGATGCGAGTAATGGAAGAAAAAATGTAAGACAAGTTTCTAAAAACCCGAATTATGAACAAAAGTTTTTAATTCTCTTACAATTTACTGTGAGACAAAATGAGATTGCGATACAAGTTTGAAACTTTGTGATTATAAGAAGAATAATAAAAGACGGTGGTATCTTGAAGCAGAAGCCGGGCACAAAATTAGATGAAAGAAATTTTGGCCAGAAAGCGAATGCAGGCCCAGCAAATATTTAGGTTAGACAAGCTCTCGCAAATGACCGGCTACCCGCTGAGCTGCTCAAACGCCTAGCAATTGTATTTAGCTCGGACATTTGTTGGGTTTTATCTCCACCTATTCTACTAGCTACAAGAACAAAAAAAAAATTGTATCATGACTTGGTACGAAATGTGATAGAAAATTAAAAAAAAAAAAAAAAAAAAAAATGGAAAAAGAAAAAAGGAAGAAGACAGAAGGAGAAAGACTAAGAAAGTGCCAAATGAGATGGTGAAGACCAAAGTGTCGCTTGACTTTGGGCAATACAAACAGCTGTGACTGCATTTAAGAGCAGTTCTGCAAGATAATCAAAACTAAATGAAGCTTCTTCACAAGCTGGAGAAAATTATTCGAGCAGCCGCAGTGTGCGATTGCTGTCATAGACTGAAGACAAGTTCGCCTTCTGCCTCATATTTTCCCTGCCCTGGATAAAGAAGCAAAGAAAGTAGGTCGTACGGTTTGCTTTTATCAAATAAAAAATAGGCTTAGCTGAGCCTTGAAACTTTTTGTTGAAACGGTGATGCACTTCGTCTATTTGGTAACCGGCGAAAACCATGAAAATAATATCAAATAAGATATATCAAGGAAAATCCCTTTTACCAGCAAGTGTTACTTTGGACTCGCTAGCCGTGCAAAAGATCACGCTGTGTAAGTCTTTCATAATACTTGCAATGATGGTTTGGTGTCATGGACATTGTCCAAAGAAGATCAGACGGTCGTACTACCCATGACGCCAATGTGGTATAGCTTAGAAAATTGAACAATGAGATGTACGAGCTCAAGCAACTTCGAATTCATCGCAGCCATTTAAAACCAAACTGCTTCATTGGCTAGGCGGTGCTTCGTTTTATTCGACACACGTCAAATTGGACTCATAAGCTGTTGGATATCCAAGCTGTTGAAGCGTTTACAGTAAAACTAATAACCGCTTAGTCAGCGTCTGAGTAATAAAACAAACATTGACTCATATAAACTTTGTACTTAACAACAAACTTAGCCATAAACTGAGCCTGACTGAATGTTTCTACTTTCATTTAAGATTCAAGTCTTACAATAATTACCAATTTGCAGGCAAGTGACCTCAATGCCAAGATCCGAGCAATTAAACGCCTATTAAGTAGTATAATATCTAGTTCTTGCTGTTTGAAACACACTAATTACATGAACGTATTGACAGCGGAAGCTAATGAGGCTGAGAAGGAGAGAGATTTCCACATAACGCAAACAGCTTTTACTTCAATAAAAGAGAATTTTGTGGATAGGTAATGAAAGAGTTTTTGCGAGTCATTTTTTAAATATTATCACTTACAATAATAGTGTGGTAATGCAATTAGTTTTGCATTACTAAAAAAATGGAAAAAAGTAAAATGTTCATTAACATTGCCTGCAAAAATTTCAACAGAAAAAATTTTTTCCTAGTAATGCACTTCCATTTGCATTAGAAAACAGTTATCATTCTACTTTGCTTTTATGTCTTAAGACATTCACACGACAGCTGAAAGTTAGGCGCATAGCTGCTCAAGATACTCATATTGCTTTTATTTTTTAGTAAGCAATTATCAATAGTAATGCAAATGAAATGGTAGAGAAAGAGTTTGGCGAGTCATTTTTTATACATTATCACTTAAAATAATAGTGTGGTAATGCAATTTGTCCTGCATTACTAGTAAAATGGATTAGTTTATTAGTCTCATTTGAGTAACCTGTTCAATACCATTTCCTGCGAAAATTCCACCGGAAATAAAATATTTTCTAGTAATGCACTGCCCTTTGCATTAAAAATCACTTATCATTCTTTGCTTTCATGTCTTAAGACATTCACACGACAGCTGAAAGTTTGGCGCATATCTGCGTAAGGTCTCATACTGCATTGATTTTTAGTAAGCAATTATTAAAAGTAATGCAATAGAAATTGCATTACAAATCCAAGCATTTTCTTTCATGACCCGTTTCCGACCGCTCTGACTGTTATCTTGGACGTCACTATGTACCGAGATAATATTTGTCCCGAAATAAATTATTGAAGTCGGCAACAATTTTGGATATTTCGGGATCATCCTCGGGCACGCCATTAATTTCAGACTGTTAATTGCCGCTTGGCTGTCGAAATAAATTTTGGACACTCATAAACGGGAAAGCACTAAAAAGCATCTAATATACCGATATATTAATGCAGGCGATTTCTGCTGGGGAACGCCACGGCCACGTTTGAACTTTTAGTGTACCTCGGCTTTTTGAATAAAGAAGTGTAACCCTGTAAAAAATAACGAACGGTTCCAAATATATATATATTTTTTTGGGTCTATGACTGCTAGGTCTTAAGCAAATTTTTCCACTTAACAGTCATTATATTCAAGATCATGAAGCAGGTCGTCTTATGGCAGCAACTCGTCTGCCACGAAACTTTATGTTTGTTTCCTTGAAACTTCGGTTCGACTCATCTTTCTTATCTTCCGACTAGTACTAGAAGGCGTTTGTAACTTAGCGCACCCCGAACTTCAGCAACATTTCACAAAATCTTTGGAGGGGTTTTACTATTTAAAAACAACAGCAACTTGATAATCCCCAAAAGCACTTGTGATTGAAAGCGCAACAAACTACGTGCGATAAATGTGGAGAATCAATTTCTATGACCTTTTCACGTCGAAACAAACTAGATTTCGAATTAAAATCGAACGCAAATACCAAACAACATCTATGGCAGTCAATTGAAGCAAAACGAACTTTAATGAACTGAAGAAATTAAAGTTTAGAAAAAATTGTTCTTGGGCACTTCAACGATACGCAGATATCAATCAAATTAATGCACAATTTTTATTTTGATTGGAATTTCCATTAAACGCAGCCTTCAAGTAAATGCAAGAATGTTGGGTGCTTTGGGCCTTCAAATGTACTGAGTTCACAACCAATCAAGCAAATTAACGCAAACGCCCAAACATTTTTCAATTACAAACCTTATGATGCAATCAATTGTCTTTTAGATTAAAATTTTTGTACATTAAAAATATAAAGGGTTCATAAAAATGCACAACCCCGCTAGCAGTTATGGTAGCTGTAACGGAGCTTCTATGATGTTTGTAACTACAAAGTAACTTTGTCACTACTGATCACCAAGACCAGTGCTGGGTAGTAATCATTACTTTAGGAATCTAATTACTCACCATCAATTGCCAATTACAAGTAATTGGAAATGAAATCTATTCCTTTGCCTCAAACAAAAGTAATTTATTACATTTCAATTCCTGAAAAAAATGCCCAAAGTAATTTTCTCGTTTCGAGGTTATATTACATGGTTTTTTTCCTCGTTATTGACAAAATATTCTATGCGCAAATGTAATTTCTTGAAAAATTTTCAATTATATTTTCAAATCCTTTCAAAGTACTGGAGAAAAAATTGCGTTTTGCACATACAATAACAAAAAAGCCGAGTACATGGAAGCCTCAAAACAAGGAAATTACTTCTGGTAATTTTCTGAGGAATTGAAATGTAATCAATTACCTGTATGTGAGGCAAAGGAATCAATTACTTTTCCAAATTACTTGGGCATGTAATTGTAATTGTAATAGAATTGAATTTATCCAGATCTGACTAAGACTCTTACTCACTAAGTGCCAGCAACTAAAATGAAGAGTAATAACAACGTTACAAGAACGTTTCTGTATGCTGTGGGGCTAGTTTTGACTACGTTGTAGTAGCATCCTAGTAATGGTGACTGATAGTATGGAACTGTGAGGTCGTATTTACTACAATCTCATGTTGAACGTAGGTTTTGAACAATTCTGGGTGTATGAAATATTACAGAAGCTTAAGTTTGTCCTTTCATTACTCAAGGTCGAAATGTTGGCATCTAGCCTTTGTGTCTAACTTCAACGCCTATTGAACCGTTGAAGTCCATGGGAATGAGCATACTTCATTGTTAGAGCTCTACACGCCACTCCACATATTATTATGTTAGCTAAGCTAATGCTGAGAAATATGACGCTAATAAGACCCAAAGGTTTAAGGACCACCTTCACTTCTGAGGTCCATCCATGCTAAGACTCACAATCCGCTTTTCATTTCCCTGTAACCTAATATGTGTATTCCATTCCATTTGAGAATGGGTCACAGGTAAAAGAACCTTATTCGCTCAAGAGCCAATTCATGTCGAACCAGCTCATCGGCCATAGCATTTTCGTGTATGTTACAATGCGCCGCCACCCATACTGAAGGTACAATGTGTCCAGTTGCCTGGTTCATGGTCCACTCCCTGTACCAAACAACTAAGTTCGCAATTTTCGTTGCGCACCCAAGAGCACGAAGAGCCGCCTGGCTGTCAGAAAAGATTCCTATCGCTTTAGTTGATTCAAATACACTTGCTGAGTTCGGAAGACGTACCTAGCGATTGGATGTGGGGATTTTTTGGATCCGTTCATGAAAACGGAAAAACATTTTCTCAGTCCTTTCTCGAAAGAAATCTTAAAGTTTGTATAGGAGACTGTTATGTGATAGATGTATTCAGTTTCCGTTTTAATATATTAGTCAGCTGTGCCTGTATGTGCGCTCTTTCCAGATTCCAGATAGAGGTCCTAAGTACACCTTGGGACCTTTAACCTAGTATTATATTGCTAGGTTACAGAGCATTCATATCACCAAGCATACACTAGAAATACTTAGCTTTTGACCATCAATAGGAGGCGAGTTGAAACTTAAGATTTTCTTCATAGTGGTAAAGATCACTAGCCCTGTTTTTGGGTGCATACGCTGAGCATTACGGTTGTTGTTGTTACTGTCCGATGGGCCAACTCAGCAACTCCTGCTACGTCTATGACTTGGAGCCAGTCAGTGGTTAACTGACACCGCCCTTCCACAGATTTTCTGCAGCATTTTGGATTACCATTCTCTACTACAGAGACGACAGAGCAGTAGGATCTTCAATAACCTCACACCCCACCAGTGACTATTTATTAAAAATAGTGTTTTCAGCATTTCTACATAATCATTTAATCGTAATAAAAATAATAACAAGTGATATGAAAAGAGCTCTTGAATTTTTCCAAGCATACCTAAACATAGCTTATGTCATACATATAGCAATTACTTATGCCCAATATTTGAAGGGTCAATTTTGCCTTTCTTCTTTATGTTACTTTGTTGCTAGTTGGGATATATATGTACTCCCATTTATATACATACAAACTCACGTACATGAAAAATCAATCAATCAAGAAGGTTGCGGTCAATCTCAAACAACAAGTCAGCATATATTTATGAGCTCATCTATTTGAAGATCCTAAGATCAAGATTAAGTATTTACTATTGAAGTCTTCCGTGCATACAATTCTTTTCGAACGTTTACATTTTCATATACTCGCATGTATATTTGTTTTTCTTATTTTTTACGAATTCCTCTTATTTTGAGTTTTCTTCAAGAAACGGCGCTATTCATTAAAAAGTTAGTTTCTATTAGTTCTCTACATGCATACTAATTAGTATTGGCGCACGTAGCCACATCCGCTCAATGATGCGTGTTCTAATTTTAAAGTAGCATTTGGTAGTAACAAAAAACTTAAGACACGAACTTGCTGCGTTCAGAGGATGTGGTGGTAATTTGTAAGCTTTTTTAAATGCTTGCAAATGCTTTTACTTGGTGTTTTTTTTTTATGTATTGAATCTTTTTTTGAATATAGCTATTCCCTTTTCTAATCTGTGAGAAATTAATTTGACTTTGTTCGACGCCAGCAGGAAAAGGCAAAGTGCACAATTTAGTATTTGTGATGTGTCAAAAGTTAATTAGTTGCTCTTGGTAGTACAAAATGTCTGGTCTTTGATGCATTGTTCTTTAACGTCTTTGTCTTCATTTGATATTTTTAAAAACTATAACTTATGAAGTGCTATTTAGTAGCCCAACCTAACTTTTTAGTAAACAAATATTTCTGCGGTACAAATCGTTCATGCGAGAGTTGGCTGCACCAGCAGGTGTTATGTAATATGCATTCTGGCACTTACTTCAGAGCTCAGTAAAGACGAGATTCAATGAAAAATATTGCAAGTGTACCAAAAGAGTAAGACTTGAGTCATGAAAATACAACAGATAGACTCTTAGTTAATAGACTAGCAATGGTAGATACCTGACCTATAACCAAGTTTAAAAAAAAAGTGAATTCTCGGAAGCACTGACACGCTCCTTAACTTTTCTATATAGCCTCCAAATTTAAAGACTCAAAATTATTTTTATATACCTTACCATGAAACGAGGTAGTCAAGGTATATCGTGGCCAAATTTTGTTCGATTTTATGCCGCTAGCTCAGGCTGCAGGTCCAAACATACATACACATATCTTCCATAAATACTTAACAGATGTCACTTTCCGGCTAGTGGATGAGCTTGAGAAAGTAAGAAAAATACAATGAACGTAGCAAGTCATGATTGCTGTTTAGTCCTGCGACGTCCAACATAATCATCCATGGAAGTCAATAACTCTCTTCACGAACAAAAACTATTACTAAAACTATTACCGATTCTTAGAAAACTGACAACTAAGATATCGAAAAGTCAAAACCGGTTTATTGTTAAACAAAATTTAACAGGGAATTACTGAAAATCGTGCCATTATGAATACGTTAAAATTATGGAAAATTGAAAGCCTGCAAGAACACGACACCCAGGACGGCTGCCAGACGTCAGAATTTGACGGCTGAAAATCACTTCCACAATGAACTAAAAATGCTCAGACTGCAGGAACATAAAGGAATACTCAACAGCCTGCTGCTGCTGACATTCCAGCTGCTTGAAGGAGATCCTAAATTTTAGGAAAATAAAAAGTCGTACGATGAGATCTGGCATTATATGTCCGTTTCATAAAAGGGTGTATCTGATTTTATAAAGAGACAACTGAGGCACAGGGTCGATAAGTTCTTCTATCAGCTGCTGATCGCTTAACATCGTTGTACAAAGAAAATCACCACATGTGACTACAGAAGAAATCGTCCTTTAAAGAGAGATGCGAGTCACTCTGGCTCAACTGCACTTTGGGCGCTTTAAAAGTTAAACTTTTACTTATTTGGAATAAATCGCGACATAACTAATGTATGTTCTTGAGTGTGATTTATCAATTCACGCCTTCTATCATATTTTCTACTGTACAACAAAACCAGCTAAATCTACAACTCCGCTACTAACCTCTGGGCCTTTCAGGTGTTGTAGACTTTGAGTTTGATCTTCGGCTGCTTAAATTGAATAGCAGAAAAATGGGTGAAATTATGCAAAGCTTGCAACGTCTAAGAGAATAGTCATGGAGCAAAATTCATTATGGGCAAAACTTGTTAAACACTTGAGTTT
Organism: Merzomyia westermanni; assembly: GCA_949987695.1. NCBI lineage: Eukaryota > Metazoa > Arthropoda > Insecta > Diptera > Tephritidae > Merzomyia > Merzomyia westermanni. Next base: position 13,425,085 of record OX465288.1, on the reverse strand, counting down.
TCCAGGATTACGTTTACAAGAAATTGATGAAAATGCCTGAAACGGGCTTGCCGGTTAGACAGAGCTAAGTATAGGGTGTTTTTTTTACAGGTTTGTTTTTCGAATAGAGATAAAACTGGCATTTTGTGGTCAAATCTGGCAACTCTAATGTCATTTATGTTCAGTTTGGTTTGCCATTTCATCATGAACAGGTTGACAAAAGAACAACGCTTGCATATCGTGCAAATTTATTTCGAAAGTAATGGTTCAGTTCGCGAAGTTTACCGTGAGCTCCGTCCATTTTATGGTCGACATAATCGTCCATCAGAGCAATTAATTCGGTTAACCATGGATCGTTTTCGCACTACGTTTACTCTATGTGATAATACGCATCCGCAGAGACGTCGAACAGTGCGCACCGAAGAAACAATTGCCGCTGTAGAGCAAAGTGTTGAAGAGGACCCGAATGAATCGATTCGCCACCGTGCACAGCAATTGGAGCTTTGTCCATCAACTTTATGGAAGATTTTGCGCAAAGATCTTGGCTTGCGACCTTACAAGATCCAGCTTGTGCAAGAATTAAAGCCGCGAGACCATGCAATGCGTCGTGATTTTGGTGTATGGGCCGAAAATGCGATTGATTTCGATGCTGATTTTCATCGCAAAATTTTGTTCAGTGATGAGGCTCATTTTTGGTTGAATGGCTACGTCACCAAGCAAAATTGCCGCATTTGGAGTGAAGAGAATCCACATGAGACCCTTGAAACGCCATTGCATCCACAAAAACTGACTGTTTGGTGTGCTCTATGGGCTGGTGGAGTCATTGGGCCATACTTCTTCCGCAATAAGAAGGAGAGGCAGCTACCGTTAATGGAGACCGGTATAGAGCCATGATAACCGACTATTTTGTTCCCGAATTGGATGGCATGAATGTGGATGAGTTGTGGTTCCAACAAGACGGCGCTACATGCCACACAGCGCACGTCACAATCGATTTATTGAAGGAAACATTCGATGAGCGCATAATTTCGCGGAATGGACCTGTCAATTGGCCACCAAGGTCGTGTGATTTGACTTCATTGGATTATTTTCTTTGGGGATATGTGAAGTCGCTCGTCTACACCAACAAACCAGAAACGTTAGGGGAATTGGAAGCCAACATTCGTGGCGTTATTGCCGACATACGGCCCCGTATGCTCGAAAAAGTAGTTGAAAATTGGACCTGTAGAATTGGCTTTATTCGAGCCAGCCGCGGCGGCCACATGCCCGAAATCATATTTAAACATTAATGGCATAAAATTATCCTTCCAATAAAGCCAAATTGATGGACCTTAAAACGATTTTCTTGTGTTTTATTTCAATTCGAAGTTCTATACCCCTAAAAAAACACCCTTTACTATTACTACATCGGCAACACACAGAGGGTATAACTCAGTCGATTTCGTTCCAATTCAAATTTTAAACATAAGCTTCAATCTTTGATTGAGCGGTAGTCAGAGTTTTAAATAGGACTTGCATACATATATGCCCCCTACACCTAGTATTTGTGGTTGGTTATCACACAAACATCGGAAAACAATCTCAATTTTCTAATACCTAATAATTTATAGTTATTTTCCCCAAATTGCAGCACAAATTTCTATACCAATTATTTTCAACAAAGCAGCATAAAAATATAAAACATAAACAGAATGCATAAAAGGCTTATGTATATGTATGTAACTACATTAGGCTGGACCAAAAAAAAGAGATTTTTTTTAAGGTACCATGACTATAAACGAGCTCAAGCGCAATAATAATAATTTTTATTTTTATTTATGAAAATTATTATTGTGTTTTTATTTTTTCAATAATTCTCTCTATCTCTATGGCGCGATATACAACAGGTATATCATCATAAACCTCCTAAGAGATTTTTGCGCCAAGCTTCTCTTCCAATTTGTGGTGTGCCGATTTGAATTTTCCCTACAAATTGGTGGGACCTACAGTTTTTTTGCCGACTCCGAACGGCATCTACAAAGGAGACGAATTTTTGCTGAGAAGCCTGTCATGGCAGAAATACACTCCGAGAGTTTGCCAAACCACTGCCGAGGGGCGACCCCGTTTTGAAAAACTTTTTTCAAATCACTTTTGATGTTACCTGTACCAGGGCTCGAACCATGGACCTTCGGTGTGGTAGGCCGGCAACACTACCTTCACACCACGGCGGCCGCCGTAATTATAATTACTTTTAATTAATTATTAAAAGTTTAGATTAGAATAGAATAGGAACATTTTAGAGACAACCGTCACAGCTTTTCTTCTAGATTCATTTCGGAAGCTGCCAGACTTCTTCTTCAGAAACATTTATTTATTTTTATTTATGTTATTTTGCAGAATCTGCAAAAGATTAGTGTAAAAGTCTCAAATCGTATTATTTATTTTTAGAAGCATATCGTGGGCCAAAAAAGTTCTGATTTAAATGTTCGTGAGATGGTCCATTTCCGAGCAATAGAAAAACATTGGTATGGCTTTTTATTTCACGTTTTTAGTCTGGAAAATTGCTAAAAAACGTAAATTGAATGCTGAATCCGAATACGTCATAAGAATTAAATAACGGTTCGCATTTCGGCCTTAACAGACCGGTAAAAAAAAGTTTAGTATTTTTTTATATTTTTTGAGGTTAGTGCCGAACTAAGACCCGTTGGAAAACTTTGATGGCGGATTTGGCTTCACCAATGCATGCGTTGCCACATCTGATCTTTCTATTTTGTTCTGGCTGTTTATTTCAATCGAGCAAGAAATAAAGAGAGAAGCCTGAATATATTATGAAAATCCTACATTTCTAGTAATAATATTGATACTAAATTTTAGCCAGATATCTCTAAAAGTTAGTGACTAGTATGCTTTCACACAGACAGACGCTCAGACTAAGCTCCTCATCCTGATCATTACAGTATACTTATTGATGGTATACGAATTCACGAAAAGTTTTTATACGGTATTTAATTTTCTACCAAACTGCATGCAGCATTTTTTTGTTTTTACTTCAATAAATTGGTGGTTTTGAAGCAAACCATTTTAAACTTTTACAGTATTTTTCCTGCCATTGTGAAAAACACAATCAAAATAATAAAAAAAAAAAAATATCCTTCTTTTTTCCCCCCAGACTAATGTACATACATACATATATATGCGCTATTATTCTAAAACTATGTAGCAAAAATACTTACCAGTAACATCCAATTTGTGTTCCCCATTAGTGACCCCTGCCGTTGTTGTTGCTGCATCCATTGTAACAGTTTCTGTGTTGTCTAACAAATGTGCTTCGTTGTGCAATGCTCCAACAATTGAAGACGACGTTGAAACTGTTGATGGTGAAGTCGTTGAACTATCATTCAACATTGCGCCGCTATTGGCCATAGACTCCTCCACTGCATTTGTGGCTGATTTAATGGCTGCATCGGTGGCGGCGTCATTTAGATGAGATGCATTCATGGTGGTGGTGGGCAACATGTCTGCTGGCAATATGGTAGACGCTTCGTGGGTTATTGTTGTTATAGCTGGTGCTGCAGCAGCATCGTTGTTACTTGGCATAGTTGTTGTTGTGATTGGTGTTGGCACATCTTGTGCCTGAGCAACGAATAAAAATAATCCACAAATCGCGGTGATGAGAAATTGACGTGAATACATTATTCTTGTTGTTGTTGTTTTAGCAGACAAATGCGTGCATTTTCTTCGTTTGCCATATTGCGCATACATTGTGGATTTGTTTTTAATTTTTTGAAATTTTCTGCAATTTTATTTCGGTTTATAGTTTTGATGTAATTTGTTTGAATTTTTTTTTTGTTTTGCACTGAAACCTTTCTATGCGCTAATTTATTTCGTGTATATATTGAAATTTTTGTTTTGTTATTTTACTGCACTTTTTGCATATTGATTTGCTTAAGATTTTTTCGATCGCACTTCCCGGTTTCAAAGGCTATTTCTTTTGCATTTATTTTACTCTTTATATTATAAATATTCAGGTATATATCAATTCTTAAATACATATATGTATGTCGTGTTATTTTCACAATTTTCAACGCCGTTTGATTCGCAAGTTGAAAACTACGTTTATTTGCTGATAATTAAAATTTTTCCCACAATTCACTTAATAATTTATTTAAACTTTGTTTGTTTTTGTAATACGCTCAATTACGGTCATCTCCTCAAACTCATTTTTTTATAAAACTAACTGCAAAATAAATGAAATATTATATTTATTTAGAATCTTTATTTAATTTTAAATTAACAAATTTCATGCAATAAAGAGTAGCTCTCACACACTATGCCAACATAAAGTTCTTTTCTCAAGTCTTTTGTTTAATATTTAAATCTAGTTTTATTGTTATCTACCTGCGCTTAGCACACAAGGTATTCTCATGTTTTTTGTAAAACGGTTGATTGCAATGTTCTGATTTGTTTGAAATATAGCATCAAAACTATATGGCCGCGATCGGGCGAGGCTTTGTCAAGCACCAATAAAAAAAACGGTATTTCAATTTAATCTCCAGCAAACATCTTTCATTAATTAAATTTTTAGTAGTGTCTAATATATACAGACATTGGTTTGTTCCCATTTCACTGTGTGCATAAAAATATTTTGAGCCAACTTTTATTGCCACCACTGTGCACAGAGGGAATGCAACATTTTCGTGCGGTAAAATGCTCACAAACTTTAAGTTTTACATCTAGCAATAAATCAGTGAAGATTTCATTTAATTCGATAAAGCGGGATGTAAGTGATGCGCGAACAAACATGCATACATACGGACAAAAATTCTAAGATCAATTGGTTTGGCTTCGATTACTTTACTAAGCACTATTTTATTTAATATCCACACAACTCGGTTTGTTCCAATTGTACTATAAGTATAAAAAAGAATTGAGACAACTTTTATTGCCATCACTGTGTAACTGTGCAATGCGATGAATCCGTGCGGTAAAATATTGCTAGCAACTTTAAGTTGGGCATGTAGCAATAAATCAATCAAAACTTCATGCAATTCTATATAGCGATATTGTAGTGATGCGCAAACATACAGACAGACAAAAATTCTACAATCTCCCGTTTTGGCTTCTATTGCTCCAGTATGGACCCTCCAAAACAGTTTTATTTACTATCTTCAACTTACAGACATCGCTTTGATCCAATTTTGCTATATGTTTTAAACATTTTTTTTCCAACTTTTATTTCCACCACTGTATACAAATAAAATAAAAGATTACCGTGTAGTAAAATAGCTTCTTAACTTTAAGTTGAGCATCTAGCAATAAATTGTTGAAAATAGCATTCCATTCTATACAGCGGTTTTTGAATGATGCGAGAACAAATATACATACAATCGGACAAAAGTTGCAAAAATTGCTTCTTTTGGGTTCTTACTGCTCTAATAAAGTTTATTTTGAATTTGTCTTTAATATCTACAGTGTAAAGACACGGTCCTGTAACAATTGCAATGTATGTAACGTTTGTAGGCAATAATAGCTTAAGTCAACATATCATAGTGATATATTTTCGACTATTCAATAAAACACGCCCAGTAATAAATCTATATCTTCTTTCCAAACCGATCTTTTTCGACATATATTTTAATGTAAGCTAAAGTATTTTTTTTTTTTTTTGAGAGTTATAAGACAAAATATTTCCTTTTGCTGGTATTGCTTATGGCCACAGTTATGTATAGAAGAGCTGTGGAGTTCGCGAAAGAACTTGTTCTATTGAACGACTCAATTCACTGAACAAACGAACTACTTCGTTCAAAAGTTTTCAACCGCGTTCAGTGAATGAAAATCTTGGACTCTAACGTAAATAGTTCCAGTGCTCTTGTGGCAACAAGCAATGGTAACCAAAAGCGAGCTGAAATTTGATATAGCAACGAAACTTAATAATGGTTTGGAAAACAGCTTATGTTATTCAAAATAATTTGCACTCCTAAAATTGAAATTGGCTCTTATTACCACAATAAAGTTTTACTTATAATTTCTAGCCGAGTAACCCACCGTTTGTGTTCACACTTTTTCTTTTGTTTCCTTTATTCTTGGCTATAAAAACTGATTCAAAACAAAAATTTTGTATTAACGGAGTTAAATAACTCGAACAAAGTGAACGACCTAGTTTATATTTAAAAAAATAACTTGTTCTTTCGATCGTTCAATTGAACGAAATCGTCCCACTCTAACATTAACTTTGGCTGTTATTACAAAACTATTAAAGAGTTTATTAAATTAAACGGCATTTCTGTGCCAATATTAAGTTTGATTGGTATTGAAACAATTGAATTAAGCTGAATGCAAGCATTGCTTGAGTTGGGATAGCAAATTAATTCTTCTTCTTAGCACTAGTGACACTTAGGCTATTATTGCTTGTTGACACAAAGTTTTCGCAAGTTTCTTTCTTAGCTCTTTTGTTTCATATTCAAAATTGGCCTTAGCATTTCTAAATACCTTGGTATCGAATTCTTACCTCCTTCACTATACAATTGCTTTAAGAATTTCAAAAGTGCCAGCTAGTCAGTTTTATCTGCTTATTTTTTGATTTTATAATGCCACCAACAACAATAAAAAATGTGTGTCAAACGTTTTAATGGTATGCGGCTTTGTGAGAAAAAAAAACATTTTCGTGCTAATAATAATTGCAAAGAATAGGTGAGGTGTACATAACTCCGCATACTTGCAAGATGTTGCACTAAGTCACAATTCAAGCTGAAAGTGAGGCAGCATCCCACAAGTGAACAAAAAAGAATAAGAAACAAAGTCTGGCTAATAAAATTGTTTGACTTAGACTCAAAATTTCTGGTGTAGATTTTTTCATAACTACAGTCTTTGTAACATTGGCTGAAATTTCAAACCGGTTTTTGGTAGCAAATAAAAACTTCAAAAGCTACAATGTGTAGGTTGGATGAGTAGATAAGACAGTTGGTAAATATTGTTTAAAGCGATTTCATTTATATGTATATGTAAGTAAAAAAATTTAGTTTTAGACTCACAGAAACAAAATATGAATATAGAATTAGATGTTAGATTTTACTATGAAATTAGTTCCATATAAATTGGGTAGTTCTTAGAATTTAAATAAAGAATGTTTTCAGTCTCACCCACTCATTCGGTACTAACACGGTTAAAGCGGTCACATGCGAGTTTTGGGGTCGATTGGCGATGTTTAGGGCATAGCAGTATCCTTAACAGTCTTTCAGCGGGTACAACTCGTACTGAAATAGACTATGAAGTTTGAGGGCAGTGTTACTACTATCAAACAAAGTAGTAAGAGGATTAATTTTGCTTCGTTGATTTTCCGACAAGGTGAAGAGTTGTTGTATATCGGAACGATTTTCCGTCATCCCTTGTCGAATTTGGTTTTGTAACAAACCGGTTTCGGCGTTCCGCCATCCTCAGTGTTTAGTTTCGTAGAAAGAGGATCGTGATTGCTCTTGATAGTGGCGTTGAAATCTACACCCAAGGCTCCAAGATGGACTCCGCTTCCCCTTTCATTGAAGTGTGTTTGAAGCTGAAGTTCTTGCGCTTTAGAAAGTCTGCAAATAATTCGAGGACAGGAAGAGAACTGTTAAGGTGACTCTCTTCTAATACTGGTTCGCTACTTGAATTCAATCAAATTTTGGCTGCATTGATCGACCTTCTACAAAAATGCATGTATTGATTTCCGGGGCATAAAGGAATCGAGGTTAATGATACTGTTGATGCACTTGCCCTAGGCTTATAAGAAGGAAATGAGGGAATAACCAGCTAAGAAATGGGGATGTGCTTAGCAGTATCGAAGAGGTGTTTTACTTGAGCAAAACATAACGAAAGTGGAAGAATAACATCACTGACTTGGTCGGATTATAGCGAAAAGAGAAGTAGGAATCTCCTAAGCAGGCCCAGAATGAACACTCACAAACTAATTATAGTTTGCTTAGGTCATAAGGCAGTAGGCACGCATGCGGAAAAGATGGGCATTTCCCACTATGATCGCTGCAACGACATAACTTTCAAAGAGACCGTTAACAATTTCTTATGTAAATGACCGGCTCAAGACAGATCATATCTAAAATCCGACGGTAGCCCCTTTTTGGAAAATTTGGGAATGTTTTCGGAAATCGCTATTCAAAATATCGTTGAATTTATCAACAACTCTGGCTAGTTGTAAGATACATCCGTACCCTGAAAAAAAGTGTGCCACTGATCGCTAAAGAGAGTGATCCGGGATCAATACCTTTCGTCTAGAGTGCGCTACAATTGAACCCAACTATTTCGTTATCGGCATAGTTGGGGTAGGTCGATATCAATTTCTGTAGCCTACTTTTAGGTGTTGAAAGTAAACTTGTCCGACCGTACCCGTAGGATAACAAAGGGAATCAGCCCGACACTACCCTTTTTGGGCAAGGAAGAAAGTCTCTTCATAGGACATGCTCAAACAAAAGGGATCACTCCAACCAATACAAAGATTCGTGCATGCTCCTTTGCGACTCATCCCGGATCCATTCTAGACTAATCGTATTTTTTGCACGGTAGTTTTACCTACCTACCGAATTTGAACGATTGATTTTCCGATTAACATTAAGTGAAATGGTAGAAAACCACGCCCAATCTTATATAAGGGATCGGTATATTATGCTGCCAAATAAAAATTTAACCACCCAGGCAATCAGCCCTCTTTAGCGATACCTGGCGACAAATGGAGACACCAACGGAGGTCAAGTCCCGCTCCAAGTGTTCCCTCAATTCAGCGAAGGCATTGGACATTAATTGGCTGCACTATGCTTATATCTGCGTGAGGTTGGTAGAGCTTATCTTCAAATTTCCTTCGATATGCGATAGGAAATCGCTTGTTTGCAGCCTCGTTTGGTTTCGAATAAAGCAAAGAGCTAAGTCTGATGGACCTATTGGTATTGCTCAAAGAGGCAGAGCCATATAAGCTTTGCAGGGAAGTGAAATTCAGATGTTTCAGCTTCGTTTAACGACTAAATCTTTACATTATTTGTTCACCAGGAGGTGCTGCTACGATTGGGTGTCTGTAACAGGTGTAATATCGCTTGTATATTGCAGATTTTCAAGAAAAGCTGATAAGAGAAATCATTATTGAAACAATAGAAGCCAAAGAAAGCGATTTTATAATTTTTGTCTGTCATTCTGTCTGTATGTTTGAGCTGGAATCAACTGCGGAATGGAATTGAATAACACTTCCACCGTTGCACTACTAGATGTCTAGTTTAAAGTATAAGATATCCTTATTTCGATAACTCGACCAATCTCGAAGGGATCGACCAATGTGTGGACCAGGGTCACCTAATATGTGTTGGTACAATATGGGCAATAAACGAAGGGAGCTAATGAGTTTTATAACAAGCAATATGATAAAGTTCCATATCTCAACTGATTTCGGAGCTATATTGATTAAAACCGGATTCAAAATAAAAAGCAGTCATCATATAAAGGTTTTAAAAAATTAGAGTTTTGGTATACCAAGATGAAGCAATGCGAAAGCGATGTGGGTAGTCCATCGAGACATTTGTCGCAACGGCATCGATTAGAGTACATTAGGTATTTCTTCTTTCCCGCCCGCAAATCAAACTATTGTTTTACTATAAAATAAATCATCTTGTTAGAAAGAGCAGCTACTCCTTTTTTACCACATTTTAGGTACGTCATCTGTTATGGGAACTTCTTCCGTGCGAACTATTGAAATAAGCTTGTATAACCATACCATAGCATCTCACAACTATGACTTCCTTACATGTTCTGGATATTTCAACACTTTTAAGGTACATAGACTAGAGCAGACCTGTTAAATAATGACTACTGACTGTAATGATTACCGGTTTGATTAATTATTTTCTTGAGCATCCATTTAATGATTGCTTAACAATTACTTTCAATTTGTAATGATTATTATACAATTAATATAAAAAAAAGTATCAAAAAAAGATTAAGATTTTTTAGGATTATTTAAGAAAAATCAAAAAAAGTTGTTTTGATTACTTTTGATTATTTTAGATTTTTTTTTTGATTATTTTTGATATTTTCTTTTGATTATTTTTGATTTTTTCAGTATTGTTGTAGAAGCACATAAATATTTACATCGACAATACTGAAAAATATCAAAAATAATCAAAAGTAATTAAAACAATATTTTTTGATTACTTTTAATTTTTTTAATATTTTTTTTTCTTTTCTTTTTATTTTATCTAATTGTAACCAATCAGTAATTGCCTCTTCTTGAAAAACAACTAAAATAATTATTACCTATTAAAAAGCCGTCGAATGAATTGATTACTAATTACTAATCAAATTTTACCAGAGTTAAAAGTCTCTTTCTTTTTTTTTAAACTTTTTTCACTAACCAGCGTACCTAATTTTTGTAGAGCTATTAGCTATATTTAGGAACTTTCATAAACTCTTTTCTCCATAAAAATATAATTACTAAAATGTTTCTTTTTTTTGGCACTTTAACAAGTTTGTAGTTTTTTTAAGTTTCCACTTTTATGTATTTCTGCGCTAATCTGTTTAGATTTTTTAATGCGAATTTCTTATTTTATTTTAACAAAAGCTCCAGATTGCTTTTGGGCTAATACACATAAACATATTTGTTCTATTGTTATAGTTAACCATTTGAAGGAACCACCATTTAAATAATTTGGTACGAGTTTGTAACCTGTGACTTGATCTGTGCGCGTAGCAAAGTAGACAGGCGCACACAAGAACTTGTTTGGTCGGCCACAACCCGTTTTGGGCTATGAAAGTTCGGTCGAATCTGTGGCTTGTAGTTGATTAGTTTGCTGGAATTTTAGTTTTGGGATTTTTTATGGTTTTCATCGTTGTTGTTGTGGTTGTTCTTGTCACAAGGAAAAGTTATGGAATTTTTTGTGCATTTGAAACTAAATCTAAATTTTTTATAGAGTCTTAATAGGTAGTTAGATGTAGATATGGGTAGGTACCGATTTTTTCTTCTTCTGTAGCGAAATACTTTTGTGAATCAAAAAAAAAAAGTTTTAGTTAAAAGTTCGAATGAATTTTTACTTTCTTACAATTTTATTTTTTAATAATTAGAATAAACACTTGAATTTAATTCAAATTCCTTTTTTGGTAATAAAATTCAATTGATTTTAGTTAAATAACACTTTGAATAATTTATTTCAGTTTTATCAAATTAAAAATATTTATTTAAATTAGAAATCAAAATAAAAGTACGATTTAAATTAATTTTCTGATTAAATTTTACTATATTTTAACTCAAATTTATCTGTTATTCAGTTTAATTAATTTTTGATTAATTTACATACATTTATTTGTTTTATTTTCACTTCATTCAATTCGCTTTAACCAAACGAAATTTTATATATTTTTAATTAATCTATTGCTTTATTATTATATTCAATTTTTTGCCACAGTTCATTTTCGTTTTTTGCTCAAATATTTTCCCCAATCTCAGCACCTTCAATTTGTCATGCAATCAAGTCAACCGGCACTACTCAACTCAATTACATATACACAATTCAACCATTTACCCGTCGCTCGATCCGTTACATTAAACGTTTTCACCCGTCTCAGCCAAAACACGAACTTAAACTGAAAACACTGCTGTACGGGCTAAAATGATCGTTGGCAAAACCTGTTAGTCAGCCAAGTAAATACAAATATGTACTCAAATAGCAACAACAACAACAACAAGAATACAGTAAAATTGTACAGCTTAAAGAGTTGGCCGGTCAGCCTTCAACAGATGAGTTGAATTAACTTGCATTTGTTTGTGAGTATGAGCATGTGTGAGTGTGATTGCTTTTTATAACCAGCGGTGGTAATAGAAAAGCAAATCGATATATATATATATATATATATATGGGCAATCCTAATCACCAAACCCACCCCCACTTTTCTACGTCTCCGTCTGATACAAAAATTATTACAAGGTAATCACAAGCCTCCTACCTCCCCCTAACTGACTCTCAATTTATACTCCCTCTTCCATTTCCTCTTCCATTTTTTCTCCATAACTCTCTCAAACTCCCTCCTTTGCTTCCGCTCACTCTTGTTATCTCTTAATCTCATTGACGATCTCTATCTCAATATCAATCTCAATCTAAGTCTTCATCTCGACTTATATCTTCATCCTACTCCCGATCCCGATAAGTGGGAATTTCAATCTCAATATCAATATCAATCTCTATCTTAACCTAAATCTTATTCTCAATCTCAATAAAAACATTAATCTCAACGACAAGCTTAATCTTAGTCTTGATTGTAATCTCAATGCATAAGTTAATCTTAGTCGCAATCTCAGTATTAATCTTAATCTTAACCTTAACCTTAACCGTAATCTCAATATCAACCTCAACCTTAACTTCAATCTCAGCCTCAGCCTCAATTTAAATTTCAATCTCAATCGCAGTCACAGTCAACCTTAAACTCAAGCATAATCTCGATCTCATTCTCAATCTAGATTTCCATAGCTATCTCTGTCTTAATTTCTATGCCCATCTCCTTCTCCTCTCTCTCACTCCAAATCTCAAACTACATCCCAATTCTCTTTCGTTCTTTCTTGCCCACTTCATCTTCCACTTCCCACCTTGGTCAATTCGAGAAACCTTCATATGTTTCTACCGATTCTAGCATCCAATTAGAATGTATTCAATCAGCCCAAGAGAACTAGAGATAGTTTAACTTGTTTGTCTGAGTAAAACCTCGAGTTTAACTTTCACAAGAGACTGCCTAGAGCTCATGCACGAGGAAAAGCTTGAAAAAAGCGCAGCACATACCAATCACTTTTTCTTGGGATGCAATAAAAGTTGTGAGAATGCTTGTAGTCTAGCCCGAAACTAAGCGATTCGCGGGATAAGGCTGGGTCAGCATTGCACTTCATGTAAGAAGGAATTTTACACGAAGCTCTCGGTCGAGACCAAGCAGAGCTGTCTGTTGCACGGTTTCCAACTTCTAAACCTGTGTTTTTTGTGTTCTAATATCGGGAAAGTTTCCTCTTCCTAGTAAAAGGAAAAAGATGCAGTTCGGGTTGTTGACAACATGCAGGCTGCTATCAAGAGTAGTGTGCCAAATACGAAAGATCTGATTGACCCTATATTCAAATGTAGTTTCCAAGCTTCTGTAGCGCCAGCAGAAGTAGAAAGAAATGCTCGAAGTTGTTTGGGATCAAAGAAGACTTCAGACAAAGCAACCTGAAACTTCTTTTGATCTCGAACGACATCTCTCTCATCTAATCGCTGCTTTCTAAACTGTTCGACATTTCTTTCACAACAGTTCTTCTTCCGTACTCGCTGAAATCCACTTATAGTTTTCAACGTTAGATCGATTAGATAACAGGTATTAGAGCAGCGTAGAAATGCAAGAATTTGACTATTATGCGACTAACTTCTCGACAGCATACTTTTTTAACTACATAAAGTAGTATAGCCGTTGTCGTCTTAGAGCTAAATACTACGTAACTCGTTCTGCACCGGTTATAAAATCCCCCCTCTCCTGTAGGCTTGCTTGAGTTTGCAGCGCAAGACATTTCTCACTGAGTTTAATATGCTGAAAGCACTGAGCTTCAACCACGCCCACATTCTTATTTATATATTAAACGCTAATGGTTGAGAAGGACTCTAAATTCTCAAAATCTACTTCTTATAAAAGCTGTTTTTAAAAGTCACAGTTGAGTATATATTACTTGGTTACGCCCTACTTAAGATTCCCTTACTTGTTTTTATATGTTTTAAGTTTATTCAAAAGCATTTGTTTTGTTTATCTCACTGCTGCTTTTGGTGCCGCTTAGTGTTATTGTTTTCTTATTGGAATTTGTTAAGTAAAGGTGTGGTGAGTTTCAAAAACTGACCATGTTTGCATGTATACCACGCAACTAACGATCACTGCTGGCCATTTTCGCTCTTAACGACTTTTTTTTTACTTCGTTTGGAGAGAGAGAAATTAATTTTTTTGGTTTTTGTTTATTTCTTCTGCTGGTTTTGTGCTGCGTTTTAGCCACATAAAACACTCACTTTACACTCACAAAAGGCACGCTATTTTATGTATTGATTACAACAAATATTTGGTTTTTACTTGAATTTATTGAATACATTTTGAATTGCAAAATAGAAATATTTTACACCTTTTTATAAAATTTTTATCAAAAAGTCAAAGAAATTATTCAGGTAAACTACTAAAATAGCAATGAAGTGCTTCCGCGAAGTGCCTAACTGCCAATGAGGTGAGCAATACATCACACAGTAACTGCGGACTCTCATTTCACATTCATGTGTTGAATAATTTACCGTAGCTTCATTATTCAAAAACACTCACATTGAGCAGCTGAGTAAACACATTTTGCTTTTAAAAACTACAAAATAATTTATGCTCATTCAATATAAAAATGAGAGCAAAAGATCAAGAGTAACTGATCTAAAAAGTTGTCGGTGCTAAATAGTCCACCGGTTTAGCCCTACAAAACCCAGTGATCATATGACATTCTCTCAAGCTTAACGTACATAGCCACCCATAGAAAATGCAAAACATCGGACTATTAAAAAAAAATATAAAATAAAAATATTGATGAAAAAAATCACAAATTGGTGAACGTAACGCATCGTCCGTGATTGTAGTTGACGATGATATTCGAAAAACCAACAACATTCAAACTTAAAAAAAGCAATAGCATTCCACACTTCTACCTTTTGTATGCAGACTGGGCATGGTAGCTCTACACAACAAAAAATTCACATCCTATATAAAAGCTGGCCAAGTTGTGGATGGACTTGGGATCCACCACGTGCAACTTGTTTCCAGTGAAAATGAAATCAGAAACTTCGAATAAGAACTCCGTTTTTTTTTTTCTATCATACACTTGACGCACTAAGATCTAAGGAAATTTGACTAAACCGTCCGCATCATTAATATGGAAGGCCTCTGCAGAGAGGTCCACTAGCTCAGAACTAAACTAGAGCCAAGAAGTTTGATGACACTGGCGGTGCCGATCGTCACCCAGTGAATTACTTGGCAACCGGTTCCCATGCGCGGAGTCTTAATACAGCCAAGCTTGATCTAGTTCTAAACCGGCTTAGGGATAGTTCTGATTGTGGATGAGTGATTATCGATACTTCAAAGGGTCCTTCAGCTAACGCTTTTGTGAACGGTACACAACCAGTTGCGAAGTATTTAGCTCTAAGACTGTCTTTTTTAGAAACTAGATCACAAGTTCACTGCAGAAGTACCGCTGTTCGACTTATTGTTCTCGTGAAGATACGTGCTAGCATCTACAATGAATGCGATTTACGGGCAAGCTATGAGCACAATAGATATCTGCGAAGTCTACGAAACTGGAAAATTAGGGTAAAGTCGAGGTGTTGGATTTTTGCTGGGAAAGACATTGGACCAAGATGTAACATATACCTACAGGGGAGAGAGTCACTGACCGCTTATCGAGATATAACCATAAGTGATACCAGGCGCTAGTATGAAAAGATCCACCAAGCTACTACGCTGGCTCCTAAGCAAAACAGTCTAAATCAAATTGTCTGCCATTACAATTCCAGTGTGTTAGACTTCCATCCAAAAGGAGGCCCTAAGGACTTATACCATCATCTTGTGATAGGCAAGTTGACTACAGTGCTTAATACAGCTAAGAAAGCTTGCTGTTGAGAAGCTAGTCGCGTAACAGACAGGTGCTGGGTTTCTCTTCACTGCTCTCGTTCATCTTATCTGGGAGAAATCTTCAATTTTACAATGCAAACGAGAAGTGGAATTATTATTCTTACGGAAGAGGATCAGATAAAAAGAGGAATTTCGTGCCATCTTGTAAAATGTGGAAGCCGCCTATAGCGCTTAGAAGAAGAAGAAAGTGTCGTGAACCGGGAAATCAAGCAGATGACAGAAAGTTTCTGGAGCGTGGAAAATTGTTGTAATAACACTGCCCGCGATCTCGTAACCGATGTATATAACTAGCATTCTTAAGTTATGAAAAGAGCACTTCTCCTTATAGAAAAGCAAGAAAGTCATGAGTGCGCTGCCCAAGTCCAAAAAGAGCGACCTTCCCTCCACCACCTGACTATAATGTCTGATTAATATCGAATGTTGCTTCTGGTGTAATGGAAAATACTGAAGCGAATTGTGGACAGCATGATTTTACCTTATCGTATAATGCCGGTCATAATCTGCTAATATTACTATGGACCAAGGTAAGAATTTGAGTTTGAGCTTGAATGAAAATGATCCAGGTATTACCTGACCGAGGCCTTTAACTCAGAATAAGCTTTTTTTAATCTTTATACACAAGTGGATATGCGGACTAAGCAGGATGAAGTTCTGTTACCACCGCACTCCTTAGTACTCATAATAACTTACCAAACTTTTTGCTGCTTACATTACTACAGCGACTGTAGCATATTGTCCAAGTAACATCTCACATTAATTTGTATGTATGTATCGAATAGCCGTAATAGATATAGTTTCAATAACAACCGACTTTGCGCGTGAAAATATTGCGAAATCCACGTTGTTGCTTTTTTACAGTTTCGTTTAATGAATGAGCTGAACACGCGTCAAGTTTCGTGCTTAAGTCTTTTGTTTGACCGCAATGATTATGTACGAGTATGTACTACGCTTATGAGCACTTTTTCTTCTTTTTTCAATTTGAAAACTAACCAAGCAGCGCACTTAATTCATTTACCTTGTTATTGATACGATATTGCATCGACAATTAACTAAGTATTTAGCAAAGTTATTATAAATGTGGAACGAATACTTGAAATGGTTTTGAAAAACATTTATTAATCACATGGGGAATTGAGTCAATACGATATAAGTCTCAATGAATTTATAAAAATCAATGCATGTATGCAGCTGTATATATAGGGCAATTGAAGAGCCTTGCAACACTACACCTAGCAGGTCTGAAAACGAACTTAAAAGTTCCGATTTCATTGCCGATGACGGGTTAATTTGCCCAAAACGGGATCGCTTTCTTGAGGAGTGTCAAACGTCTGGGTTTGTGGTAGAACATTAATTATCTCATTTGGTATTTAGCAGTGATTTGATGTATTGCCCACATAGCGTAAGTAAGCTCTAAATATCCGTAGGGCATTAAAATGAAGACCTCACTAGGGCTGAGCTCAATACTGAATCAGTAAGGAAATCGCTTCAGATGGTTTGATTGTTGAGAAGTGGGAAATTTAAACAACGTGCTAGCGTAGTATACTAAATAGAATTATAGCCATGACCATAATCAAAGATAACTGTAACCATAACCTTAACCGTAACCGCAACCATAACCACAATCATAACCATAACCGTAATCATAACCATAACCGTAACCATAAACATAATCATAATCATAACCACAACGATAACCATAACCATAAACATAATAATAACCACAACTATAACCGTAAACATAAAAAGACTATAACAAAACAAATACATTCATAACCACAATCATAACCACAATCATAATCATAACCATAACCATAACGATAACCGTAACCATAACCATAACCATAAGCATAATCATAATCATAATCATAATCATAACCATAACAATAACCATAACATAATCATAGCCACAACTAAAACCGTAAACATAAAAAGACTATAACAAAACAAATATATCCATAACAAAAATCATAACCATAACTATAACCATTACCATAATCATAACCATAACCATAAACATAACCATAACTATAACCATAACTATAACCATAAACATAACCACAACTATACCCGTACACATAAAAAGACCATAACCAACGCAATTTATCCACAACCAAAATTATAACCATAACCATAAACATAACCATAACCACAACTATAAATATAACCACAAAAAAATCTGGTACAAAAAGTATTTTTATCCTTTTTTGTTTATTTTAGAGCTTGCAATACTATCCACACAAAAAAAATATATATGTATTTTTGGAAACCGTTCTTCGCACCACATTATAGTCGTACCTTAAATACCAAAGGGCGGAAATAAGGAGTCACTTCGTAGCAAGTTAGTATGTATTTATATATCCACAGCAAAAAAATTTTGAAATTGGACTTGAGAAGGCATTAAAAAATCATAATAATATTCATAGCGAAACTGATTGCAACGTTGAATGCATAGAACAAACAAGATATGCAAAATATTTTTCATAAACATATCATATACGTATGTAAGTCTATGTCTATGTATGTACGTGCGCAACAAGCTTTGAAAATTTCTTACTTCGTAGATACATTACGTAGAAATGAAGCCACCAACAGCCAACGCCGTATATCTTTGCACCTTAAAAAACTTTTAAATATGCATCAAAAATATAAAAAAAAACCGAAAACGCGCCTTTGCCGCCGCCACAATCACTCAAAAAGTTTGCAGTATAAATGCATATACTACCAACATATAGACAAACACACGAAATAACAACAAAATGCAGTCAACTGTTGTCTCTGTGAGGGCCATTGAAAATGGGTTTTTGTATACTGCAAAGGTGATGGTTTCGATGTTGACGGCAGTGACGGACGATGATGTTAATGGTGGCACTGACTGTGCCAAGTCACTATAACGTGGCTTGTTAGCTAAACTTTTTTTTTCTATAGGAACATATTTTGCTTTGCGTGTTTGTGGTTTTTGTTGCTTTGTTTAGAAGGTATCGTGCCCTATGTGAAATGATGTTGTTAGCCAACGAACAGAAATTGCTCTATTCTGCATGCAAGAAATGACAGCAGTAATTGAAGGTACATAAAGACATATTTCTTTATATTTATATTAGACCGTGTTTGGGAAATTCTTTTTTTTTTTTTGCCTTCAAAACACGTGAAAAGTTGTTGAGACCAATCCCGTATTTTTCTGCTTAAAACTAGTAATAGTAATATTAAAAAGTAGTTGATTTATTTCTTGTAGAAAGCGTAAGCTCTTTCAACTTTAACTTAAATGTGAAATTTTATCAAAAATGGCGGAAATACAAAGTTGCGTCAATCAAAGTTCCGTTCATGGTCAGTCTTCGGTTCAAAGTTGTAGTTACTTTCAGCGATAATTTCAAGGCAACAGTTAGTGTCATATTAACTGAAGTTATAAACTTAGCCACAATTGTAACCATAACCATAATCATGACCATAACCGTAACCGTAACCATAAGATAACCCTAACTATGATAATAACCTAAGTTTAACCGTGCCCAGAACCACACTAAATAATTAACCAACCACATAACAACTAAAGGAACGTATCTTAAACCATAAGCACAACCCTAACAACAGTCAAACAATAAGTATAATCACACTATAACACAAGCCTATCAAATCATAAGAATAACCGTAGCTGTAATTATAACCATAATCGGTAAAAAATAACCGTACTTTTAAATGAATTTTAATAACTTCTACAATTTCGATAATAGACAAAACGACAAAGCCAACTATAAGCACAATCATAACCGTAACCTTACCTATGTAGTGGTAACCATAACCGTACGAAAATAAATAAGAGAGCAGGTAATTATCTTTGCAATTACGGTCGGTTACAGTTACATGGGTTATGGGTTGGTTTACAGTTACGGCCGCGGTTACTGTTATTCATATTTACAGATGCTTCCCTTTTCCTTTGCCCTCCCCTTCCATTTCTGTTACTGTTTTCCTTTTTGCCCATGCCTACTTTCTGAGTCTGTACGAAGTGCGGATTGCAGGAGGCGGCGCTTGCGTATGTTTTGTGTCCAAGGCATGCGCTCGCTAGATAAAGTCTCAGAACTATTATATTTCCAAGCATCTACTAAGCCAGCTCCCAGGAATTTTCTAGTATTTGCCAAGAGGGCATGTTCGTCTATAACATGGACCTTGTTTCTTTATGAAGGTTTTCAACTTGGTAGAGCAAACTTAGGTCTATGTGAGTTATTAAGAGACCAAACAAATCAACCTAACCTAACCCAAATTTTACTCTTGATGTTTAACTGTGATCATATCAACTTAATTTCACTGGATTCGCCTGCCCCGTGAGCAAAGATGTTTACAGGGGAGCCTATTGAAAACAAGACAAAAATCTGTTACGGTCTGCACTTATATACGCACATATGTATGTATAAACATCGATATTTACTTGTGGATGTTCTCAGCTGCTAATGATGCGTAATTTACATAGAATTCGCAGAAGAAACTAGTCGTTTTCTCGTCTTACTTATGAGTCATACTCGTACAAGTACTTCTGTATTTCCTGGCTCAATTACAATTTGTTTGGTTGCGGTTGATGAAACTTATGGGTCTCCACTCGTTTTAGACTTATTGAGTCAGTTACTTTAATGGTTGCTAAATTTTTAACTTTCTCCTTTCAATAATTTTGTATTTTTTATACTAGTGATTACAAGTTTTTGGAGGAAGTATGTGTCCCCGACTAAAGATGAAGCAATTTCTTACGATACGTTCAAGAGATATGTGCAGAATTTGTTCCGTGGTATTTCCGGAGTAACAGTCTTTGACTTCATTTATTGCAGGAGCGTTCCTTTGATTAGATCTAACTACTGCGGGAGCAATATCGTAATCAGTTTGTAATATGGAAGCTGGTA
Organism: Merzomyia westermanni; assembly: GCA_949987695.1. NCBI lineage: Eukaryota > Metazoa > Arthropoda > Insecta > Diptera > Tephritidae > Merzomyia > Merzomyia westermanni. The sequence goes on along the minus strand of OX465288.1, from coordinate 13,404,572 downwards.
AGATCTTTGTTTAGTAAAACGAGATTTCTCTTCAAAGCTTTATGAGCTATTGATTCTCATAACGATATAGACTCTACCACTCTCACTGTTGTTGTTGTTAACAGTGCTTCGCCCTGCCCAATGGGCTCGATCACTCTAAATTGTCATCAGGCTCTTCTAACGGAAGTCCGAGGAAACGCGCAGTTTCCACAGGGTTGGACCAGAGTGATGTTGCTGTTAGAAGAGTAGGTTCGATTGAACAGGAGAAGAGATATTTCGTATCATGAGCGGGCATACCACATGCAGGGCATGTGTTTGGTATGTTGGGGTTCAGTCTTGATAAGTAAGAGTTTAACCTATTACAATATCCAGAGCGAAGTTGTGCTAGCATGACTCTAGTCTCCCTCGGAAGTACACGCTCCTCTTCAGCCAATTCAGGTGGTTGAGTATTAATAACGGGATTCACAGGCCGAGATCTGAGAGATCTGTCTACCGACTCGGTGTGGAGGTCATTTAGAGCCCGTCTATGGTTCCGCATATCAAACGGCAAACAGATATGATGCCGGATCTCATCGTGATGCTTACGGAGATGTCTCCTTATGTCTCTGAGGGGCGGTGCTACATCCAAAAGATGTCGGCTTGGATGACTAGGCTTATGACAGTTCAGAAGAAACTGTCTACTCAAGAGTTCCGTGTGCTCTTGAACATTGAGCAATTTTACCTCTTGATGGAGGTGAGACTCAGATGACATAAGTAGACATCCCGTAGCAGTTCTGATGGCGGTGTTTTGGCAGACTATCACTCTCAATCAACGGTAGTTCTACAAAGTTTCAATCAAACTCTTATGGTAGAGAAGTTCTACAAAGTTTCAATCAAACCCTTATGGTAGAGAAGTTCTACAAAGTTTCAATCAAACTCTTATGGTAGAGAAGTTGGGTTGGATTCAATGGGTAAGGATTATAAGCTGCGCTAGTTCGAGCTTGCCATTTTTCATGAACTCAACTAGTCTCACAAATCTCCTCTAGTCGACATGTTGTACCAGATTTATCTCCTTACCCTGCTGGAAAGAATTTCAGAACAGAGCTTGCTAAGCTAAATAGTGAAACATCTGTTCCAAGCCTCTATCGTATACCTGAATTCACCACAGCTCACCACATCCATTTAGATGTGTCCAAGCGGGGAAATAAGATCGGCGCTACAGTTGATAATGTTTATTCTGCAGCAGTTCGAGGCAGTCAAGCGAGCAGTTAGGCATTACCAAACCACGTTCTACAGCACTTCTTTTGAACCATAGTATGTAGCAGATGCACCCAAGGAATGAACTTGAACGTTCGGCTTACATCAAACTTCCTATAGAAAAGGCATCCTCCAACGTTTCTTTTCAATATTAATCAAGCTGTTAAACAATTGACCCGTCAGTTGTCACAAATGAGTAAAATGCAGTAAAAAATTCTTATTTTATTCATATGCGCTAAGTGCTTAGGAAAAAAAAAACTAGCTTTTTGCCGGTTTCTAAGCGCTTATGTCTCAACAGTACTTAACCTTCAATACTTTCGCGTTATCTTATTCCATTTATTTTGCATGCGTCAACCACGCTTGAGTCGGAAGAGTCTATTGAAATATGGACATTTGAAGAAGTAAACAAATTCTTCAATTTATAATGATGTCATATCAACATCAGTCCGCAAACGTGCGATGTCATTCAAAAGAATTTCAATGATTGATGAGTTAAAATATGAGCGGCTTATGAGGAAAAAGAAGAATTAACAAGGAAATATGTAAAAAATAACTGGAAATTTGAAATTAGAGTTGGGAACTCATTTCGGCAGTTAAATTTGCATTTTGTATGACGCAAAATGAATAGCCAGGTATCCAAAGGAGCAGGCAGTCAAGAAATCAGCGCGCAGGCGTAACTTATGAGTCCGGAAGTTTTTTTAATATTTTTCATTTATTAATTGCTTGGTTATCTTGCGCGTGACAATGTTATGTACATACATATAGGTAGGACAAAACTAAAGCACCAAAACTCCCTCTGCTAAACATGATGAAATAAGATTCTATGTGCAGGTTTAAAATTTTTTGTTTGTTTTTATTGGTAAAGGACACGTATTAGTTATTTATTATGAAACAAAAAAACTGTTTTCAAGGTCCATTAAAAAAGATTAATGGCACTTTTCAGGCTAACTAGAAAATTTCTGCGACAAACCTAAATCACCAAATCAAGGTAGGTCTTGTTTTTCTTTAAATGTTTTGGATGGTCTGTAGAAGTCTAGAGGATATGCTGGAAATAATTATTTCGTGGTACTTCGCAATAGAATTCTACTCAAATCCAAACAAGGAAAATCAGAAAATATTATCTCAAAATATTTTTAATATTTTTTATGGCCTTATTTAGCGTACTACAAATGTTTTTCCATACAACCGGCTCCCTTAGTACTGTACAGGGCGGTGCAAGTGTACGAAGAAGTGCTAAGAGTAACGATCGGGCAATCGTTCGTGGACTAAAAATATTTCTTCTTGTTTCCATAAGAAGTTTTATGAAAGAATTTCTGATATCCACCCCATGTAGGAACATTTACAGACGTGCTCTTTAACACCGATTACTTCACTTCGGAGATTTAAAACCTCTTTGATACCAGATAGAACAGAAATAAGGGTTTTCAAGACTCCACCGAAATTTGAGTAGCACAATACGACGAGGTATCTTTTTTACTGTCAAATAACAGTTTTATGTAATAGTAGGACACCCTGAAGCTTGTTCGCAGGCTTAAAGAACAACGCTTACTCACTTTCACTACACTTTTTGATCGGTTAAATACGGTTGAGGCAGTGTAGGGATTTGTAGACGATTCTTCGGCAATGGAGTGGGTGCAATTCATACGATTAAACTTGCATTGCACCGTTTTATGTAAAAATATATTCATAAAATTTTCATCCTATTTCTTGATGGGAAAGGAATGCCATTAGGGTGGATCTATCAAAAAGACATTCTGACAAAACGTTGAGCGATTTGCTAGACAAAATAGTGTAGGACAAATAATGTTGACTCATTGTCGTGGCCCGTGCTATTTAACCGAAGGCAGAATCTATAGCAAATGATGGATCCTAAAAATCCGGAGGAAAATTGCTGCAAGAAAGACTCCTTATTCGGAAAGTTGAGCTGGCGTGGAAAATGATTTCCTAAGATATTTTACTTGAATAATACACTTAATTACAACACGATGTGAGCCTGCCATAAAGAGCCACGGATATGCCAAGAAATAACAAAAAAAAAACCGGATCCACCCCATAGCTATTTGATTGTGCTTTAGTTTTGTCGCTCGACTTTTTGAATTCATCGGATCCTTTGTACACAATTTTTTGGACGAGCTGTTGCACCACATTTATTTAGTCAAATCTATAATACCTTATAAGTATTCTTCCTGAATATAAAGGACTAAACATTATAATTGTTCTCACGATTTTTTTGAGTAAAATGTTTTAAAGGAAATTTCGGTGCTTTAGTTTTGTCGCACACTGTATATAACATGCATGAAAACTATGTTTTTAGTAGAAGTGCGAAACCGATTGCGAACCGAACTGCTACTTTTCATGATGCCTAAACCGAAAACCAGTTCAAACAATTGAAAGAAATAAGGAGGTTGTACCTTTCCCGGCAGTTCTATGTACTTTGGCTTTGCAGGAAGCACTTTATTTTTTTAAATGGGAAATTTTCTGTACCAAGACGGTGTAATGATTTTACATGATCAGCCCAAGGTGACGGATAAAGTAATCAAAATATTAATTCGGAAATGTGGAACAAATAAAACTGAATTCGTATACTTAAAAAGAGATCCCCCTGCTAAAAGAACCTGACTCGAACAGTTATAAAGTACACTTAATTTGAATCCTGGAGTAATATGACATCCCCGTCAACTTTCCAAGCTGTTTCTTGTTGTTGTAGCAGTACTTAGCTCTGCTTCAACTATACATGTTATACCGAGAATCGCCATAAATCTCTCTTTTAATTATATTCGAACTTCGCTGAGCACTAGCCGTCTGCTATAGCAAATAAGGTCTTTCCGAGTAAAATCAATATTCATATTCAAGGTTCAGGTATCACAACGGATCTATATGTTGTCAGCTTCTTTTTTATTAGGGTTGCCTTCCACACAGCTAAACCTAACGCACGTCTTTAGGAATGTAAAAACTGTAGGTTAAATGACGTTGATCAATACCAACTGCTTCGTATGGACTGTGAAAGGACCTCTCCGACCCATATGAAACAAAATGACCGTGAGACGACACTCCTCGCTATCGTTTTATAATTCTCGCATCATGACTAACCCGTACAAGTCCAATGCAGTAAAAGAACTTGCAATTGCTGGCTTGCCGGAAGGTCTGCTTATTCCGGCCTGGATAAAAAGAAAGAGACTCTTGCGGTGAACGGGGCCAAAACGAAGTACTTACTATAATCAAATAAGGACAAATACAAATTCGAAACTTAACGTACTTTCTTCTTTTTGGGAATCAGTATGCAGCTACTACATGTCAGCAAATGAATTCAATGACTACGGTTTATGAGTACCTGACCATACCTGTCCCGATGTACGACCCGGAATCATGGACAATGTCGAGAGAAGATGAAATGGTTCTTAGAGCATTCGCGAGAAAAATTCAACAGAAGATTTATAGAAATTTAACGAAGAGCTGTAAGAGCTTTATACAGATATGAGTAAAGTGTAGCAAATAAGAGCTTAACGGCTTGAATAACTGGGTCCTGTTAGGCGTATTCACAAGGACGCCCAACACAGGTGATCCCAATAATGTTCTTACTGCCCTTTCTTTTATAATACCATTTAGCTTCAGCTGTCTTTACATATAATAAAATTCATAGTAGATATCGTAGTGGATAACGAAGAAACATCCATTGCAAAGAATTTTAAAATTTGTGTCTGTCTGTCTGTATGTTTGTTAGCGCATCACTCAAAAGCCGATTTATAGAATTGATTGAAATCTATACAGGTTCATAGCTAGGTGTTCAAGTAAAAGTTTAGTGGAAATTTAATCACACGGAACTATCTCATTGCCGCTGTACACAGTGGTGTCAATACAAGTTGGCTCAACATAATTTTATACTTTTTTTTGAATTTGGAAGAGGCAGATGTTTGTACATAATAAATAATAATTAACATAATAACAAATATTACTGCATAGTTTAGTTTTAATTAGAGCAAAAGAAGCTAGAGGAGCAATGCTTTAAATTTCCTGCCTGTCTGTGTATATCTATGTAGGTACGCTCATCTCCAACTAACTTCCCCATGAAATGGAACGATTTTTTCAGCTTTGTATTGCTGGAGTTATATGCTTAAAGACAGAATACATTTTCTAGGTTAGAACGTTTTGATTTGATTTGAGTGCGCTTACAAACTCGCACGATCGTTACCATCTGGTCTCATGAAAATTTTCATTTGCTAGTAATTTTGATAGGTGATTCGAACCGCTAAACGGTATCGAGTCAATATTTGAAGTGGTGCTCGCAGCTGGTTTGTGTGCATGGCTGAGCTCACTTATTTTGTTTTAAATAAAAATCTGTCTGGTTAAGCGGCCGGCCAGTCTGAAACTAACAATGCAGAGCTGAGCTATTCCAGATTTTTTACTCCATTTTTTTTCTAGACTCAATTTTAAAACAATTTTATTTTCTTTTAAAAATAAACACTCATTACATATATCTTAATATGCATATGTAAATATGTACTTGTACAGCATATTTATTAGCTTGCGCAGACGCATTAAGTTAAATATTCCCAGAGTTGTCACAGCGACGACAACGGCACTTAGGCGATACTCGCCTTTGTGACTGTGTGGGTGCTACAATCGATGGATTTGTGCTTCGACAAGGGTCTACGTAATATACTCAGGTACAGCCACTTGAAGTTGTTGTCGTTACTCTGATTTGAAATTCGTTTTTACAACAAATACAATTAAATAATGATTTTACTCTGTTTTACTTTTACTTTCGTGATTAACTGGTTTATGCGCATTTTTTGAATTTATTTGTCATTCGGTTTTGCTGTTGCGTGTATATATTATATATTTATTTTCTTCTTCTTCATCCTTTTATTTTGCTGTCAACTTGTACCTTACCAACTTCAGTTGAAATTTGTGTTATTTTTTTGTGTAGCTGAGCAAGTTTGTTATTACATATGTATGTATTTATTTGTACGTGTCAATTTGTTGTTGTTTATGAGTGTTGCAAACAAGCGTTAATTTTCAAAGAAATTTTTTCGTTTAAGAGACGCCAGCACAAAAAAAAAAGATCACCAGCTAATGAATGAAAATAACAGCGTTGCGTGGCTTAAAGTGATTGACAATCAATTTCTAACATCACAACATGCAATTACAACACAGTATTGTACAACAAATAGTATTAGCAACACTATTATCACCACCGAAAGTCAATATATATGTGTATGGTTAAATTGTTATACCCATTTGGCCGGCACTCTGGAACATATACATATAATGGTTGTTAAAGCTATTCCTATTTAATCAGCTTAACAGCAAAAATTTCTTCCTATAATAAAATTGTAACAGGTCGATGTAGGTACATTGCAGATATTTTAGAAAAATCGATAGGGGGGATCATTATAAAGCCAATAGCAGTCAAATCAACTGTTTTTAGAATTTTTGTCTGTATATCTGTATGTTTGAACGCGCATCACTCAAAAACTTCTAAAAATAATTGAGTGAAAGTTTCAAAGTTGCTACTCTATACGTCTGACCTAAAATCTAAGATATCCGTGGTATCCACAACTCTCCCGGTTTAAAATTTTCTGATCAATAACTGGACCAGAGTGACCCCAAATATTTTAGTACAATATGGAATTAAAGCGAAAGGTAATAATAAGTGCTGCAATAAGCGATGTAATAAAGTTCAATATCTTAACTGATATGGGATGTAATAATTAAAGTCGGACTCGGTCTATGAGACTAGTACTGAGACGCAGCGAAACGGGCCGGGTTTACTAGTAAATAAATAAAAATAATAAAAAACAGAAAAGTGTGTTATATTTCAAAATAATGTCCCATAATACATAGCTGAATAAAGAATTCCAGTCAGTGCAATATTTATTTAGTGATACGCGTGCAGACAGACAAAAATTTGAAGAATTCTAGATTTGGTTTCTGTTGCTCTTATAAACACCCCACACTTGTATTTTCTACTTAGTATTTTATCAGCTTGTTAAAATTCCCCTATATGTGCATAAAAAGGTTTTGAGTGCACTGTCATTGCCACCACTGTATAAAATCGGTTTAAAAAAAACAAATTGTTCGGCGCAAAAATTATTCTAAACTTTAATTTAGATACCTAGCAATATATGGGTAAAAATTTCATTCAAGTCCCTACAGCAGTTTCTGAGTGATGCCGGTGTAAACATACTAACAGACAGACAAAACATGTAAATCTGTTGTTTTTTGTTTAGGTACTATATGCACTTTTATTTAAAATCTATAACATAAATTCAACTTATATACATTTATACTAATCTAGATCTACATATCTCGTCGTTTGTCCTTCACTCAGTCCTTAACCCACAATGCTTCAACCGCCTCAGGGTTGTGCTGAGTGTCTAATACCTCTTTTACTTTGTACACCTTTTGGACAGTGAGAAGTTCATTTTAAAACACGATATCTTAATCTGGGAAACGCATACAGTTATTTTTAAGCCCGTCCTTGGAAATCGAAATTGCGCATTTTTGAGCTGTTTTTGGACTTTGCTTTTTCCTAGAAATTCTGGACAGTGCGGCCGACGTGTTGTTGCGGACCTACCACAACGAAAGTTCCAGGTTCAAGTGACGATACAGGTAACATCAAAAATGTTTGGAAAAAGTTTTTTCGCCTATGTTGATGCTCTGAAACATCATTTGTAGCTTGCTTCCTTTGATTCTTGTAGAGCCCACCACTATAGGGTACTAAACACCATGCCCAGAGAGGGAATCTTCTTACTGCCACCTGTGCTAAAATTCACTTATGTAGTCGGGACTCCTCTCCCTCTCTTTTTACCTCCTCCGCTCATTATTCATATGCCTCTGTATCTTCATCTCCCTGCCACTCTCATATCTCTATCTTCAGCTTTCTCGACCTTCACAATAAATTGTTTTCATTCTCATGCTCCCACGCTTCTTCCCATTTTTTTTAATTTCGTATTCCATGCCTTTTTATTTTCACCTCTTCTTTCCCTTTTTTCTGCCATCTTTTGCTTCTCTTCGTTTCTGATTCTCTTCATGTTTCTCTTTTTAATAACTCCACTCGTGTTTTGATTCACTTTTTATTATTTATTTATTTCTTCGCTCATCTCTTCCTCTTTCTTCATTATCTACTTACTCTTTAAACTAAGTCTTCCCTTGCTACTGAATTAGTGCTTGTTATCATATCATATTGATCTCCTGCTACTTTTTTCTTGTTTTCTTATTCTCCTCCAATCCATCAGTTCGAGGTCTTACAATTCTTGTCAAACCTCTGCTATAATAATTTACGTCAGTACATACCTCAAATCTGTAATATTTCAGATGGTCCAAGCTAAGATAACATGTTGTTTTTTATTGTGGTAACAGTTCTTCTCCGCCTCAATCAGCTGGCCCACTCGTAAACATGGAGAAAATATGGTTATGTTGAAAAAAAGGCCTTCGTCTGGAATAAACCGAGCCATTTCTGTGCGTCGACTTGGCTGTCGTGGCAATGAATCTACATTGTCTGAGAGATTATATATACAGAATATAAATTCGGATAATTTTCCGAAAGCTCATTTCATATTACTTCTCTTGCGCACCCATGCTGTGGATAAGTTTTTCGTTTTAAACAGCCGGCTATAAATTCCAATTTAGCAAACTGGTATCTCCTGCAGTTGTTGATTTTTCACTTTCTATCCCTCACGCATGCAATATTATGCATTTAGATGCTTTTTAAAAAAAATAAGTATGACAAACAAAAACCATAGAAAATTAAGATTTGTGGAGCTGTAGCCAAATAACTCACAACTCATAACCGTTCAAATTCCATTGATGCGGAAAAGTTTACTCTACGTTACTTTTGAAAGCCGAACATGCGCCATTTTATTTGATTTTCAACATTTTTTTTAAATCTCGTTTAATTCAATGAAGTTATTCGATGAAAAAAAATCCCAAAATAATAAGATATTTACTACTAACAAAACAGCGCCAAAGCCACACAAACCTGATTACAGTCAAAAAGGCTTAAATTGATTGGCACTTTTTTGTACGTTGGAGCTCACGTAATCTTTGCATACAATAAAATTGTAACAAGCAGATGTCTGTAAATTATAGATATTGAATAACAATACATACGAGTGTATTTATTAGACTAATTCAAGCCAAAACACCGATTTTTAGAATTTTGGCCTGTCTATATGTATGTTTGTTCAAGCATCACCCAAAAACTGCTGTTTGGGTTTGAACTAATTTTTTACTCATGCAACACTAAATGTACAACTTAAAGTTAGGGACAATAGAAATTCTCAAATATTTTTTTAATGACTGGTAAAATCAGATGTCTGTAAATAAAAATATTAAAAAAAAAAAAACATAAGCTAAATAACGCCGAGAGACATTCAATAGGCAATTTTTTTTTTTGTAAGCACTTAGCGACTTATATATGAATAAAAAAATACAAGTATTCATGAAACGAGCTCAAGGCCAAGAATAATAATTTTTCACTTTTTGGATTTTTATGAAATTCAAAAAGTGAAAAATTATTACTCTTGGCCTTGAGCTCGTTTCATGAATACTTGAAAATGTACAGGCCGTAAATCAACAAAAATTGTTGGTATAAAAAAGCAATAAAAATATACAAAATAAAATCTTTTTCAAAATTTTAAATTTGCAAGATAGCAAACAAAAATTGTGAGAGTTTATAAATTTTTCTGCTGTCTTATTTTTTCGTTGCTTACAATTTACACAATTTTTAAGAAAGCAGAAATATTTATTAATTTTTTAAAAATCAGCAACGAAATAAAAGAAAAAAATTTGTATCTATTAAAAAACATTTTATTGCTCTAGCCAAATAACACTGCACAAGTCTAACATTCAATAGCCGCTTTTTTTGTGTAAGCACTTAGCGATTTATGTAATAAAAAAAACCAAATAAAATCTTTTTCAAAATTCTAAATTTGCTTTGAATATCAAATGTGAACTTGTCGCTTGCAAGATAGCAATTGTAAGCGGTAATAAATTTTTCTGCTGTCTTATTTTTTGTGGCTTTTATTTAAAACCTTTTTTAAGAAATCAGAAATATTTACTTATTTTTTAAAAGTCAGCAACAAAATACAAAAGAAAATTCTATCAAATAAAAATTCCTTTTATTACTCTATCTAATTTTGCATTAAGTAAACCCAAGTTGTTGATGCTTTTAAATCAGCCTTTCACAGAATATCAAAGCATTTCAGCACAGTAAAATAACATGAATGGATTTCTATATATCTATATACTTCATACTCGTGCATGAAAAAAATATATTTCAAGAAACCAACCAATCTTGGCTAATCGTGTCAACATCAGAAGAACGAGTTAACGCAAATTCCAAATGGTAAACGAAATTAATTGCAAACGCAAGAAACTCGCTTTGCTAACTTTTTTCAATTCACAATTCTAGTATACCAGTACAAAGTACATATACAAGGTGGCGCAAAAGTAATCCTCCTATCAGAAAATGCTATAAATTTTGCGATTGGCCCCTAAAGTCAGTTCTGTTTTGACATTTGTGTAGTAAACACATGCGAAATACACGTTAATAAACAATGTTACGCTACACTGCTCCAGAACGCGGAATATTGCTGACTATTTATTTGACCAATAATCGGTCGGGGCCAAACGGTTACTGTGAATGGTGAGCGCTACAGAGCAATGATCAACGAGTTCTTTTTTCCGCAACTTGATGAATTGGGATTGGAAAACATGTGGTTGCAACAAGACGGTGCAACAGCACACACTGCACGTGCCACAACCGATATGCTGAACATCGGAAGCTTACTTTTGCGCCACCTTGTATATCTATATTGGTGTGCAAGTGAATGTTTGGAATGTTATGATGAAGTTGACTGCCTTCAGGTGTGACCAGGTTCTTGACATTCTAGTTCTTGCCCCCAAAAGCAAAGTCAATTTAAAAGTGAATTTAGCAAGAAATAAACAACACATATAAATATATTTAAGCTTGCAAGTATTTGTATATATATGTATATTTACATATATTAGTAAGTGACATATGCAGGCGAGTATTAGAAAAATGCGTTACAAGTTTAAACACTTACATATATGTACGCATTTAAAAAATGATATGCTTGCATACATATAATAGTAGTGAAATTGAGTTTTGTATAATTCGACGAAATAAAAAGAAGCTGTGTTTTTAATAATTTTTATATAAAATGAAACGAAATCCATTACAAAACCGAATAAAAAAAATTTTAAAGTTTACACAAAGTCCAGAAAACTTTCAAAAATTTACATCAATATTTTTAGGCAGAGTTTTTGGAAAATCTTTGAGTACGCCGTTTTATAGCTCATTCAATTGTAGCATAATAATGTGCAAGTTTGAAGTACCTCAAAATTTCCCTGAATTTTCAGAATTTTCTTCGTCAAGGGTGTTGAGTATTTTTTCCATACAAAATTTATTTTTCTTTATGCGTTGTACTCGTATAAAAGAAACCACTCAATACCCTTGATGAAACAAATTTTAAGAAATTCAGGAAAATTTTTGAGCGAGTTCTGACCTGCACAATATTGGACTGAAATTGATTGGTCTACAAAACTGCGTACTTAGAAATTTTCTAGAAATTCTGCCAAAAAATGGAAAGATTTTGATGGCCATTTTTACTACCTTTATATTAAGTCACTTTCTATTTGAGCGCTCATTTCCATAAGAATTTCCGGAATCTTGCACAGTCTTGTAAGGGAACTTTCCGTGGAGCTAGACAATTGAAACTTGAAATCCGTGACAATGCAATGTGGACGAAAAAAATATTCGATAGGTGGTGCACGGATCGAGATATACGGAAAATTTATTTGAAATGTGGAATTTTACGATTCATTTTTAAGCAACTTCTGGGTAAGCTAGAGCATTGAAACTTGACGCATGGATCTACAATGAAATGCCATGCAATATCTTGTAGACCAAATTTCGCTAGACGGCGCTCTTATCAAAAAAACTGAAAATTCTTGAAAAACGGGGGGGGGCTTGCCATCGATTTCTGAGTAACTTCTGAGTGAGATAGAACCTCGAAACTTGTCACATAGTATGAAACTCTGTGACAATGCAATATTTCATCAAAAATTCCGATAGGTGGCGCACGGATCTACATATTTTAAAAACTTGTTTGAAATTGGGAAACTTGCGAACGATTTTTAACTAACTTCCTGGTGATCTAGGCACTAGTACAATATAATTTTTAGAAATCAAAATTCCGCTAGATGGCGCGCTTATGGTTGTATCTGAAAATCGCTGAGCAACTTCTCGGTAAGCTAAAGGCTTTAAATTTAACATATGACTAACCATAGTACGGAACATATCTACTAATAACTATCAAGAGCGTAGCAGTGGGCCAACTGTACTGCTGTGTTACACGTCCCCACTAATTTGAGTGAATTCGATTTTTTTAATTCGTAGTAGGCTGTAAAATATGTATATGCACCGAAAACTAAAAACTATAAAATACAAAGATGATAAACAAATTTTAAAGACTACGTTTATATTTATGTCGCCAAAGAGTAGCAGCAAATTTGTCCTTGTACAAAGACATGGTGTCTGTGAGTTTTAGTTTGCAAATTTTTATTCATCCCACTTGTAATCAATTTATGAGATTTAAAGATATTGAGGTGGAGAGCAATTAATAGACTTTAAATGTTTTGTCCATTGCCGAATTTCCATTTGGGCTTCAATTTGGAAAAATGCACTCCACCTTTATATTTAATAGTATTTAAAAATTGTTTATCTTCTTTTTTTTTATTTAAAAATAATAAAACTAAAAGACATACAATTTATGTATTTTTGTTTAAAATTGAGCTGAAGCTTACATAAATAATAAAGTTGAAAAATTCAAGGTATATGTCAATTGTGCCACCAAAAATTTCGCCATGCATTTTTAGTCATATTTTTAAGAGTTCTTCAACTATGGAATATTATGGATCACTCATATACATATGTACATACGTGAAATTATCCTATGCTATCAACCATATTGAACATTTATTTTAAGTATGTATTTTATTTGTGCTCACATTAAACTTGACCTACTCGATGTATTGTAATTAGTTGTTTATAATGCCGCAAACTCAATTATCGCTCTTTTAATTTATATTGCAATTAATTACTGTCATGTCTAATTTAATAAAATCACCTGCAGCAAACAAAAAAAAAAAAAATTATGGATAATTATTTTTTATATCTACTAGCATCGAATGTGTATTCTTTACCGGAAACACGCAACATGGGGTGCAAACAGAATTCAAATAACATCAGATTTAGTATACCTACCTATAATAATAATAACAGTAAATATAACTATTAGGCACAATATATCATCGAGAAGATTTCTATAGAAACCCGAAAAGCTGCGGTTTTCAATTGGTTGTTAGACTTAGAGCCGACAGAAATACGAAGATTTGGGACGCCGTTTTCTACCAATGTGTGTATGTTGCTTTTATTTTAGACAATTTCATTTAAGATACTCAGATTAAGGACCACACTATATAAAACGCGGCGCGTAGCAACGATCGTGTGACACACAATTCGCATTACATAAGTCGTCCACGCACTCCAACAACTGATGGTATATTCTCCCATACAGAGAGCATACGATGCATTGATTTAGGAGCTAGGAACTACTTTCAATGCAGAGATTTTAAAGATCAGGGTTCTATTTAAAAAAAAATCTCTGAAGCTTTTGCATTCCTAATTTGACCTGCTTTTGGGAATATAATCTGGACCTTTAAGTAACACACCAGAAAGTAAGACATTACCCCATATAGCATGCCTAGCCTCCAATACTATTGAAAATGACTTAAAATCAAATAATTAGAAAACCACTTGATTTTCTCAAGGCAGAATGGAGTTTCCGATTCCTGTCGTTAGGTGTCGATGAGGTGACCCATCATTCTAAGCTGCTGCGTTTTTTAACTATTTAAATTTTCCTAAAATTTTTCTTTGGAATGCCAAAAAGTAATTATATCACTTATTGCCATTTCGCATATCAGAACGTATATGAACACAGCTCGTTTTGGCGGGCTTAGAATATTCCATCATTCCCCATAAGTTAAGTCTGCACCATTTATAAAAAACGGGCGCAAAACCAACTTATGGGGACCCTTCCTTACGAACCCACTACGTTCACCCGCGCGTTTATCAATACCGGGGTGGACTTTGCCGGGCCGGATTGAGGCATGCCTCAACTCGCAGCCACTTAGTCCAGCCCCAAATGAGCCCCCGGACTTGGATCCCTTGACCCGGTTATCTTCGCCGGGGTGTACGTTGGTAACTCGACCGAGCCTCCATTCGTTCGGGGACAAGTTGTCTTCTTTGATAACAACGAGATCCCCCACCTTCATATTCTGTTTTGGATGCTTCCACTTCACTCGTTTTTGAAGTTCGGATAAGTATTCTACTTTTCCAGCGACTGTAGAAGAGCACACATCATCACGACCACCCCAGGATTTTCCATCATTGTCATAAAGGTAAAATAATTTGCTTAAAATTATCTAATATATTCAATAAACGGCCATATTTATTATAACGAGAATTCTCGTTTTCGCATTTCATTTGCTTAATCACAATTCGACCGCAGTGCTTTCGAGCCACGGCCGCTCCACGGAAACACCATTGTCGCATAAGGAACGCTTGGTCTATGGGAGCATGTCTAAGCTTTATGGAGGGCGAGTAGTTTTTTGTTAGTTAATTTATTGTATATTATTTTATTATTTGTTCAGAGAGTAGAACGCGGGGTGCGGAGCCCATGTTGCATAGGGGACAACTTTTGATTAATATTATTTGTTTTTATTATAATTATTTGCGAGGCACCTTTAAACGTTGTATGTATTAATTAGGGGCGACCACTGTTGGCTCTGAGGCATTGCGCGGGATTGGCTTCCTCATTCTCGTTGTGAAAAACCCCCGATTTGGGATTGCAAAGCATAAACTATATCTTTGGAATATTTCATAAGCTGATTGCGAATTGCATGCAATCCAAATGAGATAAACGAAAGAAATGACTACAGCTTATGTCGCTTAAAGGGTATGCATGTCGTAAGAATAAGAGGAGACTAAACTCTCCGGCTCGTTGGTTCAAGAGGTCTACCAAATCCTTCAAGAAATATTTGGTGGTTATGACAACAACAACAAGAACGATAATTTTGAAACGGTCACAAAATGTCGATACACACCGTTGATATGATTGTAAATACTAAAAATCTTCCGTATAATTATACTGTTGAATGCTAAAAGGGTATCTCAACTTCTTTCGATTATTCCGAGCAATACATCATTTCTAGTATGTTCACTGACTAATAGAGAGTTCATCAAGAGTGGAGCACTACCTAGTACCAATTTTATTTGTAGATGTCTTTAATTTTTTTTCAAGCTAAGATGTTACTACTTTATTTATTACTAGTAAACCCGGCCCGCTTCGCTACGTCTCAGAACTAATAATATCATTATATCACATACCAGACAAGATATAGAATTTAATTACATCGCTTATTAAAGCACTCGTTAGCACCTTTCGTTTGATACCCATATTGTACTAAACACATTGTGGGTCACCTTGGTCCACATATCGGTCGATGTATCCGAAACTGGTAAAGTTATCGGAACAAATGATATCTTATATCTTAAGTTAAATATCTAGTAATGCAACGGTAAAAGTTCCATTCAATTCCAATCTGCGGTTTTTAAGTGATGCGCGACCAAACATACAGACAGACATATAAAAATTTTTAAAACTGTTGATTTGACTGCTTTGGCTTAATAATGATCTCTTCCGTCGATTTTTCTTAAATGTCTGCAATGTACAGACAACGACCTGTTTCAATTTTGTTATATTTAGGGATAAGCCAATCCAAATAAAAGTCAAATAGAGCCATTCGCACCTGTTAACTGATAATGCTTTGAATGGTTTAACATAAAATCCAGGAAATGTGGTGTGCTAATGCTTTTTTATGGTGCGACAGGTATGTATTTGGCTGCCTCAGTGTTATTTATTGTAGTTATCGTGCGAAAAATCGTGTGACTAATCTCTAAAAAGACTGGTCACACGACTAAGCCATTTTGTCTGTAATGGGCTTCAATTAATACTAATAATTAATACTTTTGGTCAGACTAAGATTAAGTTTCCCTTCCAATTTGTGGTGTGCTATTTCAAATTTTTTCCTACAAATTGATGGGCCTTCTTGTTTTTACTGACTGTGAACAGCATTTGCAAAAGTCACGTACAATTTTATAGGGAAGCTTTTCCATATCGGAGATTTGCCGACCACTGCCGTTGGGCAACACCGTTTTGTAGAAACTTTTTGAAATAAATGTTTTTGTCACCTGTCACCTGTCACCTGTCTGATGTCACCTCGGTACCTGAACCAGGATCGTCCGGCATGCTACGCCAGCACACTAATTGTATACTACTTAATTGTATAGAATAGTCATAGGGGCAGAAAGACATGCCGGCCCGTACCCGTTGGGCTAGAAAAGTTTCAGTTTTACCGTGCCCGTTCGTGTTAGATGGGTACAATTGGTCTCTCGTTAGGGCATGCTCAAACAAATGTGAACAATGCAACCCATATAAAGAGCTTAAAATTGGAATTGGTACCATGCTCCTTTGCAACTCATCTCGTATGCATCTCAGACTAATAGCATTTTTTTTCAGTGCACATGCAGATAATTATTTCCTTTTTCTCTGCCTCTGCATTCAATTTATCTGCGTGTTAATTAATCTCTTAGTCGCTTATTTCCGTTGAAATGCCATATAACTGGCTCAACTTGCCGCATGACAAGGTTATAAATGTGTCAACTCCACATATTTGTTGCATGCTGCACCGGTTAACCGTTTACCTTGCACTTCCTGTCCTTCGCATGCATAACGGACCCATTTTTTTGTGGGAAAAAAGAGTAGGCAATACTTTCGCTATTCGGTTGAAAAATGCATATAAAACTTGTTAAATCGAAGTTTATGTTATTAATCTGTAAATGTGTACTAGTGAAGCAAATGTTTACCCTTTCCCGACTGGTACACAAAGGATCTGTCTTTTTAACTTTTAGTACAAATCGTGAATGTCGGCCGCCATGGTGTGGTGGTAGTGTTGATGGCTTACTACACCGAAGATCCCTGGTTCAAGGGACGGGGCATGCAATATTAAAAGTGGTGGTCGGAAGTATATCGCGTAAATACTTTTTTTTTTTATAAATCGTGAGGAAGTACAGTTGTGTTCAATATAATAGTAGTAAATTTTAATTGGACATCGTTCGATGAAATTAAAAGAAGCTGTGTTTTTAATAATTTTCATTTAAAATATGGCAATTTCCATAACAGAAACCAATCAAAAGAAATTTCAAAGTTTACACAAAGTTTAAGCAAGTTAATTAAACTTTTTAAAATTTACATCAAAATTTCAATATTTTTGAGCAGAATTTAAAAAAAAAAGTTTGAATACGCAATTTTATAGCTTATTCAATTTTAGCACAATAAGATGCACCTCAAAGTTTTCCCTAAATTTTTTGAAATGGTGTTGTGTTTTTTTGTTGTATGGAAGAAATCACTCAACACCCTTGACAAAAAAAAGTTCTGAAAATTAAGCGAAGTTTTTGAACGAGTTCTAACTTGCACAATATTATACTAAAATTGATTGCCTTACAAAACTCCGTACTCAAAGATTGTCTAGAAATTCTGCCAAAAAACTTAAAGATTTAAATGCCCTTTTTTTAAGTTTAATTAACTTTCCCAAACTTTGTGTAGAATTTGAAATTTCTTTTTATGTGGTTGCTGTTATGGAATTAGCTATATTTTAAATGCGAATGATTAAAATCACAGCTTCTTCTAATTTCATCGAAAGATATCCATTTTCATTTCACTACTATTATATTGAGCACAGCTGTATATAGTAAGCTAATTTCATGTACTAGTATTAAAATTACTGGTGTAAATGTAAGAAAAGACTGAATAACACCTTATAAGTGTCCATTGTAAAATAGAGTTGTAAATTCAAGCCAAAGTTCCGTTCATAAATGCTTGTTTGTCATTTGATCACTTACAACACACCTTTAAGGTAGACAGATGCTGCGTTAATCTGGATCAACTAGCTCATTTGGAATTAATTTGAGAAATAAAGATGAATGTTATAGTTTAGTCGTTTAAGAGGGCATGCGTTAACTTCTGCTAAGCGGGAAAATGTATTAAAGTCAGCTAAAATCATGGATACCCAGTACAACCTATTTTTTTAACTAAGCACTTAAACCAATCCGAATTCAACGGTGCCATGCAGCAGCTTTGAAGATTAACGACATCACAGCTAATACTTAATACTGCTAAAGTAAAATGAAGAATAAAAAAATTTGACAAGAGATGTTAAAGCCATCCATGTTAACAAAAACACTGAATTAAGTGGCAAAAAAAAATCTAAAATCACCCTTCGAAAAATTTTCCCTTTCTGGAGTTCCACTCTCATATTAATTAAATTAATTGCCACTTGGGAAATGTGCGAATCGATAAAAAAAAAAGGGGAATACCGTTAAAAAGTCAATAGCCCGTATTTCTCCAAGTTTTCTAATGGAAAAACAATAAACCCTGGTCTAAAGTGTTGTCACCGAAAATTTCTCTAGTTCTTTAATATCTTGGGCAATTCTCTGCTGTTAATCCTGAAGTTAATTTTGAACTAACGTGGCCTTTATAAACATTATAATTATAGTCCCACGGAACACGTTGTTTCAACAAATTTAGACCTAAATAAATTTTGTTAAGATAAGTTAGTTTAATAAGGCGTGCACAGAGATGGTTCTATTTATTTAGCAGCTTTTTTTAATACTTCATTATGCTCGCTGTAAAACTCGTATAAGCATCCGATTACGTGCTTAGTGAATAGTTATTACTACAGTCTGTCAACGATTTTAGATACGTAGAATTTGAATATGTTTGTATAGTCGTTTGGATATACACGTGCCTGAGTTATAAAATGAGATTAGTGATTGTTTCGCAAATAAGGAGAGCGAAAGTAATTGCATTGAGCCAAAGAAGTGAAAGAAATGCTAACAAAGGAACAAAATTCATTGTAACTGATCTATGCTGCTGTGGCCCGTTTTATTTTGGATCACTTACATGCTATATTTATAGTAGGGTGGTTCCTTTTAAGGTGATTTTTTTTGTCTTGTTAGATGGCCGCCATTGTGTGACGGTAGTATTGCTAGCCAACTACACCGAAAGTCCAAGGTTCCAAGCCTGAAACAGATAACATGAAAAGTTGTATCAAAACGGGGTCGCCCGTCGGCAGTGGTTTGGCAAACTCTCTGAGTGTATTTCTGCAAAAATCCAGCTGCTTTGTAGATGCCGTTCGGAGTTGGCAAAAACCGTATAAAGGGCCAGCCAATTTGCAGGAAAAATTAGAAGCAACACACCACAAATTGGTAGAGAAGCTCAGTCTTAATCTCCTCGGAGGTATACTCGTATACCGCGCCAATTATTTATTTTTATACCTAGTAGTGCTACGCACACAAGGTATATTAACTTTAGTCGCGTAACGGCATAAACGGATCGAGATAGATATTGACTTATATATATCAAAATGTTCAGGAGGAAAAAAGAAATTGATTAACGATAATTTGAGTAAATTTTGAGATACCTTAATGAAATTTTGGTATGCAGGTTCCTTGAAACTCATCTCCGAGCGCTATTTAAAATGGGCGAAATGGGATGATAGACACGCCCACTTTTTATATATAGAATATTTTCGAAAATACAAAAAAGTGATTATTCAGTACATAATACACTTATAAAGATTAAATTTGGTGTGTATATTAATGTTAAGGCGGAAAATAAAATTTTTAGGAAATTTTTTAAAAATGGGCGTGGCACCGCCTACTCTTGATTAAGTCAAATTTAGAAATAATAATAATCATGAATCAAAATCCGTTCAAGATATCGAAACGAAGTTTGACACCTACATTTACATTAATACAGGGTATGTTCAGCAGAAAAATAGGCGAAATCGGTTAAGGTCCACGCCCACTTTTATACGAAAGATTTTCAAAAGGATCATAGATATATTTAATGGGCAATAACTTTGCGTACAAAAGCTTTATATCATTTCTATTTCACTTTCAAAGTATACGTGAAGGAATAAAGTCGAAAAATAACAATTTTTGAAATTGGGCCTGGCCCCGCCCCTTTTATAGTGGATTATTTCACAAAACTTTTTATGCCATAACTTCGGCAAAAATTGATTTATCGAAACTATAATTGGCGAAAATGTTGTACATATAAAGATAAATGTTTGTTGTAAAATTGGGCGAAATCGGTGAACGGCCATGCCTAGTTTTTTAACATAGTTCTGAAAAATTTGTTCGTAAAATGTAAAACCCGATATTTTTAAAAACATGCAAGCTATAACAATGAGATCTTGCACACATAATAAGCTTTTTAAGCAAAGCTTGACCGCAAAAAAATTTTGTGAAGTTTGGGGAAGTAGGCGTGGCGCCGCCCACTTTCCAGCCTAAAAATTTTCTGCTACTTTCAAAGGAGATTGCTTGTAGTTTCAACTATATATTTTAATCAAAATTGGTCAGCTGCTTCTCAATAGTATGTAGTATACTCCTGCCTACTTAAGCAAATCGGTTAACACACAAGTAAAATATCCGGGCAAGTTGCCGGCTTACCACACCTAAGGTCCAAGGTTCGAGTCCTGGGACAGGTAACATCAAAAGTGGTTTGAAAAAGTTTGGCAAACTCTCCGAGTGTCTTTCTGCTATGAAAGGCTTTTCAGCAAAAATGCATCTCCTTTATAGATACCGTTCGAAGTCCGCAAAAATCGGTAGGTCCCATCAATTCGTGGAAAAAAATTCAAAGTCTCTTAGGAGGTTTATGATGATACACCTGTTGTATATCGCGTCATACATTTATATTTTCTCATGATTCAATCACTAGAAGATTAGCTCTCTAATGACATATTTTGACAATTGCCGCCATCTTGCTGCCTGAAAAATTGTCATTTACATTCTGGGTTGCCTTTTATCGAAATTGTGTAAAAATATACTATAGTTTTAAGGCAACTTCTGTTTTAAGTGTGCATGACTAATAGGAGCCAATCCTATCTTATTGAAACTTATACCTTTACTATTCACTTGGTAGACCATGCCCGTTTGTCTTTATGCCCAGGAAAGTTTCCAAGAAATATACATCTTGTCAATTTGTCATTATTATTAAAAAAAAAAAAACGTAACCCTATAGTCAGAATCACGAATGTGCAATTATTCAGAGTTTGAGTTGATAAGATTACTGTATTAGCCATTGATACCAACCACAATATTTTGCAGTCCATGTAAACCGAATGAGCCGAAATCAAACTTTTAATCTTGTGTTAGCAATATTTTCATTTTAGCGCGCTGATGATTCTGTAGATGCGTGTACAAATATATATTTATTTCAATTTTTGTTGGAGCAGTGACCTTTTTTTATGGTTTTTTAATTGATTATAGAGAAAATTTACAACGATTTATACAGTGATAGTATGGGATGATATGTTTTGATGTTCTATTTAGTTGACTTTACAAAATGTATAACTACTAATTTCCTACTTTTTTGATTTTTCTACTGCCATTTCCTCGACAAATGAGAAAATACTCCTACTTTTTTTTCGTTCACAAAAGAAACCCAGAAAATGGAAGTGCCAAAAGTAAACGTCAGCTAGAGAGCTAACCTTCTTGTAATTGAATCATGTATTTTTAAAATTAATTTACCCCTCAAAACTCATAACAGAAGTGTTTTTTTGATTTTTCTACTGCCATTTCCTCGACAAATGAAAAAATACTCCTACTTTTTTTTCGTTCACAAAAGAAACCCAGAAAATGGAAGTGCCAAAAGTAAACGTCAGCTAGAGAGCTAACCTTCTTGTAATTGAATCATGTATTTTTAAAATTAATTTACCCCTCAAAACTCATAACAGAAGTGCTTTTTTGATTGAAAACAATCAGCTGGCTTTATAATACGAACTGAAAAGTATTAAAATAGACCTGCGTAAATTAGTATATATCACTACTAGGTATAAAATGGTCGCTTCCACATGAACTTAGACTTCCTTACTTTTTGTATTTATCTTTGCATGTAATAAAATAAAATAAGATACCAATGAGAAATTAATATGCGGGGCCTTTTTTAGAGAAACAGAGACCTAAATAACAGTTTTCAGAATTGTTTTCTGTCTGTATGTATGTTTGAGCGCGCATCATTCAAAAACTAATCCATCGAACTAATCTGTTTCAGCACAAGGGTATTGCTGAAGGCCTGTATTGACAAATAGCACATATTTTGCCTTTTCGGCTGTGAATACAGTTTGCTGGGTCGTTGCCGAAGACTCGAGCGCCAACAAAATTTTTCGGCAAATTGCATGGGAAAATTTTTGATGTATTTTTCAATCAGATTTTTTTGTAGTAATGTGCACACATTACACTGAAATTAGGAACTGAAATTAAGGCGGACACAAATACATACATACATACATATGTATCTCTATTAATACAAAGATGTGAATCCCCAAACTCAGTGCGAAATATTTAAAATATCATTAGAGCTTTGAAAGTCCGCATGATATTTGCCTTTTATTGGTTTTTTTATACTCAGATGCACACGAAGGTATAATGATTGTAAACGAATCGAAATGGATGAGGCAGTTTTCGAACACAACCTTTCGATGTATGTGTCTGAATTTTTCATTCTCCATCAGTATTATGATTTCTTTCTTTACTTTGAATGGGTATAATGCAAATTGGAAGTGGATCCAGTTAGGAAGATGATGAAATAATGGTATACCGGCGACCTCAAAAAAGCAAAGTGTGGGTATGTAAACCAATTAGAATCACAACACAAATTAATTTGGAATCTAGGCCTCCATCTATTCAGAAAGTGGTGACGTGAAGTAGCGGGTAAAATCCTCGTGACTTGTTCAGACCATATGTATGTACTAGAAGGCGTTTTTAGCCATCGTTTTCAGTCACTGGGTACTCTCCATATCCAGGATATGATTTGCACCACGTATAGAGTCATGGCGTTTTCAGCCATCGTTTTCAGCCACTGGGTACTCTCCATATCCAGGCTATGATTTGCACCAAGTATAGAGTCATTCTATTATAAGCTATTCTCAAGTTATAAGCAATGCAATTTTTTTAAATGAGTTTCCCCATATGTGTGGCGCTGCCACTTCATATTTATATCCGAAACTCTCGATATAGGAAAAAGGGTCGTGGTCCATTTTCAATATCTAGCCAGAAAGTGACCCACATACCAATAATAATAATAATAATAGGTGGGTGGCGGTATACCTCCTATGAAATTGTTGTATGCTGCTTCCAGTTCTTACCAACAAATAAAAGGAACCTAAACGGTTTATGCCGCCTCCGAACGGCATCTGCCAAGACAGATCAATTTTTGATGAGAAGATTTTTTATGGCAGAAACATACTCGGAACGTTTTCAAACCTCTTTTGATGTTATCTGTACGACTACTTGAACCGGGCACGTTTCATTATAGTAAGGCAGCACATTACCACTCCACCGATGCTGCATAGGACTGGCTCTCGACGTAAAACTACTCTCTCGACGTAAGAAAATAACACTCTATAAGACACTTATCGTGCCGGTATTTCCGCATGGTGCAGAAGCTCGGACACTGGCAACATCTGATAAGGCGCCTCTGGGAGTATTGATGGTCTGCAAGAGTTGTATGTCGATGTCGACATAGTTCAACGAATTAAAACCCAGCGTCTTCGTTGCCTAGGCAGTGTTGTGCAGGTGAATGAGGATGATCCCGCGTTCAACGTTACTCTGCATCCTCCGTTGAAATCAGAGGAAGAGGCATACCACCAGTTTGATGCAAAAACCAAGTGGAGAACGATCCCGTGGCACGTTATGTTGTATGTTCAAACTTGTTTAAGCCGTTAATCGCCAGTTAAGCTGCGATTTAGAACTAACCATTTCATTGCACTCAGATAAACTTTATGGATGGGGCTTCTTTGACAAAGAAAAAACTGAAATCCAAAAAAAGGCATACACAATCTTTATCGCCTAGTGATTGCTTTGATGAATAATTGTTTTGATATCATTGAAAAGCATCACAGTGATTAATGTACAATGCTCTAACAACTTTTATCAATTATAATTGATGGTTTGGAAAAATTGCTAAACAGAAGGAAATATCCCATTAAATTGCATTTATTTGTAATCATAGTTTGAATGCTTTAGCGAAATCAAATTAATTTGACTTAAAAAAAAATAAAATATCCTCTATATGCACATACAGTTGTGCTCAATATAATAGTAGTGAAATTAAATTGGATATCGTTCGACTAAAAAAGAAAAAGTTGTGTTTTTAATAATTTTTATTTAAAATATAGCGAATTTCATAACAGAAACCACATAAAAAGAAATTTCAAAGTTTAATCAAAGCTCGAGAAAGTTAATTAAACTTTGAAAAATTTACATCACAATTTTAATATTTTTTGCAAGAATTTATAAAAAAAATTTTATTACGCAGTTTTATAGTTCATTTAATTTTAACATAATAATGCGCAAATTAAAGGTACCTCAAAATTCCCTGAATTTTTATAATTTTTTTTTTCAAGGCTGTTGGGTATTTTTTTCCAGACAAAATTAGTTTCTCTTCATGCGTTGTATGGAAGAAATCACTCAACACCCTTGACGAAAAAAATTCTGAAAATTCAGAGAAATTTTTGAGCGAGTTCTTACTTGCTTAAAATTGATTGGTCTACAAATTGCGTACTAAAAAGTTTCTAACAATTCAGCCAAAAAATATTGAAGTTTTAACGTAAATTTTTCAAAGTTTAGTTAACTTTCCTGGACTTTTTGTAAACTTTCTTAAGTCGTCGAATTTCACTACTATTACATTGAACACAGGTTTGCATACATGTTTTTATGTATTAGTATCATACCTATACACATACATAGAGAAAAATACGAGTATGTCTCGGCCCAAACGGTATGACCAAATCTGAAGTCGACTGTTTTCAATGTGCTTTCATTTTCCTTTAATCGCAATGCTATAAATATGTACCGTTTTTTGTTGCTAATTGACCAAACCAGCAAAAAAAAAACATATGTACATATATACTAGGGATGCAAATTTTTTTAGATTTTATAATTCTTGGATTTTCGGGATCTGGTATTACGATTCCGGGAAAATTTATACAGGGGGTACCACAGGGTGGTGTCCTTTATGCAATTTTGTTTGATTGCAACATACCGACTATCTTGAAGACATGGAATGCGCAGATGAGGCAAGAGTTAAATGTCTACGTAGATGGCGTAAAGTTTCTTATTGCCAACTACCCTAAAATCTTGGGTATGTCATTTGACAACTGCAAAAGCCACAAAGGTACTTGGTACGTTGCTTGCTAATTGTAAAGCTATCGACCGAACGGTTATTGATTACGTTTAGCCCATATGGTCGCCCAATCTTGCTAACACCAACTGGAGGATGTTGTAAGTCTTCCAAAACGACGCTATCAGAGCTGCTAAGGGATGTCTTCTTATGTCATCTGACTCTCACCTTCATCAAAAGACAAAAATGTTCAATGTTATAGAGCACGTCGAATTGTTGAGCACACAGTTCTAATGAACTTCCATGTTAGCATAACTTCGTTCTGGACCATACCAAATACTTTTCTGCATGTGATATGTCCTTTTATGATGCTAAACATATCTTTAACTGTTCAATGAAACCTACTCTTCTAACACTAACAAAAAATTTAAAACATGAAACAATTTTAAATATTGGAAAACCCGAAAATATCGGGATTGATTTCTGGTATTATCACTTTCACAAGTCTAACTGCAGTTTTGCTAAAAAAACAGTTTAAAAAAAACTACAGGGTTTATTTATTTTATTAGGCTTGTCCACACTTGAAAAACTGCTGTTGCTTCCCGCGTCTTATATTACTTCCTCTCACTCTCTCTAATACGATCTCCTCCCGCTCTCCTTTCCTTTTATCCTCTATCCCTTTCTCCTGGACAAAATCTTTACCATTCTCTTTCTTTTCCTCTTATTCAGTCTACTGCTATGCTTTATCGTCTTTCCGTTACCCTACCTCTTCAAGGAAGACCATAACGGACTCACCCACACATGTGTGACCGTGGAACCGCCCGCATGACAAGTACGATGTAAAATGTCATTCGGTCTCAAACAGAAAGGACGCTGTATTCAGCGCCAAATTGTGCATGAATCCAAATGGAGTAATTGCTAGGAGGTTGATAGGAATAATGGCTGAAACTCCTGCCAAACATGACATACTCCCAAGTGGCGTGTCATAATCACTACTTGGAATTATGGCACTGGAGGTGGTGTGTCATTTTCCCAAGCAAAAAAGAGACATAATCCAAAGAAAAAAAAACATAATAGTAAACCCTATTAACCCAATCCAACACCGTCTTCGTTATCCCCAGTTTTCCACGCATAACTTTTTATCAGGGTGAGCAGCCTTCGGCCCTACTTACAAAAATTAACCCTTAGCGGATGCAACATAGGCTTCGCGATTCATGGTTTTTCTGTACAGTATCTTTCTGATTTTTTAAAGTCAAATGAGTCATAACTCTAATTATGACACTTTCCCCCGCAGCCCAAGTAGAAAGAAATGGAGATAAAGACGCCCTACCTTCTGTGCCATAGCTCCAATCTTTTTACTTGGGATTATATCACTTGGTATTATGTCATGGTGCCTTTAGCAAAGTCTATAAAAGTTTCAATCCAATAAAAGTTTAACTAAATTAAAATCACTTTTTCACCAATATTTCTCTGAGTGCATACATTCACATAAACAGTACCATTATTATTTTTTTTTTTTTGATAATCAACAACCCCCAAAATGTATGCAGTCATTCAAACCTACCAAACTTGTATGCCACACTTTGTTGCATGCAACGCAATGGTCAGCTGAGTGTGAGTGTTTCTTTCAGTTGTTTGTCGTTGTTTTGTTTTTATGAATGACTTTGTTGTTGTATTTAGCTGTGTTAATTGCTTCTATGTTGTTTTAATTTTGTTGAATTACTGGTTGAATTGGCAAATACAGACAGTGCAATGTAATCATATGGGAAATTAGATTACTTTGAGGTTGAAATTAGACTGGTGAATTTCGGTAAGGGACTCGTCACGTTAATAATAATAATAATAATAATAATTCCCAACGGATTACCCACCATATCCCGCCCGACCGGCGCGAGGGGCGCATCCGCATAACGCGCGGATTATTCGTTCGTGCCGAGTCGTTGAAAGGCTTTGGTTTGTTAATCGTCGAGATCTAAAACTGCTCAGCTACAGAGAAAACCTCATCAGCTAAGTAAAGTAGATATAGGATAGATTATACATTAAGAAATAACTAGTTAACAGAATAAAATTATTGTTAGAAGTTAATATAGAAGTCAAAGAATAAGAAACAATTAGTAGCTATGAATTTAGGATAGAAAAAATTGATTTTTTTATGCTGAAAAGAGAGTCTGAAATATCAAATCTACCAGAAAGAGAGTTATAATCTTGACATAAACAGCGAAAAGGCTCATTTAACTGAAAATTGGTTCGGCACTGTTTTAAGACTAGAGGTTTAAAATGCTTTGAAGGACGAGACGGTACATTGAAGTTCACTTCACTTAGAAGAAATGGGCTGGATAGTGAACCATTTAGCAATTTAATCATAAAAATAATTCCAAGCATTTCCCTCCGACTAGAAAGTGTGTGCAGATTAATGAGTTTTAAACGATTCGTATAGGGTAGCAGATTGTACAAGGGATCCCAATGAAAATCTCTTAAGGCAAATAGTAAAAATTGTTTTTGAACTGATTCAAGGCGATCTACATGAACCTGGTAACGCGGGTTCCAAATTATAGAACCGTATTCAAGTATCGGTCTGACTAATGTAGTGAAGAGGGCTTTAGTTACATAAGGGTCGCTAAATTCTTTAGACCATCGTTTAACGAATGCTAGGACACCTCTAGTCTTATTGACTGTTGTGTTAATATGGCGGTTGAAACTGAGTTAAATATGTAACTTCAATATTTTATTGGTAGAGAATTTTGTTTATTTGATTTTTTTAAATTTAAACTTAAAAAAAAAATAAAATTAAAAATAAAAACTTTTTCGAACCACCTTTGATGTTACCTGCCCCAGGATTCAAACGTTGGTCTTTCGGTGTGTTAGGTCAGCCACACTACCGCTACACCACAGCCGCCGCCACAAAACAATATATATAGCTAAAAAATATGTTTCCGGGGCATTTTTTCAAAAATATTGCCTTGACCGGTACTACACCACTGGGCCGTTTTGATGCCACAGCTTATGAATCAACCCAGGTATTGCAAGGAAACTGAAAAATGTTTCAAGCACTCCCATCGTCCCCTCATACTATTCCATGCATAATCGCACAGCAGGTGCATCACCGTTTCTCTTTGCCACAGAAGATTGAAGCGACTTATTTTCCGAGATCATTTTAGGAGCTTGGCAGACTCCCAGATACTCTGCAGGGCTGCAATCGCTTCCATCTGTTATTGGCTAACCATAAATAGGGCCTATGTCAATTCCTACTGTTAGGTAAGGTTGAGCTGGCTGGTTTGCCAAGACCTCGCATAGTGCTCATAGTATTACCAGAAGTTTGTTAGACCAGAAACGAAAACCCTATCAATAACCAGGATCAAATTTAGAGAATATCTCAGTCCTCTTGGTAAATGCTAGAAGCATTCTAGGACCTACCCTACTTGCTGCTTCCAGATCTGATAGTTGTGGAACTAATAGGCAATATGTTGAATTTCAAGCTATACGAGTATGTACATATATGCTTTTTATTTCCTGAAACCCCTTTTTAGGTAGGGTTACCACTTAGGGCTGCATTTCAATCTTACCTGAATGCTGTATCTTAAAATGGCAGGGTTGCCATCTGTATGCATTTTTCAATGACATGCCACTTCTATCAAATTTTCGTTATAGGTTAGCTAATACGATCTAAGCTACCTTACTTAAGTTTTGGCACTTATGATAGTAGTACAGGGTTTCTACCTATCTTATTTTTTTAAATGAAGTGAGATATGCCAATATAGCTCCTAACAAAAGGTGTTTTACGCCTTGTTTGAAGAAAAATATTTCTAGGCAGTTTTACCACCTAAGGTTGCCACCTGATCCTTTTGTATTTATGGTTTTGCATATCAGTTATAGTCTTGAAGATGGCATGACGCAATTCTACGAAATTTTAAGTACAGGTTATCTGCTACAATCTACGCTGTTACCACTTATGCTGTATTACGGAGCTGCCACCTATTTTAAATGTTTTTAAAATAAAGTGAGGTTTTGTCAATATGGGTATCAAACGAAAGGTGGTTTATTTCGTATTTAAACAAAAATATTTCAAAGTAAGTATGCCGCCTAGTGTTGCCAAATAATCCTAAACTTTACAGCACTTTCGAAAAATGTCGCGCAAAGCTCGGTGACTCAGGTACTTATCATTAATAACTATTGCGAGAAATGTTTACAAAAACTTAAAACAACTATTCCAAACTACTCCAAAAAGGTCTAGTCTGATTTGTGTTTGTTTACTCTATGACATACCAGCATTTGTGAAGGTATTTATTATGTACATTATGTATAGCTGAATGTTACAGTCTGCTGAGTTTATGGTGACGGCAACCTGTCTGCCGACTTTTTACCAATCACTTGTTGTTGTTATAGCTCATATTGCGCGCAGCAACCAAGCGGTGTCTGGTGACATTTTAGCGCAACAGCAAATATAAATTGTGTGTTTTGGCGTTGAAAAGTTTACGAGATACATACATACATTCGTTTCATATTTTTCTGTATGAAAAGTAAGTAATTTACAAAAACAAAACACAAAAATCACAAAAGACAAACAATCGAAGCTATTACTAGCGCTCGCACTATCCGCATGCTTAAACAAGTATTGTTTTGTTTTTGTTTCTTTCTTTTTGACCGGTAATTGGTATCAATTTAACTTTAAATCTTGTTTCAGCTTTTCAATTACATCAAGCAAAATTTTCCAATGGCACTTCCTAACATTTCAAAGCATTGGTAATTACATTTGCATGTGATTGCCCCCAATAAAATATGAATGTATGCCGTAAGAGGATTTTCTATTTACATAAATTTACATGTATCAAATTCAAAAGCATTTAAGTGTATTTTTGGTTAGCTTCAGGCGGTTAAGCCATTCCATGTCATTGAATGAAGTTGATTTGTCGGAAACCGCCAAAAGCTTTCATATTCAAATGAAGTTGGCTTTGAGTTGAAAGTTGTATGACAACACAAACAAAATATAAAAGTGAATGATGTAACTAACAATATAAGTTTCTTCTTGACTGCGTATTAAGTGTTGAGTTGGCTTTAGGTGATGTCAACAAACCGCGCCGGTCTTTCACTTCTCTAACAGTTGATTACAAGGTGGTCAATCACAGTAGTTGGCAATATCTTTTGGCTAATCATATTGTACTAATGTTATGAGCAAGGCAGTTGATATTTGTGTTAGCTGCATTCCCTATCAACTGCGTGTTGATATAGAAAATGAAATTAAAGCGCTTTGTCCTCTTCAAACTATAGTTTGGCCCAAAACCGAGTAGTATATAACATTGAAATGCATAGCAAAGGGGGCCCGGTTTCCACGAGCTCTGTTCGGCGAGCATAACATTTCTAAAAAACTTTTACTGAAAACTTTCTCTGAAACTTTTACTGAATAGTGTACGTGCCACACAAAAAAACTTGAAGCGAGAGAGCGCATTTTGACATTTCTTTTGGAGAGGAAATTGAAAGTGTCTGCTGTGGAAATTTCACTCAGTAAAACTTGCAAATGAAAAATAGCTGATCATGACATAGCAAAACAACAACAAAAACTTCCAACTTTGAGTTATTAATAAATGAAAACAGTAGCTATGTTCGGTGGAAAAACTTGCAAAGAAGTGTCATTAAAGTGAGAATGGCGCAAAACTCTCTCGAAACACAAATAGTAAAAAGTTTCCGCCGTACAGGAATCAGTAAAATTTGCAAGCAAAACAGCTGTTACTTTTTGATTGGTTAATAGTTAACATTTTTTAGTTTTTGTTGTTGCTTTTCTATGTCACGATCTGCTGGTTTTCACTTGCAAGTTTTACTGAGTAAAATTCCCTCAGCAAAAACTTGCAACTCTCTCTCCCAATGAAATGTCAAAATGCGCTCTCTTCTGGCAAATGTTTTGTGTCACCGAACACTTTTCAGCACAACTTTTATTAAATTTTAAAATATTGTATCCTCACCGAACACAGCTAGTAACAGCTTTTTTGCTTGCAAGTTTTTACAAATTTCTGTTCGGCGAAAACTTTTTAATTTTCCGCTTCGAGAAAGTTTTGCGTAATTTTTTCTTTACTGACAGGTGTTTTTCAGTTCTGTCGCCGAACACACCTAATGACGGAGCAACAAAAAACAAATATAATGATATCAGGTGACAACCCCAAATGGTAACTACACGCTGAGAAAAATTTCTTTAATTTTTACTACGCCAGCACTTTAAAGCTATATTTTTTCAAGTACGACATAGTAGAAGATTGCTATGCAAATTATTTTTAAAGAAGATTTTTTAGAAGTAAACAAAAATTAGTAAAACTTAGTAGTTAGTGAATGAAAAGTATTAGAATATATCAAATTTTAATATTTTCATGTATTAAAAATTAAAGACTATAGAATTTTCTATGCTATTCTTCAATTTTTAATAAACGTTCAAAACTTTTAGTATTTTACAGTAATTTTTATTATAATTTTATACTTTTTCGAATATTTCTATAAAATCTCATAGTTTTTCTTTAATTTTTAATATATTCCAGATGATATTTCTCTCCGTGTACGAGTATAAACAAAAATATTATTGAAACTCGACGTAAATAACTTTCTGTTGACGCCCAATTGAAATATTAATTTTATTTCGTTTACAATTTTTTTTTTTAATTTTTAGATAGGTGGCAAGCCCGTAAAAACATTCTGAGCGACAGCACTTAGAAAGACAGCAGATCTTGCCAGATAAACTATATACAAAATTTTATAATAATAGAGGGCAAACAATAGAATAAAAATATTAAAAGTAGGTGACAACCCTGGGTGGTAACCCTACCCAAGTGTTGTGTGGCTCTTTCACAAAACATAACTTCAACTGTTAGGGGGTTTAATGTCTACTCTTACATTCGAATGACAATTAAAATTTCGAACTCAGCCAACGTGAGGGAAAGCCTGCAATCCCTCTCGTTTACTTAGCACTTTGTTAAAATTAAGATCATCCGATTCCCAGGGCCATACATGTCTGTGTATATACACTTAAGCGTCCGCTGCCTGCTTTTAATCTACTTCCGGACAGGTGGGCTTCGAGTCAGTGAAGAAATCTTTGGGCTGGTACGTCCTCCTGCCAAGCGTTAGGACCATTCGGTTCCACATATATTTTATAGATCCATCCCTGTGCACAGGAGTGTATATACATACCTACCCAAGTTTGTACATAGGTAAGTGTTTAATGCCTCAAGCGGATTTATCTTTTTAATAGTGCATACAGTAGATCACGGCAAAAAGGTCATGATACAGCTCGTTGCACATTAAGGCGCTTAAGCATTTGATATCCACATATCTACTTTCATACTTGTACTGATACTACAGCATGCATATGTATGTAAATATGTTTTTAAACTATTCTTTGTTAGGCTGAATGCTGTATACTCATAACTATGACAATGCACCATGTTTACTTTGTTGCCGTGAACATTAAATCAATGCGGTTGCTCACATTTAACTATTGTGTCGGTGAAATGCAGAAAAGGGTTTCGAATTAAAAACGAAATTATTTACATACACTTTACAACAAATACTTATGTAGTATAGGTAGTGGAGTTTATCATACTAAAGTTCGGTCAGTGGTATTTTATTCTATTTCACTTTATTTTATTTTATTTTATTTTATTTTAGTTTATTTTACTTTATTTTATTTTATTTTGTTTTATTTTATTTTACTTTAATTATAACTTTTTATTTCTTCTTCTTTAAATGGTCATCTAACCGCCTGGGCGATTTTGACCGTCCAACATAGCTCGCCAGTCGTTTCTTCGTTGCGCCAACTGGCGCCAATTGGAAACACCGCGGGATCGCAAATTTTTTATTTCACTTTAGTTTATTTAATATTTTATTTTATTTTACTTTATTTGATTTTATTTTATTTTATTTATTTTGTTTTATTTTACTTTACTTTAATTAGAACTTTTTATTTCATTTAATATTTTATTGTGTTTTTTTTATTTGGGTTGATTTTATTTTATCTTATTTTATTTTTTTATTGTTTTTAATTTTTTTTTTTTTTATTTTATTTGATTTTATTTTATTTTATTTTATTTTTTTTTAGTTTTATATGTTTTATTTTATTTTTTTTTATTTTATTTTGTTTTATTTTTTTTTACTCTAATTATATCTTTTTATTTCACCTTATTTTATTTAATATTTTATTTTATTTTACTTTATTTTATTTTATTTTATTTTATTTATTTTGTTTTATTTTACTTTACTTTAATTAGAACTTTTTATTTCATTTAATATTTTATTGTGTTTTTTTTATTTGATTTGATTTTATTTTATTTTATTTTATTTTTTTATTGTTTTTAATTTTTTTTTTTTTTATTTTATTTGATTTTATTTTATTTTATTTTATTTTTTTTAGTTTTATATGTTTTATTTTATTTTATTTATTTTGTTTTATTTTATTTTAATTTTATTTCGTTTTACTTTATTTTATTTTGTTTTATTTTACTTTACTTTAATTATAACTTTTTATTTTATTTAATATTTTATTGTGTTTTTTTTTATTTGATTTTATTTTATTTTATTTTGTTTTATTTTATTTTATTTTTTTATTTTTTTTATTTTATTTTATTTTATTTTATTTATTTTATTTTATTTGATTTAATTTTTTTTATTTTATTTTATGTTATTTCGTATACCAACAATTCAATTGAATTGTTGTTTTTACGGCCTGTAGATTTGTAAAGTACCATGACTATAAACGAGCTCAAGGCCAAGAATAATAATTTTTCTTTTTATTTATGAAAATTATTATTGTTTTATTTTTTTAATAATTATTTTTGAATAATTATTAAAAATTTTGGTTAGAATAGAATAGGAAATTTTTTCGTGCTTTTTTTGGCACGCTCTGCTAAGCATTAAGCTAACAGGGCGCTGGTTTTTGTGTCAGTTAAAATCAGAGTTCTATTCACATTTACTATAACATTAAGCGTGCACCGCCATCTGGCGGCATTTATCACTGCTAATGATGGATTATATTATTTTATTTGGTTTTATTTCATTTTATTTTATTTTATTTTGTTTTATTTTATTTTATTTTACAAAACAAAGTATTTCCAGCTTCAATATACTCAATATCACTAATCACTTTTTTTGCTTTTGTTAACACTGCATGTGTTGTTAATGCAGTTTACGTATTAGCTCATGTTTGCTATTGCTGATTTCATATTTCCAATAAAGCAACTCTTCGTGCACGCACACGATGTATTATCCGATCAGCGAGCAATACAATAACAGCAACTCAAGCAGGCACGTCTACACACACAGCGTCTCCGTTGTAAGAATACGTTTGTCTTTTTGGTTCTCGGAGAGGTGTTCACTTTAAGCTGACATTGCCTCAGTTTATTTAATTTTTACACTTTTTTTTGACGAATACCAACCAAGCTTGCGTAGACCTATCGATATAAATATTATTTTAATTGAACCCATGTTCTTTGCAAGCTTGAGTATGAGTAAATTTTACAAAGTTTTGAATACGATTTTAATGTAATTATATTGCATTTTTTTTTTTTGTCGAACTCAGTAGATTTATTTAAGTTGAATTTTCAACTTCACGCTAGACAAGTAAAACTATCAATTTCAAAAAGATAAAAAATATTTTACTAGGTGCCTTGGTCATTCCAAGCCAATAAGTTTTATTTCGTTTAATTATCGCACAATTCAAAATTCGAATTAACACGTATACGCCATGTTGGCACGACAAATGTACTAGAGCGACTCTTTTAGTTAAACTGCGTACCATGCACATTGTGGCTAAAAAATCAAAGCTTTGCTTCGCTTAACTATATGTTTGTATTTGTGTTGTAGGTATTTGTGTTTTGTGATATCCTTTATTTGTTGTATTGCAATAAAAATTGCACTGTCTAACTGACTGGTCGCCTTTTTGTGCGCTTACAACCTTATTAACGTTTATTAATATTTGCTTCTCGTGTAAAGGGGCTTTCTCTCCTTTCGCCTTTTGATTTGGCTGCTGTACAACACAGTCAGTCACAATCGACGGCACATAACTCAAAAGCATCTAACTTATGCTGCCAACACTCAGAGCTCTGCTTTGATTTACTTAAAAAAAATGCAAAGACACATTGTGACATCCCTGCAGTGAAACACCAGAGTAGTCAGATAAAAATACTAGTTCATAACTAGTCTTACAATGGACCAAAAAAGAGAAAAAATTCTAACTAACCCAAGATCCAAGATCCAAGTATGGGAGAATAACATAGTATGCAGAGATGGAAAAACCCCAACTTTTTATTTAAATTTTGCTGCTGCCAGCACCAGACCTGAATCCATGACATCTCCCATGTGAGCACTGTACTTATCCACTTAGCTCTGTGAACATTACTGTAGTGTCCAGATATATATCAACATTGCACAGCCGAAGCACTTTCTCTGGTTATTAACAACTCTGATTTGGTTTATTGAACTATACCATACAACCAACCCAAATAATTTTGAGTTGTGATTGAACAAAAATGTTTATTGGGTATATTTGTAGGTAAATACAAAATGCATTGTATGAAAATCACAACAAAACATCTGTAAATTAATACAAAAATAGATTTATAACTACTGGCACATACGTACATACATACATTTGTACATATGTATGTGTGCATGAAAAGTGTACTTTAAAAGTTTGAAAAAAAAAAGCTGGGAACCATCATAGGCGCACTTTCATTAGTGTACCATGCAGAAAAGTGAAGAAATATATTAGCCTGTAACTCAAAGAGATATACGTGCAATTTTATATATCGTTTACCAAACTTTTATTTTGATCAAAAAGTATTTTATTAAGTTCATAAATTGATACTGAAATACATTTTTAGTAGCTAGGGCCTAGCTGCTAGGTTATGTATGCTGAATTAAAAAGACACTTAAGCTAACGAATTGAGAAATATGATTTAGTGCTTATCGGAATTGAAAGCTTCTTAGATCTTTTTAAAAAAAATTCAAAATATTCACAGCACTACTTTTAAAGATTACAAAAAAAGAGATGTACAATAAACTTTGTGAAGAGCCTCCAGCTAGCTGCAATTGAAATAAAATTCCTACTGGTCGCAATTGGAAACGCTACAATAAAAGACCTAACATAACAAGGGCAAAAAGCTAAATGCTCTTTGTTATGTAGCAATTATAAATCTGCAAAAACATACACACATAGACATATACATATATACAAAAAGAATTTCGATTAGGATAGCTTTTTGCAGAATATAAATTTTAATTTTTTCTGAAATATTTGTTAATGCTGCCTATTACTAAAAAAGGTAGCCGTCATCTGAGAAGGTTAATATTTCAACTCATTCGTGTCACTCTCAGGGGTAGTTATAGAAACAACGAATGCAGACAGGTTTTATTTCTATGTGTTCATCCAAAAATTTGTAATTCTGTTTTGCCGCTGTTGTAATGGGCTGTGTGCTTGCTTACCATACCTAATGGCACAAGTAGCACCAATATAAATTAAAAATTAGCTTTTTTCCAGAAACGGTGTCATATCTTATCTCGAGATTCTCTACAAAACCTGCATAAACAAATTTTTAATAAGCTAACTTAGCTCTAAGATCGCAGCTGCTAAGCCTGCAAATTACGTATAACTGTTTTATAAGATTCATATCTACTTATTTTCTATAAATCCAACTTTTTCCGATATTTGAGAAATGTTCAAGTTTATAAAGTGATTTTCAACATGCTGCTCCACTTGACGTTGAACATCAGCTGTGTTCGGCGACAAAACTTGCAAAAAACACTGTCAGTAAAGTGAGTGTGACATAAAACTCTCTCTACAAGATAGCTGACTTTCACATGAGCCGTCATTTGAAAGAAGGCACTGAAGGGGTCATCAGGGTGTAGAACAAATCGGCCATCAGATTTGTAGCAGCAATATGAAATTTCTGATGCATCAATCAGCAGTGTCTTGTAGGGTAGTTATTTGTTCAAATTTTTTTATTTTTGTTGTTGCTTTCCTATGTCACGATCAGGTGTTTTTCACTTACAAGTTTTACTGAGTAAAACTCCCCCTGCAGAAACTCGCAACTTTCTCTCTCAATGAAATGTCAAAATACGCTTAAATTTTTATACATGGCAACACTCGTATTTTCTGTCATATCTGAAATCAAAAATTCAACAAAACAAGTGAACGAACGAAAAATTGCCAAAATTTAAGCATTGACATTAAAAAAAAGAAATCAATAAAAAGATATATATTTGGTTGACAAAATATAGTAAAAATATTAAGTTATATATATGATGCGAATTGTGATTTAATAATTAGATAAATGCCTGGTAAAAAAATTAAAGGTTTTAAAAAAGTTTGATGGAATTCAACTCCGAATCTAATATTCGAATGAAGAAATAAGAACATTTTCATATTAAAAATGTTATCTTTTTCTGGGGAATGGACTGTTTCTCCAATTGATCTCAAGTTAAAAATAAATTTTTACAAAAAAAAAATATATTTAGAGCTTCTCTACCAATTTGTGGTGTGCTGCTTCTTTTTCCCCCCCACAAATTGGAGATGAATTTTTGCAGAGAAGCCTTCCATGGCAGAAATACACTCGGAGAGTTTGCTTAACCACTGCCGATAGGCGACCACGTTTTGAAACAACCTTTTCAAACTACTTTTGATGGACTTAAACCAGGGACCTTCGGTGTGGCAACCCTCCTAATGTATTTCTGCCATGAAAAATCTTCTCAACAAAAATTCATTCGCCTTAGCAGAGCCGTTAGAAATTATTATATTCAGAAAGTTACAATTCTTATTCAGAAAGTTACAAAAGAAAATGAATTAAGCTTTTCTGAATATGAATTGTAAGTTTCTGAAAATAAATTGTAGTTTTCTGAATATTAATTGTAACTTTCTGAATATAAACTGAAAAAGGTGTAGAGAAGCTTAGCCTCAATCCCCTCAGAGGTATATCCCGCCAATACACATGAAATTTTTAATTTTAATTCTTTCAAAAAAGAATTGCGAACTTAAAAGTATGTGCTTCATTATCCATGTTGGAAGATGGGAATTTCTAATATTTATCTAAAAGATAAGATACATGAAAACTATCACAAGACCGTTAAAACC
Source organism: Merzomyia westermanni (assembly GCA_949987695.1). Lineage (NCBI taxonomy): Eukaryota > Metazoa > Arthropoda > Insecta > Diptera > Tephritidae > Merzomyia > Merzomyia westermanni. Next base: position 13,365,926 of record OX465288.1, on the reverse strand, counting down.
AAATTAAGGAAAACAGGCGCAGAGGTAATGCAAACGGTAACATTCCCTACTAGAGTAATGTGCACGAACTAATATACATTCCCCTTTAAATTACCTTTTATATATGAAAATAAAAACAACATACACTTTTTTGCAACCCCATGCACATTTCCCCATGAGAAAAATTTAATGCAGTCACTTTTCCAACTGGGATCATCTCATTGGTTATTTTATAAATGAGAACATAACATCATCAGGCGGTTACTTTGCTTTATCATTACATCTCAAAATATTCAAATTTTGACTTACAACTGTTTACAAAGAACACATGGGATATATGCCAGGACAAACACGTCCCACTTGCTTTGGAAGCTCTGCACACGCCATACATACATACATAAATCGCTGCCCTAAAGGCAAGCTTTTGCGTATAGTTTGCACATTGCTCTTAAAGCTTATGTAGTGAAACGAGGTGAATGTCAAGTCAAAGAGAGTAGATATATATATCTCTTTGGTCAAGTGCAAGTAAATGTCAGTCAAGAAAATGACGACAGCAATTTAAAAGTATTCACATATAGATACATAGAAACAGTTATACATATGTATATGAAATGTTCTGGTCCATGCCAATCGCTTAACCGAATAGGTTATTTCGCCGTTGTGTATTAAAGCAGCTTTTCGGCGATATCTGATGTCAATTTTAAACACTAAGGCCCGGTTTTTCAGTACAAGTTCAACTCAATTTGTCAGTCAAACTAAGCTTAAACTTGTTACGCAGTTTTTCAGTCAACTTTAAACGTAGTTTAAGCGGCCATTTTGGCAGGGTTAAACTCTAGTTAACCTGTCAGCTGTTTGCCTATTTGATGATTTTGGTTGTGAAACAATAAACTGAACGCAATTAAAAAAGGACGATATTTTTATATTTATTTAAATACTGGATATATCATCTGACGAAAGTGATTATAGTGATGCAGAAATTAGCGAAATCCTAACTATTACAATACTGAGGAGAGGCAATGGCGTTGAATATGTAAACAAATGTTATCTGTTGCCGTATCTAGATTTAAAAAAAAACCAATGGTGCCGAATAAAAATCAAATTTTAAAAGCGGCCTTAAACTCCCTGCTGTTTAACTGGAGTGTAAATTTTGCCGAGTTTAAGAAAACTTAGTTTAAACTGAGCTTAACCAATGACTGAAAAACCGGGCCTAAAAAAGGCCAAGTCATGCGTAAACATTTTTTTCTATCTCAGTCGGGAACTAACGCATTGTTGTTCTTATTGCTTGTAACGACAAAAATACCCCCGAAGGTTTTGGGGAGTGTTGTCGAAAGTGACAGTCCTTTACCGGAGATGAACCCGGTACACTCCGGTACTCCCTTGCGGTACTTGCCCGACTGTCGCTGGAGCAATTTGGTATGACTAGTGCAACCTTCTAGGTCATGTAAGGTAATGAGGTGAGGGGCATCATATCCGTAGATCAATCATCGAGTTGCGCGTCATTACCTTTGTGCATTTTAGTCGCTTCTTACCACCCGTATGCCTATCTCGGGCATATTCTAAGCCCCTGACCAGCAGGGCTGCACTTCACGCTTTCTCTGCTACCATTAGAAAAACCTTCTGAGCAGAAAATTCGTTGTTTATTCGCAATAATATGACCCAACCAGCGGAGCCTTTGCTATCTACATTGACGTGGCTGCCAAGGCGCAGGCGCCCCATTAATAAAGGAATCGAAGGATAGTTAGTCCTCTGTCTGAAGCCTCGATTGGATCAGAGAAGTCATTTCAAAGCCTGATATTGGTATATTGGTATAGAACAGAATATGCGATCTTAACCAGATTATTTTCGCGATAGCTGGTACGATTTGTTAGGTCGCCTTTCTTCCCGTTTGGGAAGAGCCCATTTAATTTCTTATCTGGAGACACATCTTCATTTTCTTCGCCTCTCTGTTTTAACAAATCGACGATTTAGAGGCAATATTGTCGTTCTCAATATAAAGTTGGGCGGTACAGCTTTTCCATCGTCAGAGGTTGGCGTAGAGGGTTCGTCATGAGGAGACTTTTTAAGTACCAAAAAGGAATTTGTCCGATATTGAAATTTTCCTACATGGGAAAGATTTTTCTTTATAAATTTAGAGCATTCCTGGCTGTCAGCATCTTTAAGACCTCATACTGACGCCTTTAGACTCCAAGTTTCTTAATTCCAAATAGGCGTATCTCTTCCTTCTTCGTCTCACTTTAGCGCACCTCTACAACGCTCACCAAGAGGTTATAAATATGAATTGCAAATTTTAAATTCGAACGCAGAAATTTGCAGTTGATGAGAATTTACAAACAGAAGATACTACAATTTATTTTTTGCCACAGCGGTGAGGAGACTGGTTGTGTAGCTTCAATACCGTTGAACTCAAATTTAAAAATAGGCATTGGCTGGCAACGCAATACAGATATGCAATACTTTCATTGCCTACTATTAGGCGCAATTATGCCACACAGCTGATGATACTTCATGTCTATTCCATTAGTTATAAATGTCATCCATTATCTCCAATTTTATATACCGACTTCGTTCTTTTACACCAGTCAATTATGTCTTTCTGGCGAAGTTCGAGTAAATCCGTGAAGAACCAATGAATTACCAAACGGTACTTTTGATATTAGCTCGCGGTCGATTTAAAAATACAACTTTAAATATAAATAAATAATGAATCCTCCAAGTGCACGACCTCCAGGCCGTTTTATACGTGGTCGGGGCCAAGGTGGTGGGTCATACCGTCCATATTTCTACTTTCGGCGCAATGGACGTACCATACCAGCCGGTGGTCGTGGAGGTAAGCATCCTACAGTAAATGCAGTTGAAAGAGGGAGCAACAGTTTCAACTATCGTGGTCGCCGACGTGGTGTACAACATAATACAGATTCCATAACACATCCGCTCAATATAAGATTGGATTCATCATTTCTGCGGCCCGAATCTTATGCTGCTCCAAAAAATGCAAAACCCGCAGTACAAAGCATAGCAGTTGATATACCAATACAATGCCCAGGTTGGCACTTATATTTCCCGCAAGAGGCTTACAACGAAGCATCTGAGGTGGCAAAGCACATTGTAGCGGTGGAGGAGCATTATACCAAAAATAGAAATCTTTATGATTTATGTCAAATATTGACTGAAAGGTTTTTAAAATTGGAAGCGAAAAGTGTCTTGGCAGACGAGTCCCTCAAAAGGGTTTGGCCCACAATAAAGGAAGATATGACGATGCACACCCAACGTACTTTGGCTACTTTCGCGGTGGCAATGCATAAAGTGCTAACAATTGCTGTTGTCAATGGACGATTGAGTCAACAATCCTGCAGCAAGGATGTATATGTGCCCCGTTGTACACTTCCCCATAAGATATACGTGAGACCAGTTGGTTTCGAAGAAATATTAATCTCAATTAGGCAACTGGAAGACAGCACATTGGTGGATAGTTTATGTAGTGTGAGGGGTATAGTCACTGCTATTGGCAATGTAGAGGCAGCAGCTACATGGATATCATACAAGTGCTCACGATGTGGGCAGGAGCAGGCCATGAGACAAAGTGGTAAGTGGTAATGTTATTTATTGGGGTAATCAAAGAAGTGGTAAAATAACTTAAGACATCATTTTTTTTAAGGATTCTACACCACACGTCCCTACAATTGCAAAAAGGAAGGCTGTTTGGCAAAAAAGAATTTCATAGAGCAACGCTCCTCACCATTTACACGCATAACACCAGTACAGCTCGCGCAACTTCAAGTTAACAACATACAAACTCCAATCGATGCAGAATTTGATACACCGGGTAACCTCGACATCGAACTAAAATGCGATATGGTCGATTCTGTTATATGTGGACAAGATGTAATTATCACTGGCACTTTGAAAATGCGTTCACTTATCGATGAAGAAAATGAATATCCGAAATCCACTGCACCTCAGAGTAAAATTTATATGAAAGCTGTTTCCATAATAGATGCTAACCATATACCACACACTTTCTCGCAACGTGATTTGGATGCGATCACAATGATCACTCAGGAACCTGACAGTTTTAAACTTTTGACACATTCCTTGGCACCAGAATTGCATGGTTCAGAGTTGATAAAAGCAGGTGTACTGCTATCTCTCTTTGGTGGCGCTGGCTCACAAATGCATAACGATTCGGAAATTAATGTTTTGCTCGTAGGTGATCCAGGCATTGGAAAATCGCATTTATTAGAAATGTGTGCCAAAGTTGCCGAGCGAGGTAAGTAGATCGTCATGAAAAAGTTAAAGTGTGCTGAAATACTTTATTTGTTTATTTTTTTTACAGGTACACTGCTCAGCGGTAAACGTTCTACTCCAACTACAAATTCGTTGACCACAACAGTTCAAGGTCGCACTAACCACATCATTAATTCTGGTGCACTCAATACCGCCAACACAGGCCATTGCGCGATTGATGACATAGATCGCTTGACATCACATCAAGACATCTTACTGCAAGTGATGCAATCTAAAATTGTTTCATTACCATTTCCCAGTATGTATACAACCATTTCGACGCCGACTTCAACTATTGCTGCCACAAATTCATTACGTGGTCATTATGATCAATCCCGTCTACTCACCGAAAATATACGTTTAAGTGCAGCATTATTGCAGCAATTTCATTTAATTTTTTTAATTATTGATAAGTCTAATAAAGATTTGGATACATCATTAACTGAACATATTAAAGCAATACAAGATGGTGTAAAGAAAAGTTCGGCAATTACAGCACGTTTCGCTATAAAACCAAAAACAAATAATTCAATGAATATATCGCACGTAGTATGCGACGATGACGAAATGGATGATGATAATTATGATTTGGCTGAACGTTTGAAAATAAAATATATCGATTTCGATAAGGAAGAGGAGTTGGATTTACTGCCACCCATATTGATGAAAAAATTTATTGGTACTTTTATTTTATAATATTCATAATACTTTCTTTTACAGAGAAATTAATTATATTTGATTTTACAGCTTACGCTCGTCAAAGTTGCCGCCCGTTACTAAACCCCGAAAGTGCAGAGGCATTAAAATCTTTCTATATGAGTTTACGTGAAAAAGGAGGCGAAGAAAATCGATGTGCTGTGAGCACGAGGTAAGCCACTTTTTCTAACTTGCTTATGGTACACAGTCGCGGTACCATAAGGTGACTTCTATCCGATAGGGGACTGCCAATGTCAGTATAACCTTGCTTGGTCCATTATGCCCCAGATGCGGCGATTAAATAGGGATACGTATTTCTACTATAACCACAACAACCAGATTGTTTTCGAATTACGCTTCATTATAGCATCAGAAATATTTTGTTTTTCAGAGAGTTAATTAGTAGAACAGAACGTCACTTCAAATAGTTTGCATGACAGTCGGGTAATGCCTCAACGTGGTAGCGCCCGATCTTAGTCAACTCACATCCGGCACAGGACAGGCACACAAAACCTTCAGGGAAGGGTTTGAAGGCTTTCTGTGTTGCGAAAAAATTAAGAAGGAATGACTAAGTTGAACTCTCCGAAAATCGCCTGCCTGGTTAAGCGAACTGAAAAAATCTGAAAAGAATTACTTACCCTTAGATATGACAGGCTTAAATCAAGTTAAATTATATACTTATTTAAAATAGGTATTCTATATTTATAAATAATAATCCTTTAAAAGTTGAACTAAGAACCTAAATACAGAATGTCGGTACAGTCACACATTGAGCATTAAATAAATTATAAGGAAAATCTTTTTATATAAAAAAAAGATTGCTGGAAATGAATTTAGCAATTGAGCAATTCTGGCAGACATATAAGTCACAGTTGAAATCAACGCATGAGCTTCAGCAAGGCAGATGTGGGTAATTCAACCAGAACCGCCAATATCAGTGAGAGCAGGTACGACATGGCCAAAGTGGAGAGGATGAAAGAGAACTAATAAAATGAGAGAAGAAATAGGAATTTGTAATAAAATCAATGTTACTATGAATATATGTATAAAACCTACCATGATTTCAGGGCCAAAGAAGAGTGGCGTTCTTAGTGTGCCCAACATAATGCGCGATACAAAAATATGTACCATGAAAGCACCGTAGGTGAGACGGCCCAAAACACGGAATATCGGCAAACACGCAAACTTGCGGAATAAACCTAAAGTTGATGGTTGAAATAGAAAACTTGTTTGCATTTGATAAAGCATAAAACGCACCTCCCACTTTGCAGGCTATGCCCACAACAAATACACCCAAACCCAAACCCCAGTTATTACGATGTAAGGCAGCATAAACACTTCGCCAAAAATGTGACTGTTCGTCATAGTAATTTTGATAGATCGGATGCGACGAAAAGAGCCAAAAAATACCAGCAGGAATCAGCGCATACCAAATGCATTGAAACAATTTATTTTTATATAACTTATATTGTTGTGACGAAATTTCATCATAAACTATGGCAGCGAGTACACCACAGAAGTAGCAAGCAAAATTCATATAAAATGGTGCATATAATTCACTGAATTCGCGATCATCTATAAATGAGTCCTTTTGAGTTCTTTAATGAAAGTAGAAAATATTTGGATTAGTTTTATTAGCATATCAAATTTATCGAAAGGTCGACACTTACTGTGGTGAAGGCACAAAGAATGGATCATAGTGGCCAAAGTATGCTATAAAACCAGGTAAAACGAAGAAGAAGCCACCAACGCAACCATAAAGCCAATTGCGTAGTTGAGGCCATCTGCGGCGAAAGTAATTTGGTTAATATGTTAACCGGTTAATAAATAAATCAATTTACTTGTGTGCTATCATTAATATGATCAAAGAGAAAATAAACGAAAAGGTGTCAGCGCCCAAATACCAGCTTTGTAGCATACACTGTGAAAAAAGATATAGAATTAATAAGACATCTGGTTTCAAACAAGATTTTAGATAACATAGAGTTCCGGGCAAGTGTTATACCGCGCATTTATAAACCATCTGTAACACTCCGCGGACGAATATGAATCGGGTTCGTTCAGTTGCTTATACTTGATTGTCATGGGAAGTTTTCAGTGGTGTATACTGTGATCGGATTTCCTAAGCTCTAAAAACTTTACATGGTCCTAAATAGTCAAAGTCGGACCATCATCGTCTCATAGTCACAAGTCATAGGACAAAAAGTTCTGAGATAACTGGAGAGCTGCGCAATACTTGAAACTATGATCGTACTAATTACAGAGTATTTCGATGAGAGGGTTAAATTATGCCTTCTCTAGTCTGAATAAATAAACGAAGAAAGCGTGTCAAACGTTGACGAGGATCAGGCGAAGTATTTGCTGTGATGAAGTAAAGGCAACTGAGAAATAAAGTCCCTCTCTAAGAGCAAAGAGCACGTTCTATAAGTCTCCCATCATACATGTCGAACATAGTCTTTTTGTAATGACCAGTAAATATCCTTAAACATAACACCCCAAAGCAAAACTCAAATCATTGTGGATACAACTCTAGTCTGTAAAAACAAACAATGAATTGCTACTATAAAATCATACACAAAGTGTGCGAACTAGCATATTCGCTTAGAAAATGTAGTTTATATTTTTAAACCTTGAATATTCGAGGAGGTTACTTCAATGCAATCGTGTCCAAGTCTCATGCAGCCAAGAATAAAAAAAAAAAAAAATTTATTTGTTTTCGGATTCAATAAATATGTCTCTCACCTTCTCATTATTACGATAAAAATTGTTGATATACAGCAGATTTGCCCACCAATTTTTGCGACAAGCGAGCTGTTCACGTTCCATAATGTGACGCCAAAGTGGGCCACCATGGCTTTCAAAATACACGCCACTCAACAAGATAACAAATGCATATGGCGCAGTTAAGCTAAATCGAAAAATTTTAACAAATATTATAGAAAAAAGTCAAAACGAAAGTTAAACATACTCTAAACAACATTATTAACAAATTAAACTTACCGTAAGTAACGAAATACATTGAACTTTATAAATGTCACCAAATATTTGCTAGTGCTCATATCATCCTTTACCTTTGTAAATGCTATCCAATTAATTGTCAACAACAGACCGCTAAATACAAAGAAAGTGATTGTAATCAAACCGCCTGATATGAGTAAAGTTCCCGCAACTGTATGCAGCAAACGTTCGCTATCTTGTGGATTACTCAGAGCACCCTCATAGATGATCCAATTTGTATGCGCAAAAACGACCAAAAACATACAGAAAAATTTGAAACAATCAAGAAAACGTAGATCACGTCCAAGTTTGCCAATTGGTTCCTGATTTAAGCGATACCAATTACGTGCGATTGAAAAGCTCACACACACTTTGTTAACTGTTGATTGTATAGAGTATTGAAAAGGTTAGAAATCTGTCATACGACTATATATACATATAAACTTATAAACACATATGTATCACCGATTTTTAACCTTTAATGAACATGTGGTTAGTGAAATTCAGTCAGATCGAGGCAACATAATATATAGCTCCCATACAATCGACTATTTCGATAAACGAATTTTGGCATACACATACATCTTTAAATTAACAGGTTAAGACCGTCGAATTTTGCACAGTTTGTATTTATTGTAAATAAGAATCGGACACTAAAAACCGTCATGCTTATTCATGAAATATAAATACTTCTTTTTTTTTTATTGTGCAAAACGACCGCTGACAATGAAAAATATTAGATTTGGCTACCTAGAGACGTTAAACCATATCATATCTGATAACAGCCACATGCATCACACAATCTTACTCCGCATGACATCATTTCAGCTCATTCTGTATCACATGATATTGCAACATTCACATAAAATTATGAAGCAAAAAACTAAACATTCCTCAAACATTCCTTGTATGCCTCGACACAACACCTTCAATTCCATCTCACTACTCATATCACAGTCAGACTTATCATATCTCACGGTATCTGTTATTGGTAAAACTATCTATAACTATGTTACTTCTAAAAACTCTCCCATTGCATTCAATAACAATTTATCATGTCACATCAGATCATTTCACATCACATTTGTATAGCATTATATGACATCGTATCCCAACATATCATCAGATCTCAACTTCTGACTTTCCATTCTCTACCCCATTTGATCAATTATTTAGAATATGCATGAGGTAGGCATATATGCTTCTCGTAAGAGGCAAGTAAAAGCCAGGAAATTATTACCACTTCAGGAGCGTTCCGGATTCATATCTGGCAAAGAACTGTCATCATCAGTACATCATATGGTCGGGTAAAACCCGAATCGTTCAGAAAATGGAAAAGAGAAAACGACTATAGGAAATTGAATAAATAATAGAACTATAAGGAAATTGAATAAATAATAGAACTATAAGGAAATTGAATAAAGAAAGAAAAAAAGTGAAAGGGTAAAGGGCAAAAGAAGTGAATAAATCGAATAAGTAGGCGAGGACGACTGCAGCCGTAACCACAACACTCAAGACAACATTGCCGGACCAGTCGCTATGACCGTTAACTGTAATCGTTATCTTAACCCTTAATGTAACTGTGACCGAACCATAACTGTTCATATAAGACCAATACCAAATCCGAACAACAAAGCGGAGTTAGGAAAATAGTAATACACTGGCTATGGAAAAAAAGTTAAAGGAAGGGGAAAAGAGATGGAAGAGGAAGGAGAATATGATACTAAAGGGAATGATAGCGGCAATAGTAATAATGTAGATGATGGTGGAAATAATTATGAAGAGAATACGAAAACTGAGACTGAGAAGAAGTCAAGGGCACAGACAGTAACTAAAACCGTAAAAGTAACCATAATTCTGGCAACAGTGATTGCTCAGTGACCATAACCCAAATCGGAGAAGTAACTGTACAGTAAGCCGTTACTCTAGCCGTCACCGTAACCATAAACGTACGCCGTAATCGTTACAATCACCGTAAGAGAAACAGTTACCATAATCCTTAACGTAACCGTAACAATAACCTTACCCCGATCCTTAACCGTAAAACTTAACTTTAAGCTAACCCCAACCCTAAACATAAATGTTACCACAATCTTAACGTAACCGTAACAATAACCATATCCATAAACGTAATCGTACAATTAAATTAGCCAAATTTAATTCTAGAACTAATTGCAATTGGTCGATGGGCGGTTTTGCCAAAAAATATCGACGAAAATATGTAATTCATATTTACCAAATCCTGTCACGGAATTTTTATAATGATCCTCGTTTGTGATTTCCTTATCACAGGGCTTATGCTTAAGATAAAAATCAAATAAACTGCTGCTGGCGACAAACAAAATTAATGCAAAAGTAATGGCGTAGAAGGTGAAGTTCCACGTATCTGTGTGTATGTATGTAAAGGAATGAATAGAAGAAGATTTTGTAATATTAGGTAAGATTTTTAAATGCAGTGCACATACATACATATGTGAGCAAATTTTTTATTATCGATCGCAACCACCATTTTTACATTTTATTTCAACGGATTCTCAGGAGAACCTTTTAAAATTAGAATTTTGAGTTCCGCTTTTCAATACGAGCTTTGTTTGTGCATTTTCTGTGATATTTTTGTTTGAGAGTAGAAAAAAATATATCCACGTTTTTTGAGACAGCCTAATATGTAGTTAGCATTTTTTTTATTAAATCATATTTTATGAAAATGTGCGATACGTGATTTTTATAGACCCAATGTGTATATTAATCACATTCACTTTACGTGTTTTCACTTGAAATAGGCTATAATGATTATTGTTATTCCTGGTATAAATCGTGGGATCTATGACATAAATCTTCCGTTAAACTACTCACATATGTATGTATATATATATTAGAGCTGCAGTTGTGTGTGTTCAGTTAATAGCAATAGCTCTCGAGTTAGTTTATAATGAAATGCTTACCCATTTCCACGATCTTATGATTTGTTTCACAATATTCAATCATACTAACAGCTCTTAGACCATGACTTTGGGCTAATTTCAAATTAATACACTGATTCAAAATGGTATTATACTGCTGACGATACGATTCCTCGTTGGTGAATAAGCCAATGTATGTGTTGAGCTGTAATCAAAATGTTGTAAACAGCATTATTAGGGTGTTTTCACTTTATTTGTAAGCCAATTTATTTCTTCGTTCTCTCGAAAAATCGTATTCTTTTTGAAAAAAAAAAAAAATCTACCCATTAAAAAAATGCTTCAAAGACAGATTATTCAAAAATTCCCGCATATCTCAAAACGTAATACATGGATCAATGTGAAATGCCATACAATTTCTATATCATACAAGCGCAAGAATTTATGGAACACCCTAATGACTATGTACATCTTTATATATAAAAATCGTCTGTGCGTCCGTTCTCACTAAACTCCTTCTAAACGCCTGGACCGATTTTGATGAAATTTTTTGTGTGTACTCAAGTAAGCTCGAGGATTATTAAGGTTCACAATCCGGACCATTGGATTATGTGGGCGTGGCACCTTCCATACAAATGACATTTTCTGTACTGCAGACCAATCTCTTGCAAAACAAGAAAAGAGGGGAGGAGCGGAGAAGTGCGCGTGGCACCTTCCATACAAATGGGATTTTTCTTACTGCATATCTCTGGAAGTATTTATGGTAGGATATTGAAATTTTGCTCAGAGTAATGTGAGGCCAATATGTAAGAAAAAAAGTCGGTCAGGGAAAAGGGGGCGTACCGCCCCTTCATATAATATTAATTAATATTACTCTTCAACTATTTCTACGAGCTATGTAATACTTGGTATAGAGATCTTTTGTATGAATAATAGGGCGGGATAGGAATAGGTTAGCGAAAGTAGTAAGGATAGTGATAGGGATTGGGACAGGCAATATTTCCAGATCCATGCTGGTAAAAACTGCTACTAATACATTTTGGGTCACCTTGGTCCACGCGTTGGAAATCGTTCGGCTTGTCGAAATAAGGAATATCTTAAACTTTAGATTAGACATCTAGTAATGCAACTGTGAAAGTTTCATTCAATTCCATTTAGAAGATTTTGAGTGATGCGTGCCCAAACATACAGACAGACAAAAATTCTAAAAACTTTTGCTTTGGATTCTATTTGCTTAATAAAGTTTTCTCCTATCAATTTTTTTTTTAATATAAATCTGATTAAGTTTTGTTTTGCAAACAACAAATTAAATCCATGTTACTGAACACAAAATCAAAAAACGCAATAGGTCAACCATTGTAAGTGCGTATGGGCCTCCTTTGGCCATAGCATTTTTGACTAATAATAACAACAAAAATAATTTGGCGCGAATGTAACTCGTACAAGTTTGTAACTTGCTGATTTAATATCTTTTTTCTATAAATAATAAATGATTTGTTTACATGTTTTTAATATTATGCCATAGGAAATTCGTTTTTTTTTAATCTAATTTTGGCCACACCACACAGCCGCTCCAATAAAAGTAAATAAAAAAGTGTTACGACTATAAGAGCAAATCAAATATTTTTGTTTGTTTGTTTATTTGCCATTTGTGACTCGTAGCCGGCAAATAATGTTAATGCTTTAAACTAAACAGAGCCGGTGTAAGAGCAAAATGCTAATGTGTATATGTACATATTATGTATGTAAATAATTTTCGGTTTATTGCCCTTTACAAATAAGATAAGACTAAATTAAACAAATAATAAACTAAGTCAGCCAAATTAAATAAAATAAAGTTTTTATATGTATTTAAGTATAACATTTATAGTGCGTTTCATAACTATAGCATATATAGAATTGGCATGTTTTTTTATTTATAAAATATCATTTGAATTTCGAATTTCAGATTTAATTCAGCTTAAGGGTCATATAAATCTGTGTACTACATTTTTCGCACATCTCTTAAATGATAAAAAAAATAATAATTTTCTATAAGCGTTGAACAAATTTTGATATATTTTAAATCAGAAAACTGAGAATACATTTTATAGCCCATGAAGTTCTGGTACAACCTCTAAATGTACAGTAAACCGCCCTGAGTTTTTTTAATTTTTTGCAACGCATTTTACTTCATAAAGCTCGTTATTTATGCATTATTTTTATATATAAGAAAACGAAAGATGACTTCAGCAAAAAAGTTTTAAAAATTCAGCGTAATTTTTGAAACACTTAACCGTAGCACTTCGTCAAGGCAAAATTGTCTGGTATACAGATCTGTTTTTTCGGTTTTTTGATTTAAAATGTTTGAATATTTTTATATTTTTCATGTTCCGAGGGGCACTGCAAAAGTTCACGGAAAATGTAAAACAAAATACAAATTTAGTTATGTAAATCGCTTTATTGTTTTTCAAAGTACTCTCCGCTAAGATCTGTACACTTTTGCATCCGATGAAAGCGGTTGCCGTGGTGTGGCGGTAGTGTTGTTGGCCTACCACACCGAAGGTTCAAGGTTCGAGCCCTGGTACAGGTAATATCAAAAGTGGTTTCAAAAAGTTTTATTAAAACGGGGTCGCCTCGGCAGTGGTTTGGCAAACTCTCCGAGTATATTTCTGCCATAGAAGGCTTCTCAGCAAAAATCCAGCTGCTTTGTAGATGCTGTTCAGAATCGGAAAAAAACTGTAGGTCCCGCCAAATTGTAGGAAAAATTAGAAGCAGAACATGACAAATTGGAAGAGAAGCTTGGCCTTAATCTCCTCAGGAGGTATATATCGCACCAATTATTTACTTTTTTAAATTAGTTTTTTAATTGGTAATAATTATTTTAAATGTTTTTCAAGAAAAGGCAGTTATTGTTAAGTGATTACGATTAGAAAAAATCAAAGAAAAAACAAAAAATCAAAAAAAGTTGTTTTAATTACTTTCGATTTTATTTTTTTTATTTTTTTTTTTTGATTATTTTCGATTTTTTTTAGTATTGTTGATGTGTATATTTATGTGCTTCTACAACAATACTGAAAAAAGTCAAAAATAATCAAAAAAAAAAAATTAAAAGTATCAAAACACCTTTTTTTTGATTAAATTTGTTTTTTTTTTTAGTAATCGTAAAAAATCATGATTTTTTTGATTATTTTTTTAATTTATTGGAAAATAATCATTAAAAAATTGAAAGTAATGGTAATCAATCATAGAAATGTCAACTGATTTATAGGTAGAAAACATGACAGTAGCAGAACGCTGCCGATACACGGAGTACTTGAGTCCGCGAACTTTTGCAGTGCACCTCCAATAAGCAACCAAAGATCCTAAGAAAATCTTAGAGGAACGTTGGGCTGTAAGGTGGAAAAAACTTCGTTTCATTCGCACCTAGACTAGCTAAAAACATGGAAATATGAAAAAACCTATCGGAAGTAAATAAACATATTTTAAATTTTTTTTTTAAACTTTTCGAAAGTCTTTTGAACCTTTTAAAGATTTACATACACGAAAGAAGCTTTATATTCAGCCCTCTTAGTCATTACAAATTGTAATGATTACCAGTTTGATTAATTATTTTCCTGAGAATCCATTTAATGATTGATTACTATTATTTTAAATTTTTAATGATTATTTTCCAATTAATTAAAAAAGTTATCGAAAAAAATCATAATTTTTTACGATTATTAAAATATCATAAATAATCAAAAAAAAAATGTTTTGATTACTTTTGATTATTTAAAATTTTTTTTTTTTTATTCAAAATTTTTTTTTATTTAAAATTTTTTTTTTATTTAAAATTTTTTTTTTTATTTAAAATTTTTTTTATTTCCTTTCCTTGAAACCCAATTAAAAAAATCATTACCAATTTTAAAAATCCGTCTAATTAATTGATTACTAATTACTAATCAAATTTAACAGGTCTGTTTCTATTAGAAAAATATTAAAACTCAAATGATATAAAAATACGAACACATCTAAATTCTAAGTGTGCTATAATTATGAGACGCACTATATAAGCGTACACTTGATTCGTTTACTCATACCTTTGTGTTGTTGATGAGTGGTCCAGCGTAGAGTTCCTTCACCACATTTGCGCCAACATCTGCTAAATCTTCTTCACACCAGCGTAAACACATACCAAAATATAAATGTCGATGATCGAAATGATGTTTGGTGTATTTCGATATGTCAGCTATGATTTGCCAAGCCTCAGAGTTCTCTTGCGGCAACACTTCAGCGCGCACAAAACAATATATTTCGAGACTTCGCACTTCTTGTAAGCACCGATCATAATCATCGAAATCATAAAGATTCGGCATTTTAAAATACTTAGTCACTATGTAAAGTAATAACGAGACGAAGATGGTTGACATTCAAATTAGTTGTTGATATATTAAATATATAAGTTTAATATGGTGTAATATGTAACACAATTTACAAAACTAGTTTATTTACTTTTCTGGATAATTTATTCATTGCTCTAACAGGCTTATAATATTCGTTAAATATGTGTCAATGCGAGCTCTGATAGAGAATTGTTACATGCTATGGGAAAAAGCATTTATTAAAGCGTGCATTTGTTGACTTTAATTTCATTTTTGTTTTTGATTACTCAAACAATAACTTGAAAGCCATGCCGGCTACTTGAAAATATTACCAGCTTTTTTGATCCCCTCACCTATGTAAATTCTGCTTTAATTAGCATTTAAATTGAAAGATAAATAAATACTAAAAAATTGTGTAGAAAAAAAAATATTTGAAGATGACCACAAAATCTGTGATAACAAATTGCCACAATTCTTTTGCAAGATTAACGCTTTTTTGTTTCAACTTTTTCGCTTCGATTGTAAAGGGTTTAAGAGGCTGCCAAAACTTGTTTTAATAACTGTAATTTGTGTGACAGTTTTTTTTATTAATGGTATTCCAGGGAACCTTAAAACAAAACAAAGCAGTCTAGTTGCGTTTGCAACCAAATATTATACTATACTACGCTGTAAGCTTCAGCAACAAAGTTGAAGATATTTTTGCCTAGTTATAAGCCATGTCTATATAATTTTTTTTCTTTCTTTCTACTTTAAATGCCGCTTAACCGTCTAAACGATTTAAGCCGTTTTATATAGTTAGCCAATCGGCTCTTCTCTCTGCCAACTAGGTCCAATTGGAAACACCACGTGATCGCAAATCGGTCTCCACTTGGTCTTTCCATTGGAGTGTTGGTCTCCCTCTTCCTCTCTACAGCTCATATATCAAGTCATTAAATCTTCTTCGGTACTCGCTGTCGCCAACTCGTAGGGGTTCATAAATTATTCTTCGTGAAGGGCCTTTAGTTCTCGATTGCCTACTCAGTCCGAAATAGCATTTTTTTGCAAGAGTGATTCTTTGTTGGACTTGTAGACTGACATTGTTGCTGGTTTTAATGCTGGTTTCCAGGTAAACGAAGTCCAAGATTTGGCGTATTCTAAAAACTTGGTCGATGGTTTATTTTCCAGCTCTGACGCCACACTGATAACGCCCAATCAGTCAGTTCAAGTCAGGCTTCAGTCTTTCACACAATACGCTTGATAGAACCTTATTAGAGATCTCTTTTTGAAAAAAGTCCGATTTTAACTTACAAATCCGAACTAACAAAAACACAAATCTTAATAAAATAAATTTAGTATCAACTAATAATTTAATTAATGTTAATGTTAGTTATTGAAAAGGACTTATTCTATCCTTAAAAAATATCTCGCCAAAGATAACTTTAATTGTTTGCAAAAAGAGAAAAAAATACCAGGTGTACCTATTATTTTTGTCCGAATAAAATAAATTTCCAGCAGGGGAGTAATTCTGTATTGCCGTGCGAATGAAATTTCTTGTCATGTGTATGTCATTTGAAATATTGACAGTTATATTCGTCCATAATCCGTTTAAAAATCTTTTATATAAAAGTGGGCCTGGTTATTACCAGATTTCGTCAATTTTTGTGCGGTACATACTTTGTTATAAGATTAAATTGATTTATGATTAAAGATCGGATTAATATTCCAAATCGTGCGCCTAAAAATATGTTACTTATGTAAGTATGTTCAGTGGCTCTTTTAAAATTTTACCAGGGGTTCCAATCGTACAGTAGGGTGTTTGGTCTATTTAGTTGGCCAAAAATTTAACCCTTTAACTGTTTATGTCGAGTATACTCGTCAAAGCAAAATAAAAAATGTTCGCATAATGTCGAGTGTACTCGTGGTGAAGATAAAAAAAATGTTCAACAAATCAACTGTAATTCCTTTCCCTGGAAAAGGGCAAATAAAGATATTTTAAAAAATTTACATTTTAGAATCTTTGACTTAGATTTCTTGCAATTCAGTTGGTCTTTTATTGCTTCTGTTTTCATTCTTAATTTTATTTTTATGTGATATTTTTTCATCAATGAAATACATTTTTTTCTAAAAAACCAACACAATGTTTGATTTTTAATCATAATTGCCTACTTTTATAGGCAGAAACATTTTACTGTGTTTATGTCGAGTACGAGTATTAGGGTGGGTGATTTGTATGGACGAAAGTTAACCGATATCGCGTCATCGATTTTTCGATAGGCTTTGGGCTCAGGAAAAAAAAGTTCCACTACGCATACCCAAAAAAATAATTTTCGAGCCTGCGAAATTTTATTTTTTTGACTTTTTTCGACTTTGGTTTTTAAGGTTTTTTTCATAACTTACTAAAAAAATTTTCGTTTGATTTTAAAATTTTCATGTATACCCTGTCCGACCTAAAAATGTCCGCTAAAAACGTTGGCGATAACAGTTTTTTGAAAAAAAAAAATATTTTTTGGGTTTTTGGAGAGTGTATTGGTCAAAAAATTTACCCTTTCGCCCTTTTTTTAAAGGGTTTTTTCAGCAAAGAGAGACAAATTCGGTTTCATCGAAAACATTTTTGCATGTTATAAAAAATGACGAAAGGGTAAATTTTTTGACCAAAACACTCTCCAAAAACCCAAAAAATATTTTTTTTTTCAAATAACTGTTATCGCCAACGTTTTTAGCGGACATTTTTAGGTCGGACAGGGTATACATGAAAATTTTAAAATCAAACGAAATTTTTTTTAGTAAGTTATGAAAAAAACCTTAAAAATCAAAGTCGATAAAAGTAAAAAAAATGAAATTTCGCAGGCTCGAAAATTATTTTTTTGGGTATGCGTAGTGGAACTTTTTTTCCTCAGCCCCAAACCTATCGAAAAATCGATGGCGCGATATCGGTTAATAAATCGACCCATTCTATCGAGTATACTCGTCTTCGCTGGAAAATAATTAAGCAGGGCGAAAAAGTTTTTCGAAAGAAAATTAAACAGTTAAAGGGTTAAGAAAAATGTATTCTTCTGAAAAGCGTTTGCTTTATTTAATTAGTTTATAAAGTA
Organism: Merzomyia westermanni; assembly: GCA_949987695.1. Lineage (NCBI taxonomy): Eukaryota > Metazoa > Arthropoda > Insecta > Diptera > Tephritidae > Merzomyia > Merzomyia westermanni. The sequence continues at coordinate 13,347,659 of OX465288.1, read as the reverse complement.
TTGCTGTCGTAGATGCTACGTGCGAATATTTCGCAAATAATTTGAATTTATATTTGTGTTGTTTGGGTTTTACCAACTTCAATAATTTTTGGCGTGCAACTAATGGGGCATACATCAGTGATATACGTCAAAAAATGCTATCGTCTCAAAAGGCGGGCTAAGCCCGGAAACATCCTACTCGTATACGCACCACTGACTTTACTTTTAAATATTATAGTGCCTACATTTAGGCGTTTTATTTTGCGTATAATCAGAGCTAAATATATGATTTATAAAATTTACTTAATCAAAAATGCTTGCTTGGATGACTACGTTTCCTGTCTTATGAAAAGATAGCACACTATGCAGATTAGACTTATTACTATAGCCACTCTCTATATGGCTTACTAAAAGCCTTGCTAGAACCTTTAGCATGAAGTATTTACATACGTCTTATAGCTCTATAGTCACCGTTTTCCCTACTTCGGTTGGAATATTGTTTTAGTCATCCTTCAGTTTTTGTGGAATGTACGTACGAGTGTTACTCGCTCTGTAAAACATTTACAAATTCTGAAACATCAGCTTTGTAATGTAACGAAGTTAGTAAAACCTCCGTGGCTTGTGTGCTACTGCATTGGGGTTTCAGGAGTGCTATTGCAGTCACGGAAATGAGGTTGTATATGAAGCACGCCACTGAGTCTGCCCATGCCCAATACCCCTCCTTGAAGTGATCATTGAATTTTTATTTGGACAGCATCTTACTCTAGTTTTCTATTAAGAAGCAGAACGAATGCGTGACATATATATATTTTTTATTTATTTAATAATTAAATTTAATCCAATTTATCAATATCACTTGGATGACCCTACAACCGGTACTTGATCATCGCCTTCCTTAATCCTCATTTGTAGTGCTTTGACGCATTCTTGCATGGATTTCTTCTTCGGAATACTTTTCGGTGTGAATTTGTTATACAATGTTCTAAGATCAATACATTTTTTTAATTTTTCAAACTTCAATGTCAAACTACTTTAGGTATAGCTGAAGCTGTGTTTCAAATTTGGTAAGGCCAGATCAATGTTTCACATTAAATAAACTTGAAATAAGCGCAGTCTGAGAAATGCTGTGGAATTACTGCCAAAATCCGTAGCCTCATCCTCCGCTCATTTTACTTATTTTCACAAATTCTCACGCACTGTGCTGTTGGCTCTTTTTATATGTTTACGCCAAATTGCAATTCCGTTGCATTAACTAATTTAGCATTGATGACCGCCAATTTAGTCGGGTTTTTTATTCTTCATCTGCATTGCATTGAAAGTGAAGGGTAAACAAGTTCAAGTTCAACGTTCGATTCCTTTTGAGTAGCACCTTAAATTGGAAAATACACACATGCAACCGCATTAATTGACGTCAGTGGCAGTCAAACTAACACAGCCCTATTTTATATTGGTATTCGTGCATCGTTGCCACTAAATGGGCAAAAACCACTCGCTTGCAGTTCGTGTTTTACGCTTAGTAGTTTATGTGTGCGTGTCTTCGAAAGCGTAAGCTATTCCAAAGTCAGTATCCATGCAAGTTCTAGACTTATCCTGTTTTGTGTAATTTGAGCCTGTTATCGCAATGGAAAATTTTACAGCTTTGAGTTAGAGTTGTGCGCTGCTGTCAATTTTCAATCCCGATCCCGGCATATATCATTAAAATTTTGCTTAATTTTTCACCTACTGCCTCATTTATATAGCGTTTCATCATCATTCTACATATCAAAAAAATATAAGTCGATTATCCGACTAGCCATTAGATATAAACTATTTGTAAAATTAGTATTGCTCTTTATCAATTGTTTTCCCGTTCTAGACGATTTCTCTCGAATATTCCTAAAATCGTCTAATCTACCTGTAAAAAAATCAGGACGGGTTCTACGCGCGTTCTTTGTTCGTGTTAAGTATAACTAATTATCGTAATGATTACCGGTTTGATTAATTACTTTCTTGAGAATTCATTTAATAATTGATTACCAATTACTTTCAGCTATTAATGATTATTTTCCAATTAATTAAAAAAATAATCAAAAATATTATGATTTTTTACGATTTTTTTAAAAAATCAAAAAGAGGTGTTTTGATTATTTTTTATTTTTTTTTTTATTTATTTTGATATTTTTTTATTTTTATTTTTTTTTACAGACCTGTTAAATAATGACTTGTTATCATAATGATTACCGGTTTGATTAATTACTATCTTTTTGAATCCATTTAATAATTGATTACCAATTAATTTCAATTATTAATGATTATTTTCCAATCAATGAAAAAAAAATAATTAAATAATAGAATAATTAAATAATAGATTTTTTCTAATCGAAAGCAATTAATAATAGCCTTTTCTTGAAAAACAATTAAAATAATCACTACCAATTAAAAAAGCTTGGATGCTTAAGCTTACGTCATTTAAGCTGTTGGGAGTTGGTTCCCAAATAGACAAAGTACTTTCAAACTTCGAATTTGTGTCTGGCAACCGTGAAATGGCTGCACCTTTCATACAAGCTTATGGAGTTTTTTCAACCCGATGTGTAATTATTGCACTCAAGATTTTTTATTTAATTCAAATTTGTCAAAACTTCATAATAAATTAAATAAACAAATTTAGCAGGCTGATGCTTGCTTATCTCATATTTGGTTTAAAAACAAACCGGCTTCGGCGTTGTGTCATCAGTGTCCATTTTACTACCTTTATATTTGTTCTCCACTCATCCCTAATATGAACTCCTTAATGAGTCAATCAGACAAAAGACTTAAGAAACGAACTTGTTGCTTGTGGCTTCCCTTAATCGTTTACCATGCTGTAAAAGTGGTTTTATAATTTTTGAGTTCCACTTTTTTTTTCATTTCACATTCAAGGTTATAGCGTCTTAATTAAATCTGGATTATTATTTCCGCTTGCAAAATAATTCGCATTAAAATAATCTAAGCTTTCTTAATACATGGAATTCTTTGAATGACTTTGCAAAATTTACGAATTATTTAAATACAAAATGTAGATCCTACGTTAAGCACACGTGGCATGGAATTTAAAACCCATTAAAATAAATAAATTAGCACCATAGAGTTTTAGATTTTGCGTTTGAGAATTTCATTTTCAACCCATAGTGAATATGTTGTTTCCTTCATCTATCACCCAATTTTGGTGTAGGAACGAAAACATAGCATTAAATATTAGGAATCTTTGACTATAAAATAATCTAAACTTAATTACTTAGTTAAGCACATATTGATCATTGCTGATTAATTTATTGATGAGTCCCATTTAGCTAATCAAAATCTTATTAACTGGATTATTAATTTGATTGGAAGATAAAACGCAACTAATACAAAACAGTTGCTCGGATTTTTTATAATTTTGGAGTTTAGTAATTATTCGACTGATTATCAAGAACAGAACTAATCAATCTATTTTATATGTCAGAAAAATGGTTAGTGAAATTTTTTTATCGATTAGTCACATAACACTAAGGAGTAATCGATTAATTTTATTGATAGTATTTTTGAGTAATTAAACTGATTAACAAATAAATCTACGAAAATAAAACCCAGCTGGTGTTTACTAAACTAGAGAAATTCAGCTAGTGGTGATTTTGTTGAATGCGAAAATGGCTTAATATTTAAATTCTCTGATTTATTAAAATATATTTGCTCAATTTTCGGAATAATAAAATTAGTTACTACTCTAAATTTGGTTAGTGGGGAAGTAAGTCATTTTGATTAATCGATCATGATTATTCTCTGAATATGTAATTAATTTAACAAGTTTACGTTAATTTGCGTATTCGATAAATTGATTAATCGCAGATCCCTATACAACACTAGTAAACAACTGTTAATCAGACCTGTTGAATAATGCTTACTAACCGTAATGCATACCGGTTTGATTAATTATTTTTTTGAGAGTCCATTAAATGACTGATTATCATTACTTTCAATTTTTAAAGATTATTTTCCAATTAATTAAAAAAATTATCAAAAAATTCATGTTTTTGTACGATTATTAAAAAAAAAACAAAAAAAAGTTGTTTTGATTACTTTTGATTATTTTTGATAGTTACTTTTTTTTTTTTTGATTATTTTTTGTTTTTTTTTTTAGTATTTTTGTAGAAGCACATAAATATACACATCAACAAAACTGAAAAAAATCGAAAATAATCAAAAAGAATCAAAAAAAATCTAAAATAATCAAAAGTAATCAACCTTTTTTGATTTTTTTTGATTGTTTTTTGATTTTTTCTAATCGTCATCAATTAATAATAGCTTTTACTTAAAAAAAAAAATAAAATAATCATTACTAATTACTAATCAAATTCAACAGGTCTGCTTTTAATATGATATACAATTTTTACTTTTCACTTTAAAAAAATGTTATTATTATTTTTGATTTCACCATATAAGTCCTTTCAGATAAGCCTTTCTTAGCTTTAAGGAACTGTTGTGCTATATTCATATTCTTTCCCTCGAATTTTTTGCTTTAAAATTTCGAAAATTGTAAGTAATATAATCGGTCCCTGAGCTTTTCGCATAATTTTGATAAAGCATCAACGCACTTTTTGCCGATAAATTGCTCTTATTTAAAAAAAAAAAAACGTCTACAGGATCCTCTTCCGCATCCTTTCACTACTTACTATTAATTTCGTAAGCACTCGCTAGACCAAAGCAGTAGCTCGCAATTGCTAAAAGCCATGGTAAAAATTTGTGAAGCGTAGTCATCTTGTTTTTTTCAACCTCACTTATTAAAATTTTGTTTTTTCACTTTTGTTATTTTTTTTTTTATAAAAATTTGAATATTTCTTTGAAACCACTCAAACACTTGCACTTTTTAATGTTATATATCTTCACGCTTCAATTTACTATTTTAACAAACTTCACACCGGCTGTGACTTTATCAAAACATCAAGGAAGCTATATTATCAACTGAGTACCGCACGCATCAACAGTTACAAGTGAAATGGCAGCGAAGATGAGTCCGAGAACTAACATGCTGTTAGTGATATTCGTTCAGCTTTGTTTACTGTAATATTAGTAGCGAGCTTATTCTGATTTATTTTTTATTTATCGAACCAGTTGTGATCGCGGTAGCAACACACCTGCTGCTACTAAGCCAAATGTTGTGTCTGCCTGAGTGTTGACTATGATTTTTGTTGTCTTCAGCAGATGATTGTTTTCTTTGCATTTAATTTGGCAGTATATATTAGCTTGCTAGTAGGTATTATTTTAGAACAAGTTTTTTGCATGCCTAATTCAAATGGTCTGCTTAATTTGGTTTTGCCTTAATTATTTCACCAAAACATTATTTTGGCCATATTATGGTTATATAGAATGTTTCCGTGTATAAAAATCGCAATCTATCTACTTACTGTAAGTTTAGATTTAATACACGTTAGGGTGAAAAAATTTGAGCTTTCCATCTTTGGGGGCAACTTAAATGTTTATACATGATCTATGACCTCGCAATTAAGTTTTCACCAAAAGGTGTATGACCTTTCTTTTGTTGTTGCTAGTTTGTAATACTGAAGTTTGATTGATATCTAATTCGAAAAAATCAAATCCAGCACTTCATTCCAGTAAATAATATCACACGTTAACGCAGTCAATCACGTGACGTCACATCAATGTTAAACATCTGTTGCCTTTGTAGTGTAAACCCCTGTGTAATAAGTTATATTTGAGGACTTGATTGTGTATTTGCAGTGCGCTAGATAAGATGCAGCGAGAACTGTGGTTACCTGGTAGAGAACAGAAGATGTCCTTACAAGTTGAGCCATCGTTGTTTTAAATCGCGTGTTACCAATTCACATAACCGGCACAGCATATACAATCATCCACTTAACCTCAGTTGTTTTCACATTACGTACGATCTTATAGAAACGCTAACCACTAGATAACATCCCATCACAACACTTTTAAACCATTCTCCACACATCACATCACCATTCAAAAAAAAAAAACATCACACACCCACAATGTATTCATAGTAAAACAAAAATCGCCCTAAACTAAACAAGCGATCGCATTATTGATATATTGATCACATGACTGCCATAACATCTGCTCACTCGTATATCATTTCATAGAAATTCATAAATCACTTAGGACTGACGGCAATACTTCCAAACCAGGCTACATACCTCACATAACCGTTCTAATAACATCACACGACATCGTATCAAACAAAGCAAATGACATCACGTCACATTGTATTGAAAAATATCATACTCAAACAAAAAAAAAAACAATGGGGTCGCTCGTGGTAAAATAAGGAAAATTCAAAAACAGATTTAATGCACCCCTTACTGCTTCAAATCATATCAAATCACATTCACAAATCACATTGGTCGCACAGCATCCTCTCACATCCAAATGCTTCACATTAAATTCTGCCAGAGCAACTCTAAAAAAATATCAGATTTTAGAACTCTACCAAACTATTATTCACACATCACATCACCTCCAATGATATCATACGACATCGTCTCAAATATGTAATACAAATGACATCATGTCACATTGAAGTAAAACACATCATATGACTTCCGTCTGATACAAAATCAAATCCCAATTCCACAAATCCGGTGTAAATTCTTATTTAGAAAAATTATATTTTCTTTAGTTAGAATTTTACATTGTAAACATCTTACCTCTGTGGAGTATGATAAAGCATATATCGTCTGATGGTTAGTCAAGTGATCTCATTACTGAATCAAGTTATACGATATCGAACCATTCTCTACACATCATATCAACTGAATAGAACATACGATTTTCACACGTCACAGTATCAAGCAAGACAAGTGAACAACTGACATAAATGCACATCGTATGAACAATTATCACACTTCATCATAAAGCATCATTTGATGAAAGGTCATCACATTGAGCCTAATGATATAAGTTTATATACAATCCATATTTTAAAAACCATCAAATCATTACTGACATTTGATTCTAATATGTTTTTGCGACCACATATAACCATCATGGGTCACATCACCTGCCATCTAATTCTAATCTATGCCGAGCTAGACTCATTAAGTCCAGAACGTCTGCCTGTGTTGAAGTTTTTAAAAATAGCATGATGGCTTCTAAATTCAATATTCAAAGTTAACTAATTATTGCTACTAGCAAATATGAAATTTTATGTAAACCATTCATCTACAAACATGCTAAGTACACTTCCTTAATATTTAAAAAAAAAAAAAAAAAAATCTTTTCTTTTGCAGCCATCTCGAAGGCCTTATCCGTCTCTCTCAAGCGCGTGCTCGCATCGACTTCTCTCCCGAAGTGACTAAACTACATGTACGCGATGTTTTATGTATTGTGCGTCATAGCATTGATGATACTGCCACAAATGATTTTATAGACAAAAATCCCGCAATAGCAAGGTCAAACAACAGCCAAAGGAGTACAATGAAAAAATTTATACAAATGTTGCAATTGCGCTCCAGTGCATTGGGGCGACGCATCTTCGATTATGATGAGATAAAGGAAATGGCTGGACGTGCTGGTATCACGTGTGGCGTTAGTAATCTGGTGGAATTAGTAAATTTGCAAGGGTATTTGCTTAAGAAAGGATCAAACTTATATGAAGTAATGGCAGATTAGTTGATGAAAGTGATTAAGGAGAATATGAATAAGGACATAAATAAGAATATTTTAGATGTGTATGTAGTATTTACATATATATAGGCGTTAGGGTAAAGTTTAAAGTCACACGTTTTGTGTAAAGTAGAAATGTAAATATGAATATGAATACTATGTACCTTTTGATTTGATCTAAAGAAGCCGCTTTTAAGCATAAATATATTGTTGAAGATTTCTTTAATTTCCTTTTTAGTACATTCCACGGGTTTTATATAGTTGCGTGGGTATCAATACCTTGATAACGAATAATTGATTTCTGGACCTCGAATACCTCAAGATATGATATATATGATGTTTATTGTGACTTAAGGAAAGGTTGTAGAATGGTAAAATGAAAGCGTAAGCGTGTTTCCAGCTTCTTTTCTCAAAATCGGAAGTTTATGCCTGAAACAACTGGGCTAAAAATCGTAGTTAAATGAAAAGTTGATTGGAAGAGGTTTTAGATTCAAAAAATGAAGCCATATTTTGTGTTTCGATTCAAAATTTGATTCTAATATAATAAAATATGCGAATCGAATTTGTGAACGCATTCTCTAAACGTTTAGAATCAAACTTTGCACTCTGCGGCTCTGCCTATTAAATTGCGGATTGCGAAGACTGGATCCTGGAATATGACTGACGTTTGTCGATCACTTAGATAATGAGCAGTAGAATGTTTTATCTCGAGTGGTATGGGAGAGCTTTGATGAACTAGAAGGTTCCACTCGTCATGCCAAATCGCGCCAGCAACAGTCAGATTAGTACTGTCAACATTAGCAACAGTAGAAGCTTCAGGGAGAAAATAACTGACACCATTTTCTTAATGGCACCAACCTTTGGTGCAAAATCTATACAATACGTCCTCACTGAATATAACTGAGGTATGATAGGTTTGTATAAGAAAACTCGAAAGTTTTTAAAAGTGAATAATTTTATTCTGAAACTGAAACCGAAAACTTTGTCAAATCAGACCCGGTATGTAACTTTGAAAGGGTTTCTTTCCTGCTTTGAAACATCAAATTCATGTACATTCCAATGATGTTAATATCATTTTACATAATTTATTTTATTTTACTTTTTGTTTGAATACATTATTAACTAATCATCTATTTATTTATTTTATTTTCTATTAATATCAAGTACAATTTAATTTACTTAATTACAAGGAGCATACATAGAATACAATTTAATGTATTTTATGTTAAACGTATTACAATTAACTACTCCGCTTTCACATTCGCTAATCCATACAAAAATGTTTACATAAATTTGCATATATATACTTTTAGGTAATCTTTATTTAGTAACTACAATTCGTACAATTCTTTAAACAAATCTTTACCTTTACATTTTTTTAATTAATTCGTTCACACATTTCTTCTGCTGCTTTAATACTCATATCGTTGCCATTTTATTGCTACTTAGTATTTATTTTATTTTCTATAATTTTTGAAATTTTGTTTTGTTTTTAAATATAAAATATAAAATATTTTTTTAAAAATTTTTTAATTAATTTGAATTGATAAAAGTCTCAGGCAATTTAAGAAATAACTATTACCATAACTGAGTCGATACATTGCAAATCTGCCCTTGTATAAGACAATTTTGGAAAAATCGAGTTATTTGTTCTCTGGCTGTTCTTTTGTTGCAGTTTTAAATGCCTTAGTAAGCAACAATAAGTTCAATCAATTAAAAATTAATTACATTACATTTACATGAAAAAATGTTTAATAAAATAAATAAATTTAAAACACATACAATCAAATATTTAAGCTAATCAGTCTAGAAAGAAATCAAGAAAATTAATATGACTAACTCATTGCTAAAGCGAGCTAAATTGTTAGTGTGTGTTTTGTAGTTATTCTCACATCGGTGCTGACCACATACAACTTGATAGTGTTCTTTAACATCTTAACATGCATTCAAGTTTAGTACTTTTCACAAACTATTAGCAAAAAAAAATCAAGTTTCACGTGCAGTGTCACTAAAATCATCTATAAATTGTTTTATAAATGTATACAAAACACCGCTAAGAATTTAGTTCGTTTTTACATTAAGCTTCTCATGCTATGTTATGTAAAAAGGGTTTATTTAAAAAAAATTATATTTCGCTACAATTTTCTTTTGTTGCCTTGTTTGCTTAAGCCACAACATTGTTAAATATTCGATACATCTTTTATAAATTTCGCTAATCATACAAATCTCTAATAAATATCATCATATCAATATGGATGGCTAAATTCTATGCTAAGTTATCTCGAATTTTCAATAATTCATAATCAGACTACACATTTTACCATTTTCAATTAGTATATGTTTATATGCGAAATTGCAAACTGTATATTGCTACTACTCATGTACGTGCCATTCCATTGCCAATCAACAACGACGCAATTTCAAATAATTTTAGTGTACACTTTTTTGTTTTGCTTTTAAGAGGTTTGCAAAATTGGTTTAGATAATACTAATTTATCTACATTTTATAGAATCAAAAGACTGATATTTGGTGCTTTCTTTCTAAATATGTTTCCACAAAAGCAGTCATGAGCAGGAGTAATAAGCAATTGGCAAATGCCGCAGCTTACATTTTCAATACATTATGTTCAATTTTCTTACACTTTTTGTTCGTTAAACATTATTCCACTAAATACTGTGACATGTCTATATTTTACATATAATTACTATGTATGTATTATTAATTTAATTACTACTAAACTTAATGCTAAGTGCGTGGGGTGTATTTCACTAAAATCAGCTATGAATTTGAGTGCTTTTGCTGCCTATACATATTTACTTATTCGAGTATATTCTGAACTACTAAATATTGGCATAGTGTGTTTTTTTTTGCATTTTAATACCATTGTGTTGTAGTTCTTATTTTTTGTTCTTTTATTTTTACTATTTTTCTTAATTTTCAAACATGTTTTTAAACGCTCCAAATGCTGCCTACTTTTCATACAAATACTACATACTAAAAAAATACTTAAAATATTAATTTACTACCTGAGTGAAATAAAATATACATATATTAACATGCATATATGTATGCACTTATCTGTAGTGGAATTGTTTAACTTTTTAACGACAATTTTAGTGTTAACAAATTTTTCCTTAGTTAAATTATTTGCGCCACATAATTGTCGTTAAAAAGTTAAAAAACTTCACAACTAATTTTAAGGTGGGTATAGCAAGTGCTATGGAATTAAAAATTTGTACAAAATAACTTAGTAATGTTCACATTACATAATGAAAATAATAATAACTATGAAAGTGTGAATAAAATTAAAAATTATGTATACATTGACGGCAGAGTGGAATATTTTTATATTTTAGTATACTTTTAAAGATCATCATATCGCAGAATTTGATTCAAGAATGCCCAAATTCATCAGCACAAAAGTAGGGAATTGCCACAGCTAGCCGGATCCTGTAACCTCCCCGCTGCTGTTGACAAGTGATGGTCAACTGTAAAATTCCTGTCCAATCCGAAAAATCTGAAACGCATTTTATGACAAGGTTGTGTCGTATCCCAAGAGTTGGGCGAGCGCTTTCTGCCGACAGTACAAAGAGAAACGACAAGTCAGCACCACGACAGAGGTTAAGGAAACCACTTAAAAGCGTTAGGACCTGAAGGTGATGTTGAAAAAGTTTTCATCTGAGGGAGTTAGATGCCTTATGGCTATCTTTTGGAAAAGGTTGCACCAAGAACTTCTACGAGATTTCTGCTTATGCCACCGGACCCTCATTTACACAGGCAGTGGAAACCACAATCTGGTAGACAACTTCCTTGAAGCTGAGCCGCCTTCAACGCAAATAAAGCATTTTCTACGGAAGCATTACTCTTTTTTTAGTATGGCTCCAGGGACTTCCGGTAAAAGAGACTGAGGATCACTGTCGGTAATGGGCGTGTCGATTAAACTAGTTAAAGTACTACTGTATACCATAAATAGCGAAAGCCGTTGATTTGAGGTAAATAAATAATTATGAGTTAAAATAAAAATATTCAATGGTGAAGTAAAGAAAATTGGTACTTTGATTAATACAGCCGATCACAAATTAGAACTCTCAGTAATTAGTTTTGCTATAAATTATAATACATGAATCGTACTGAAATCAGCACCGAAATTCTAATTTCTAAAGGTACTTTGTTCGTTTGTTGCTATCGATAGTCGCCGTAACGTTTCAGAAGTAAATTTATTTAATTTTTTGATTATTTACAAATAAAAAATTCACAAAAATTACTATTTTTTTTAGAAATTAAAATCACCTTAAAAACAAAGTTCTAATTTGCGAGCGTCGACTGTATTCACAAGCCACATAGACAGGCAGTCATTTAAAAGAGTTTAAAGTTTAAAATTCTTTAGCATACAATCCATTTTACAAAAGGTATAAATCCGAACAAAAAACTTCGCATGTCTATTCGATGAGCATAGTTTTTGCAATACATAAAATCTTTAGCGAATTCAGACACTATGAATGTCAAAAAAAAACGTGCGGAGCTGGTACTTTTTTCGAAAAATAGAGTGCACAAAGGATTTTATGATGCAACTTGCTTATTTTTTGGCTTCAAAATTTCACACTTAAATATATAAATTATTACGTTTAATTAAATTATATGCGATACGAGCTAAAAACTTAATTTGTTTTATATATTTACATAAATTTATAATAGCCCGCCTGTTTGCATATTTCCCATTTTTTAAATAGCTAAATTGATTTTGTACATTGCTAAAATAATTTACTGAACTATTGTAAGCGTATTCGAGTAGTGATAAACAAATATTTTGTATATTTAAAATAGTGTTTGTATGTAGCTGCTGGAATGGTTGCTTAGTTGGTTACAAGTGAAAAATAATGGGTAAAAAAATTATATTTCGATAATATACCAAGATTTCATTGTGTTACTAAGTGAAGCACTAGGTACTAGTGCCATTAACTACATTCATATTTCAAGCAATGAAGTTATAATTTTTTTTACCACCGCTTTGATATCATATTTTGATTAGCAATGCAATGAGATGAAATATATTTCGAAACCTAGATTTTTGTCTTTTTCATTCAAGTATTGGAAATCTTAAGGCAGTTTATGCATTGTTTTCTAAGTTAAAATGCCGCACAGTGGAGAAAAAAGCAGCACCAAAGTAATTGCAAGGTTTTGAACAGCCTCAAAATAGATTATGATTATTTTGAAATAAATAAGAGTTTTTTAATATGAATTTTGCCAGTATCGAAGTTCCAAAAAGGTTATTAATTCTAAATATAAAAAGATTGTATTTTAACTAGAAGCATTTTAGAAAATTTCCTTTTATATATATTTGAAAAAAAGTATTATTTGAATTTTTGCAGTTCCAAAGAAGTTGTGAGATTTCAGCTTTTTTAATAAGCAGATTTATGCTAGTAAAAAGAATATAGGAAATTTTTCAAATTTTTTTTATTTGGATGTCCAGGATTTTTTTGGAGTCTTTAATTGCACAATTTAAAATAAGTTTCTCAAATTATGAAAAAATATGTAGTGATGAGGTATTTGAGAATATCTTTTGAAATTGTGCAATTAACATATTTTTCAAACCATTTTTGTACAAATTAAAAAAAAAAGTTCCAATTAAAAAATGTTAGACTCTACAATAAAAAAAAAATCTAATATGCGTGTTTCCCAGAAATAGGCAGACAACGTCCCGAAACCCAAGGAAATACCCATATTCCAGTTTTTTATCTCTGAAACTTTTCTATCCGTTACTGTCTTAACTAATTTTAGATGCATTCGAAATTCCCCACTGTGCATTTTTTTAACAAAATCATAATATTTCTATACAACAAAATAAAAACTAATCGAAAAACTTTGTAGCTGCGTGTGCGAGTGTACAGTTAGGTATATGACATTTGACTAAAATTACTTAAAATTAAACAATAAAACACGTAAGCATACATACAATCACACATGCATACCTAGCTTATAATAACATTCATCTACAAAAAAAAAAGTACATAAGCACTAACTTCACACCATACCTAAAACAAATGTTGTCATTTAAAATTTAAAAGTCACATTAAACGTGCGCAGCTCCATCGGATTCAGCAGTATTTCGGCAAACGAATTCAAAAATTTGCGTTCACCTTCACGCAGCATACCCGTCAGGCTTGTTGTTTCTAAACGCGCAATACGCAATTTATTGAATCCAATTTTACCTAAACCACCTGCCTTTGTACCAACGTTGGCGCATATGCGCGTGATATCAATATCCTGTCCGATCGCACAATCATAACCCTGACGATGTAACACCAACAGCGCTGAAGCAGATGGAAAGAGTTGTAATTGTTCCTCGGAGAGTGTACGTAAGTTTAACAAATGTACATCACATGGCAATGCGCCGCCACCATGATCAAGTAATTTGGTTTTTGTCTTCAATTTTACAGCTGGAGCATCGAATGTTTCAACGTAATACAGATTAGGTGGATAACGTAAACTATTCGCTAATTGATTGGCAAGTAAACTGGGTAATTGATAGGCGTTTTCCACTTTCGTTGGCATATCTTCAATGAGTACCCAAAATTTGTGACGTGTTAGACGACTATCGACAATACCTTCACCCATGCCACGATAATCATCGTAAAGTGTACGTCGATCAAGCATTACTTCCAATTGTCCCGGTTCGTATGAGGCAGCACCTTGCGCATGCGTTGTCAATAATGTGAAACGTACATGAGAGTCTTGTATAAATGCGCCACTTGTGATGGGAAAATAATTGCCTTCAATGCCAATTGCAGGTACTTTGATGCGTCTGTAAGAGGTAGGGAAATATATATGTATAAATAAGAATGATTTTAATTTAAACATATTTAATTTTTTAGATAATTAAATTGCTATCTACGACAATGTCTGGGGCCAAAACGTTTCATTACTCACGGTAGAAAAACAAGGGGTTATCAATTACACTTAGATTTTTTGTAAACTCTGTGGCAATACGTTATGAATATCACATTTCTGTAATTCTATTCGATTGATCGTCTCGACTGATATAGTCGATTTGGCGTCATAATGACGTCACACTGACTTTTCTGTTTCTGTAAGAAATTAAATTTTGTCGATTTTTTTCTGATTTATTTTTGAGATGACAAAAAAAATGTTCTTTTTTAATTTTAAATCGAGCCGGTGTGACGTGAAATAAATAAAGAAATGTGATACAGCTGCCTAAAAGTAGGCAATATATGTGCCACATAGATATGACACGGCTGATTAAATGTTGCATACTTCTAGGCGTAACTTAGCCAGCAAACAGTATCAAACGTTAGAGAAATATTGTAGTTTTGGCTAGAGTCGCTTAGAGATCGATTAAAATAAAACTAGAAAGCAGTCCGCATTAGAACCCAAATAGAATTTCACATTGGAATTCGATTAGATAACTAACCTTTTTCTCGACATTGAGAACAAGTCCCCTTTTTGTAGAGAATGCTTTAATTCGACACAGTTTGTCAAAAGGTGTACTAACTTTCTACTTCAGAGAAACACATTAGAACTCGAGTCGTTTTCTAATCGTCCTCTAACCAAAACGTTTTCTGGCTAATAAGCGTTTCGCAAATTGTACAAACATTTCGACGAATTCATTCAATTCATTTTAGTTTTAAGCTAGCTTATTTAAATTTAACTTACTTATGATATTGAAAACCATTTTGATCACTATAAAACACAGGCAGCTCCGCCACTGTATCAGCCTCCTTCAACACATCATCACGCCTTACCGTTATAATATTATCAACATCTGTGACAAAACGCATAAATAACTCAGTTTCACGATTCTTTGGTGGTGGTTCAAAATCTATATCATTCTCAATATATATAGCTGCATCGATGTATGTATGCGTATTGAAAATGCGTACCGTATGAGCCAAGAATGGGCCATAGATAACTGTAACGTCACTAGCTATTGGACCAGATGAAATAATAATTCGTACATCTTCATATTGATCGAGTACATCTTTCTCGGCTTCATTTTGTTCGGGATCAGTTTTGAAGAGATATGCACCAGAGTGAAACTGTGCACTACGATAAGCAGCAAATTTAATGGCACATTGCATAGGACGTAGCGCTTGCTCGTTTCGTTGTTTACGGGTGATGGTTTTGAGAAAGCCGCTCTTTTCATCGAATAGCAGACGCATGAAGTTATTTTCAAGTTGTATATCACCTATGTTAGGTGAGAAATTAGTATATAGCAATATTTCTTTTTTCGAATGAATGACTGAGTGGGAGAACATTTTACTTTGGCAGTTGGTTCTGGTTCGGAAACCCTCCTATGAAAGTAATGTTTTAAAAATCTGTCTGGTTGCATCTCAAAATTAAATTTTTGTCGGCATACATTTTTTAAGAAAAAGAGTAGTGCAGTTCTTGAATAGAATGTATTCCAACTAAGACGTTTTTAAAACGGCAGCCAGGATAGAGTAATCTTCCGCTCAGAACATAATAGTATTTATCTTACCTGACGGTTTAGCGCGTACTATAAATTCGGTACTTGCATTTGATGCTGGTGTTACTGACGCATCGTTGCAACCATCACAATAAATTGTTGCCATTGTTGGATGACTGAAATTCTTTTCATCGACCACAACAATGTTGTAAGTTGCTAGCGCGAGCGCATCCAGTTCAGCAATGAACATGACCTCATATTGCCTCGTAGAAACACGTATACGTCCCGTACCACTATTGGCACCCATACCACCACCCAAACCCATTTCATAGGCATCGGTTATATTCCACACAGGATTGATTTGCATTAAACGTATTTCCTCACCACGGTCATTCAATACTTTAACATTTGGTACTGGCGATCGTAATGTTATCACTTCCAAACGTTTTTGCGCCAAAGAATTAAAAATAACAAACGAGGCTGCACCAGTGCTTGGAGTCAAATCATCAAACTCATCAACAATGCCATTACCAACTAGCGGTATTGGTGTCTTTCTGGCCAACTTACTGAAATTATCACGTTCCAATTCACTCAAAAGGAAATTATGTCGTTCGCTGCCATTCTGCAAAAGCATTTCAATTGTAGATTCTTGCATCTTAACCACATCTTGTATGCTTTCAAATAAGCGCATACCATAATCACGCATCACCGCCGCCTTTGAAGTGCCTGTGATGGCGTCGTGATGTTGGAAAAGTCCAAGATTGCGACGCGCGTGTATCATCTTTTCATAATTCTTTTCGAAGATTTTTATAGCATTGACATGGCGCTGTTGGCGTGCAGTATTGTAGGAGATCGTAAAGAGTATCTCTGCGGCACGTAAATTATGCTCCAAATCAGCGCTTAAAAGTTTATAAAATGGGCGTGTTGTATAATAGCCAGACCAATAGGCGGGACGTCCTTCGGAGAAAATGTCTGAGTAGACAAAGAAATCACCTTTGAGCGTGGGAAATGAGGTAGTACGTCGGCGTATTTCATTGAAGTAGTCACGCGGAGTACCTGTTGGGGGGAAAATATTAAACCATTAGTATCTCAGTTTAGGACTAAGATGCGACACTAGCACTGAGAGTCTGACTAGCTTTTTTGCCAGTAATCATAGACGTTGCTTAACACGCGTTTTAATTAAAATCTGTACTTAACTTAAAAATACATTTAAAATGTTGTTCAATCATAGTCATATTATACAAAGATTTTAGCTAAAATTAAAAGTAACAAGGTCCCCTTATGAAAAAAAATGTTATTGGTTGCTGGTATAAAGAAATTTTTCATGTTTTGCAAGGTCACCCTGTGTCAACTATTTTATTCACAAACCATAGTATACTATGGTATGATAAGGTATATGTCTTGGAATAAGCAATGTCACAAACACAACCATAGACACATACTATGGCCCATAATCATAGTCGTTGCTTAACACGCATTTTAATTAAACTCTTTACTTAGACATTTAAGACATTTTACATGTTGGTCAGTCATAGTCATATTAAACAAAGATTTTAGCTAAAATTAAAAGTAACAAGGTCCCCTTATGAAAAAAAATTTAGTTGGTTGCTGGTATGAAGAAAAAACAGGTCACCCTGTGTCAACTATTTTATTCAACCATAGCATACTTGTAAAAACAAGCGAAAAAAGCCAAACTCAGGTTTGGAGTAAGCGATGTCACAAGCACAACCGTAGACACAAGCCGTGATTTTAAAATGTAAAAATTACATTTTCGTCATTTAAAATTAAAACTCCGTCTTAGACATAAAATTTATTTTAAGTTGACTTTGACAGACATGAGATGATGTTTATTATAGAATCATGTTTAAGTTGATAAAACTTTATTTAATTTGACTATGATTGTGGGCCATTATGTTTAACGCTATTTGTCGAATACGCTCTCGTTCCCTTGGTCTAAGTAAATAAAACCGAAGTATCAACCCCGCTTCGATGGTTCATTCCAAGGAAATGTCTGCTCAAGAGTCACGCCAGGCATACATATCGTATTACTACAGAAGTGTCATGATTAACTTGGATACCTGCCTTCGTCGGCCTACTCCACGGTGCTCTTAACACAGGATCGAATGGGACGTTTGATCATTGGCTAAATACAAGCTTTTGGTACCAATTAACGTACGTGGGCGACCGTACTAATTACCTTGGTATGGTTCGAGGGCTTCGAGCTGCTTCGACCGAGTTCCGACCCTCTGTATCTTATTTTTCATCATTACTGCAGTACAATCTCTACAGGTCTGCTATAATTATATACAATGGAGGGTTGCAAAAAAATTCCTCACTTAATGGATGTTACCACTGCCCGCAGTGTTCTATACTATTGAAACAATAGGAATCATGTCAGAAAAACAATTATCACATCAAAAACGAATGGAAGCTTCAAACTTGGCTTAAGCGAAAAATGGTCCAGAATGAATCCGGGAACATGCCGCTTTTGATCGCTTTATATGGGTTGAACTGTTCCCATTTGTTTGAGCATGTGCTATGAAGAGACTAGTTGAACTCTTTTATGGATGAACGAGCACACTTTTCCTATACCCTTTCTATTGCCAAAAATACGTTAAACAAATATACTTATCCCTACTTAATCCTATAGACGAAAGAGTTCAATCGCACATCACTCTCTTTAGAAATTTCAAGTCAAACTCACCAAACGATATATCCACATTATATAAACGCTTATTCGCCATTATATGATCGATCAATTTCTTGTAATTGGTATATTGTTGATCTACTTCGCGTTCCTTATTGTAACGAAAATCATCACCGACTGGTATAAGCGCTACATTATGTGGAAATAGTGAAGCTGTACGCGAGTATTGTTCCAATAAAACTTGTGCTTTAGATTCAACATTATCATCGGTTATGAATTGTGCCTTTACCGAGTACTCAGTGTATTCTCCAGGTATTTTACGAAAATCAAAATTTAAACATATAAATGGATGTGGACCACATGAACCCTTAATCGAGTAAATATCAAATGGCATATTGTGTGTTAGTAATTGGCCATGTTGTGTTGCGGCTTTGTCACGTTGCTGCCAAAATGGTTTCCATATAAAATCACCCTTCTGTTGACGTGCAAACCATTGCTTCCATGCATAATGTATACGTTGTATAATCGCACCTTCAAAATTACTACCCGACAATAAATATGGCACAGTGCTGCCATGTCCAAAAGGATCAATTGACCAGCCAATTGTTGGTGTGACATTTAAATTATTACGTAACCATTGATGTCCTTCGATGAGTTGATCTAACATAGCGTAGAGATGTACATTCGCTTCGTCGGTCATAACCCAACCACCGGTAGTAATTTCAAAACGTCCTGATTTGATAAGTTTTTTGAGCGCACGTTGCTTCGTAGGATGCGCTTGATCCCACCACAATTGTAGAAAACTTATTTCGGACCAGATGAAGGTCATATCGGTGTATTCTTGCATTTTTGTTATGACCAAGTTGAGTATTTGTCGCGAATCTGATTGGAAATAATTAACGAAAGTTTTTAGCCAGCCAGGATCATTGTGAGAGTGTGGCACAACGAAGATCTGTGTTAGGAGACGGGAATGTTATTAAATTTAGTATTACTTTATAAAGGCGTTTAAAAATTTCACCTTTAATGGCGGTCGATTGTATTCTTTCTTTTGAGCTTCAAAACGTTCTTCAAAGCCACGGTCCCAGTACTCTTTTGTGTGGATCCATTCGGGCTGAAAATATCGAAAATGAAAATAAATAAATAAATTTCCCCATTGCTTCCTTCTAAGGTTATGTTGGGTTAAAATGATCTTTTCTCGAAGATATTGTCACTCTGAGAAGAAGTTTCACCTGGTCAACGATTACTTGGAAACTAAGGAATAAACTGATAGAAGGTCAACTCTTTTTGAAGACGACTCAGACTTTATAAAAACTATCGACTGTTTGTTCCTCGCTTTTCAACCTTGCTCCGTAGTACCATGAAAGCTGAGGTCTCTCACTGGAAGATTTGTACTATTGCTTATAAACTCCAATGTCAAAAACAACTTCTGAGGCGGATCGTCTTCGGTCATTGGCATAACATGGCAGCAAAGAAGTTGGGCTTTCATTAGCTGAACTTTGTTGTGAAGTCAGCCTCACCCTCATGTGATAATGTGAAAACCCAATCCTTCGAAAAGCCACTCAGGTCTGTCTGCTCTCATAAAAACGTATGGATGGTTCTTAAGAACTTTCGCGCCCATTGGTGGGTTTGAAGCAATCTCATTCCTACTATAGGCATATAAAGTCCCTCAGAATAAAGGCTACTAAAAGGAGCAGACAGTCGATTTACGCTACCTCTTCCTTGAAGTCATAAAAACGCTTAACAAGAAACATACAAGAGTACCGAGTACCGAGTAACGAGTGTCGTTATCGAGAATTGGTAATGTGAGTGAAATAGGAGAAGGACCGATTGTAGCCTATGTCTATGATGTGCCGCAGGAGGCACTGAGGGAAATATCCATATGATCCTCCGAATATAGTTCGAGTGTCAACTCCAAAGTAAAAGTAAACTAGAACTGCAGATGGCGTAACAGAACAAACTGCAGCTAATTTGGGCCCCAGAACCCAATGGGGGGAAACCGCATGGCAAAAGATGTAGCGCGACGAGGCAGGACAAAGCAGCTTCTTTCGAATAAAGAACGAATTGGTAAGGAAACCATTAATAGGGGAATAAATATTGAGGCAAGCACGTCAAGGGTGGCGACTGAACTCAGATGGCAGCATTGGCAAGCAAGCTCTGCGTATGTGGAAAGGTAAATATTTTGCGAAATATAGGCGTCTTTAATAGGAAGACATTGTTGTTGTTTGTTGATTATAGAGAAGATTTGGAGTGTTGTCGAAAGTGAAAGTTATTTGCCGGATATGAACTCCGTACGCTTCGGTACTCCCTTGCAGTACATGCCCGACTGTTGCGGGAGCGATTTGGTATGATCAGGAGAACCTTCTTTATCATGTCACACCTCCTTCCGTAAGGAAGAAGAATGTTGGTAGTGAGAGGCATCATATCCTTAGATCAAATATTAGGTTGCACGTCATCACCTCTGGGTATTTTAGGCGCTTCTTACTACATGAATACCTACCGCGGGCATAATCTAACCCCCTAATCCGCAAGGGTAGGAGGACATTTGACCGTGATTGCGGTATTGACAGGCACTGTCTCATTGGTAGGCAATCAAAGTGGCTAGGTGTTCTGTGACTGACGAGACGGAAGAAGAGATTGAAAAGTTTTCCTTTGAGTGCACGGCCTCAACGACGCTTTAATTTCTTTACACAGACAGAGTGCATTTCATTCGATTTTCTGGTTGGTTCAAGAGTATGAGTAAACCGTTTGTGGGACCACAATGGGCCTTTTTCAACTTTCAGCACTGTAATTCACCCGTTTTCATTGATTTCATATCATAAGTTAAAGTATCCAACCGGGTAATTGCTGTCGTGAAAGACATGCTGCAGCCAACAACCAAGCCAACCAATTTCTTAAGCCTTCCTCGTTTCACTACAATTCAGCAAAAGATTTGTTTTCATTTACCTGGAAATCAAATTTGCTATATTCCTCATTCGTCGTGATATTCGTTACGCTCTCATCCATCACATAGCAAACATCACCCCAGTCAGGATTCTTGGTGGCCTCGTCATTAGCAGCTGCATACATATCGATGCCATCCAATGCTGTGGTGCCGCCTGTCAAGCGTTGTTGTTGTGCTGCAGTGGCGCCACTACCAAATTTACCGTACCTCCCCACCTCATCACCACCACTACGTATATTTTTATTGATTTTAATGTTATGAACATTCGTTTTATAGAATTGTTGCAACGGTGAGTTTAAACTAGTCGTCCCCACACCACCAAAACCGCTACTTAACGAAGCAGCCGTGTCTTTGCCCGGTGGTGTTTGTAGTGTTGTTTCTTGTTGTTGGCCCATTGAAATATAGTAAAGACATAGTAAAATCGTGACAAATGCAGAAAGCAAGCCGAAACAACGCGCTGAGCCGCGTCGAAATAATTTGAATGTCATTTTGTGTGACGTTGGTTGTCAATTTAGGCGACTCGGCTGATTTGTGTGTCTGAGTGTTGAAATGGAGGGAGGCACTCGGCGGTGGTTATGGCGGTGGACTAGAATCGCGCAACAATTGTTGTTGCTCACGTTGCCTATTTCAACAATAGAGCGGTGTGTTTTTGTTTTCCAATTTCTTCTTTGTTGTTGTTGCTGTTTTGATTTCCGTAATTTAGCTCGATTGCATTTGGTGTTGAACTTTTAAGTTTAGCTAATCAATGTAGCCAATTGTTGTTGCGCATTAGTACAACGCCTTTCAGGCCCAATCCAATTTATATCGTCGTTATTGCCATCTGACGTTGCGACCTGCAACCAAGTTCTAGGTTCTCCTTTTACGCTCTTCTTTCAAATGCAGTTATGTACATATGGAGGTATATGAGTAGATTTATAATTCTTTATATGCACGTTCGTTCGAAATAGTTTTTATTGTTTCTATACATACCTATGTATGTGTGTATGTATGTATGTACTAGAGTGCATTGATTGGCATTTCGATTTTCAATTTAAGTTCAGTTCAGTTTCATAAAATATTCATTTCCCGTGCAGAAAGTGTGCAATTTTCCCTGCGCAAGCCAAATTCTATTTTATGGCGTAATTTTGCATTGTTCGTATTTTAAAGGTAATTAAGCTGCCGTACATTTTTAGTTGTGCCGCTGGCTGTTATCAACTGAGCACTCATCATTTTTGCCATTGACGTTTATTGTGGCATTGCTGCAGTAGAAATGGCATTTGTATCTGGAAATTGAAAATTAAAAATCAATGAGTTAAATATGTATGTATATGATGCGTAATGATTACCGGCTTGATTAATTACTTTCTTAAGAATCCATTTAATGATTGAAGTAATGGTACTTTAAATGTTTAATGATTATTTTCCAATTAATTAAAAAGTAATTAAAAAATTTCTTTTTTCTTTAATAATCATAAAAATCATGATTATTTTTAGATTTGTTTAAATGGTAATCAATTAATAATTGCCTTCTCTAGAAAACAATTAAAATAATCATTACCAATTAAAAAAAATCGCCTAATCATAATTATTAATCAAATTTAATAGGTCTGATTTCATCTTATTGGAAAAATTAAAAAAAAAAGACGTGAGTACTAAGTACTAGTGAAGATTGGCGTCTAAACATGTATTTCCTTAACATACATTTAATTAAACTACAGATGGCCCAGTGTTCCTTTCATTCGCCCTCTTTCCCTTCCTTTCTCTGCTGTTCCTTTCCTTTAATAAATTTTCCTCTTCTATTGTCTAAGAGCCTCTATATTTAATTTATTTCCATTGTTTTCATTTCATGCTGCTTCCCTTTACTTTACTTTTATTTTCTTTTATGTTTTCCTTCCCTCTAGCTTAGATTATTTTATTTTATTTTATTTTAATTTATTATATTTTATTTCATTTTATTTTAATTGATTATATTTTATTTTGTTTTAATTTATATTTTATTTTATTTTATTATATTTTATTATATTTTATTTTATTTTAATTTAATATATTTTTTTTTATTTTTTTTTTAATTTAATATATTTTATTTTGTTTTATTTTATTTTAATTTATTATATTTTATTTTATTTGATTTTAATTTATTATATTTTATTTTATTTTTTTTTTAATTTATTATATTTTATTTTATTTTAATTTATTATATTTCATTTGATTTTATTTTATTTTAATTTATTACATTTTATTTTGTTTTATTTTATTTTATTTTAATTTATTATATTTTATTTTAATTTATTATATTTTATTTTATTTTATTTTGTTTTAATTTAATATATTTTATTTTGTTTTATTTTATTTTATTTTAATTTATTATATTTTATTTTAATTTATTTTATTTTATTTTATTTTAATTTAATATATTTTATTTTGTTTTATTTTATTTTACTTTATCTTATCTTACACTAACCACAAATTTAACAAGTATAATCGCGAGTTTTTGCTTTTGTAAACACTGTATATTTATCAGTTGTTGTTCGTCTGTTCGCCGATTGAGAGCACCGATTACCGAATAATAAAATCCAAACAGCAGCAAGTCAAACAATGTAAGGACGCCAGCAAAGCACTTGAATACACTGTACACGCACACTAATAAGCCAACTCTCACTTCGATCTGGATACTGCAATACTCTTCCTTATCCAGACTAAATCCCACCCTACCAAATTCTTGCGTTGCCTTTGGTATCTGCCCTCATGATACTAAACATCTCTTTACCTTGTTCAATTGAACCTACTCGTCCAACACCAATATCACTCTGGTCAAACCCTGTTCAAACTGATTGTGTCCCTGAAATCCCGTTAAAAGAGCTTGACAGTGATTCTCAGAGTGATCGTGCCCATTAGGCAGGGCGAAGAACTGTTAACAACAACAACTAACCTAGGCAAAGTACTTTTATTACAAAAAAAAATGTCAATATAAGTTTTAGTTATATTTACATTGGCCACTTATTCACCGATATCTCTGAAGCCGGTATTAAAATTTAAACGCAAACATTATATATTAGACCCCTTATATTATATAGCCTGTTGTTGTTGTATTTTCTGTTTTAATACCAAGTTTTATGTATCCAGACTACAATTACTTAAATGTGAACATGCGAGTAGTTTCTACCCATAAACACAGGCAGATTAAAAATAAGTAATACTTCATATTCACTGTCGCGTGTAACAGCTGTAAAAACACCAAATCACTCACGTGAATAGCTTCCCGCTAGGAATAGACTGACTTTGTCTATTAGAGGAAACAAAACAAAACCACAAAAACGTTTTTGTTCCACGGCAAGGCGATATACATAAGTACACGATCTAAGATGCCCATAACACGTCACAGTATAGTTACGGAATACTGACAAATAAGGAATACTTGTCTAAAAAAAAAAACAAGAATAAAATTGAAAGTAAGGATTGAATTGGTAATAGATAACCAATAACATTCCTGACATCGGGCAGAGTAGTTTTGTTTTCATATTATATCCCACAGCAAATCTTATTAAGACGCATCATGAGCACTCTCACGGCTCAGATAGGGTACACCAACAAACAGTGCTCCAGCCAACGGACCATCCGAGTAGCGCTCTTCCTGTCAAAAACAATTTTTAACAACAATAGGGTCTTTCAGTGACAGACCAGACCAAGATGGCAAGTAGATATTTTCAGCAGATATCTTTTCCCCATCCCGGTGTCCCGATTTCATTCTAACTAGGTATAAAAAGGCGTAAATTAGAGACCAATAGATGCATTTTATGAATTTTGTAAAAGCCATTGTAGGGTTTCTTATAATTATATTTATATATATTTTATAATTTTATACTTTCTATTTTGTACTTTGTATTTTGTACTTAGCATTTTTAAAATATTTGAATCGTGTTCAATTTTTGAAAGTTGAAAAATAATACAAAAAGTGATATTCACAAATTAAATTAAAAAAGAATTATTTTAAGTAAATATACAATATCGACGTCTGAATAGAAGATCACTCTATTTCAAAATATGTTTCAAAAACGCCCTATCTCAGAATTTCTTTAAACAACGCCCCACCTCAAATTTTTTTTCAATAACGCCCTATTTCAAAATTTGGTGTAAGAACGCCCTACTATCTCAAAATGAGTTTCAAAAACGGCTCATCTGAACGAAAATTCAATACATTTTCAGCTGAGATAGGGCGTTTTTGAATCAAATTCTCAGATATGGCTTTCTTAAAAAAAATTCTTAGTTTTTGAATCAAATTCTGAAATAGAGTGTTATTTAAACAAATTTTGATATAGGGCGTTATTGAAAAAAAATAAAAATTTGGTGGGGCGTTCTTTAAAAAAATTCTGAAATAGGGCGTTTTTGAAAAACATTTTGAAATAGGGTGATCTTTCACCCAGCAGTAATATGGACTAACCCCATAGCCATAAATTACTCTGAACATGCTTCGTTATGTAATATTTTTTGAGTCTAATAAAAGCCTAAAATTAGTTGCTTCGGAAATCCTATGTGTCATGTGAGGTATGAAATTAAACTTTTACCGGACAACTATCTCAAGAATAGAAATATATTCATTTCGAACTCAGAAAGAGCGTAACTGCTCCCATTTAGCACTCTTTTTCTGGCTCATTTATGACTCAGATGGTTTGCTGGGAATGAATAAAAAAAAAGGAAATATTGATTTGCTCCCTAATATTTACACTCCCCTGTTTAACGGTTAATATAACTATTGTTTATTTGTATCATCGAATCAATGCGGATTAAAAGCAGTTTCCTACAGGGTCTTTTATGTTTTGTGTTTGCATGTTTGTTGCGTTCATGTCAACGTGTTCCATTGATGGGCCATTAACTTGCAACATGCACTTACTGTTTTTACTCTATAATTGCCAGTTGTTAATGACGATTTGCTTTGTTGTTTTTGTAAATGCGCATGCAAGTAAAGCTTTTTAATTTTTTTTTTTAATTGGTTTTTTATTCTTTCTCTATTATTTAACACTTAATTACGTTCATTTCTTATGGAGTAACGTCAAAGCTTATTACCATTTCCGCTATGTTATCTTGTTGCCGAGCTGACGGTAACTAAGTTGGCTTCACGCATGAAAAAAAAACAACAATATAAAACAACTACAGGCAAACGCAATAAAAACAATCTTAATGATGTACGCGTTAATTTAATTTTAACGACTTAGTGAACAAACGCGCGTACAACATAACTCAGGCGCAGAAAGTACAGAGAACATTAGACGGGGATGAAATAAATTTTTTTTTTTTAATTTTGTAAATTACCCCACCTCTGACAAAGTGAGATGAACTACAAAGTTCTAGAAAGTTTCAAGTTGTCATATTAAATCCTTAATACGACAGTAGAGCTTCTTCCAAATCTACCTGACTCATATACGACAAGGCCTGTCACATTACCAAACACTGCGCTTCAACAAAACCCACAGCGACCCGCTTTTCATCTCAAAACCAAACCAACGCAGTCGCTAACTTTCTGCAACCAAAGCAGTGAAAGCAGTGAGTATAAGAATGGGTCGATTTATTAACCGATATCGCGCCATCAATTTTTCGATAGGTTTTGGGCTCAGGAAAAAAAGTTCCACTACGCATACCCAAAAAAGTAATTTTCGAGCCTGCGAAAAAAAAAATGGCGAAAGGGTCAATTTTTTTAAGGCTTTTTTCAGCATACATGCAAAAATGTGTTCGATGAAAACGAATTTGTCTCATATTTCCTGTACCACTTAAAATTATGCGCTAAAAACGTTGGCGATAACGGTTTTTTGAAAAAAAAATTTATTTTCGGGTTTTGGGACTTGTTTTGGTCGAAAAATCGACGTTTCTGAAAAGGAAAATTTTTTGGCCAAAACACTCCTCAAAACCCAAAAAAAATTTTTTTTTTTTCAAAAAACTGTTATCGCCAACGTTTTTAGCGGACAATTTTGGGTCGGACAGGGTATACATAAAAATTTTTAAATCAAATTAAAATTTTTTTAGTAGGTTATGAAAAAAACCTTGAAAATCAAAGTCGAAAAAAGTCAAAAAAATGAAATTTCGCAGGCTCGAAAATTATTTTTTTGGGTATGTGTAGTGGAACTTTTTTTTCCTGAGCCCAAAACCTATCGAAAAATCGATGGCGCGATATCGGTTAACTTCCGTCCATACAAAACGACCCTCCTAGTGAGTATATTTACAAGGCTATTACGGCAGGTCTTTTTCTACCCGTGAACACACTATCACTAAGGAAATAAATGTTGCTTAATAAATTGATCATCATAATTTTGAAGACGGCTATCGTTTTTATGAGTTTTTGATATCCGCTTGTACATATGCATGCATGTTAGAACATTAGAGTGTGACTTAGTTTGCAAACTTACTAATAAAGAGGAGGGAGTAGGAATATGTAGAAAAACAACATATCAAGAAAACCCTTTTTGAATTTTTGAAAACTCGAATCGAAAAAGCAATGTTTGTAAAAAGGATAGAGAAGAGTCCATTAAGCTTAAACTCGTTTTATATAAAAATTCAGAAATATCAATGCTGAACGAAGAAATAGTTATTTCAAATACCGTCTACCTTTATTTTTGGATTAATATTTTGCTCAAATCTAGACAAAAAAAAATAGATTTTTTCGGCAAAAACCACAAACATCTTCTTAAACGTAAGTTCCGATGAAATAGAAATTATATTTGCAGATGTTTATTCATCTTACCCTTGGGGTGCAAAAATATTGCAAGCTCTGTTTATAATATGAAAAACAAAAATTAAAAAATTAAAAATTTAAAAAAAAAAAGCACATCTAAAAGTTTGAAGAGCCCAGCAGTTTGAAAGTCACTGCATTATGACACTTAGTAAACAAATCAAACGACTGTGAAAAAGTAAACACCAAAGAAACAAAAACAGTTGTAAGAAGAAAGCAATAAAGCGTAAGAAATACACAATGGAAAATTACTTGGCAAAAAATTGAATGAAAATTGATGTAAATAACTTAAATTCATAAGGTATGAAATAATCAAAAGAAAAACAATTGTTTGGAATTTAACACAAAATCTTTTAACTTATTTGTTTAACAAATTAAAATCAAAAAGTTACTATACTTATTTTAATTTCACAATAAAATCACAGTAAAATGTAAAAACAACTGCACAGGTATAATGACGTTTATCTTAACCTTGAACTTAAGGTCACTCACAGTTAGGTGGACTTCCTAAACGCAGCCGTAAAGTTTTTGGCAATGAATATTGTTACTTAATGGTTGGCAACTCAGTTGGATGAGCATCAAATGTCAAAAACGTGCAAAGTAAAGTGAGAATGACGTAAAACTCTCTCTAAACGCAAAAAGTAAAAAGTTTCCACCAAACAAGAATCAGTAAAAACTTGCAAGCAAAACAGCTGTTGCTTTTTTGATTGGTTAACAGATCAACCTTGTAAGATTTTGATGTTGCTTCTCTATGTCATGATCAGCTGTTTTTCAATTGCACGTTCTAATGAGTGAAATGTCAAAATGCGCACTCTCGCCGCAAAATATTATGCGTCACCGAACACTTTTCAGTAATATTTTTTTTTTTTGAATTTTTAAATTTTATCCTCACGTCTAATTGTCAGCAGGAAGTGCGGAAGTGGTAAAAAACAGGGTCTTAAAAATCCCAACTTAGCCGCAAAAAGTATAGTTCTTTTTAAGAAAAATCTAATTGCTAAAAAAGTACAATGCTCCTAGGCATTTGTCAGAAAAGCCAAGAAAGAGGAAGGGCTCAAGTCGTATAAGGTTTAGAAAGTGCCAGACAGAAATTCAAAGAAGAACAGCATGGCAAAAGAGCGGATCAAACGACTTCACGTTGATTTCTTCAAAAATGTCAACTGCTGCATCATGGATGATGTAGCCTATGTGCTTGGAAACTTTTTACAGCTACCAGATGTTGACTTTTAGGTGGTAAAGATACTGTTGGAGATAAATTTAAGACCCAAAAATAAACGAAGTTTCTCGTTCAAAAGAAGCAGTTCATTCGTCACTTATATGGTTTGCATCGCATTTTTTCCAATTGCAACGTGGAAGTCGACGTAATTCACAAGTATAGAAGTCCATAAAGGGTAATTAACACCTTCTTATTATTAGTTTTTCGTAATTTTCTCGACCACGTGTCCAGGACTTACCTATACAAAAACTTCGGATCATGTATATAAGGCGCAATCCTGTTAAATTTTTATTAGTAAGTAGTAATCAATTAATTACTTTTTTAACTTGTAATGATTACTTTTCAAGAAAAGGCAATTATTAATTGATTACGATTAGAAAAAATCAAAAATAATCAAAAAAAAAGTTGTTTTGATTACTTTTTGATTTTTTTTTTATTGATTATTTTGATTTGTTCTAATCGTAATCAATTAATAATTGCCTTTTCTCGAAAAGTAATCATTACAAATTAAAAAAGTTTTTAATCAGTATTGTTGATTTGTACATTTATTTGCTTCTATAGAAATACTGAAAAAAATCCAAAATAATAAAAAGTAATAAAAAAAAAATTTTTTTTTTTGGTTATTTTGGATTTTTTTTTTATAATCGTAAAAAATCATAGTTTGTATACCTTTCATGAACATGAATTGGTATTATAACTATGGCCCGATACTTGTAAGTATGACAAGAAGAAGGGATATACCCACCAATAAGTATACCGAAATGATTAGGGCGATGAGCTGAGTTGTCTGTCTGTTTGAACGCAAACTAGTTCATCAGTTTTAGAGATATCCTGATAAAAGTTGATAAGAGGCAGCCATTTTGTAAAACATTAATCATTTGTCAAAGCCAGCATGATCGTACTAATACAACGCATAGCTCCCATACAATCGATTTTTCCGATAAATGGGGTTTGGGCTATGTACCTTTAAATGAACAGTTTTGCAGAGTTTGTGCTAATTATAAGTAAGGGTCGCACACTTAAAACCGTGATGCGTATTCATGAAAGGTATAAAGTCTTCGGCACTCGTTTTTTATAAATTTTTTAAATTAATTGGAAAATAGTCATTGAAAATTTAAAGTAATGGTATTCAATTATTTTCAAGAAAATAATTTATCAAACCGGTAATCATAACGATTAGTAATGATTATTTAACCGGTCTGATAAGGCTCACCCTAATGTGCATAAATAACTTATAGTAAAATAATAAACGTGTGAAACTATCAATCGTTTGTAAATGGAATTGCGCAAGAACGACACTTTAAAATGTCAAATCCCACCTATTCTCATGACTGCGACCAAATATTTTAGTCAGCCAGTTGATTTGCGGTCTGGCCAAGTTTTATCACTTGAGTGCTTTTATGGTCAACATGCATGTGTCTATCTAGGCTATAAAATGAATGGTTTTTAAAACGTGAATGGGATCTTTTATTCCTGTGGGATATTTTTATTCTTCTATCTTCATTGCAGAGGTTTGATGTTTGTTGCTGTTTTTGTTTCTGCGGTCGCTCTAAGCATGATACGGACATCAAACCAATTAAGTTATTATGGCATTACTCATATTTCTATTTACTCACACATCAAAGTAAGAGATGCAAATCGAATATTCTACTCAAAACATTGTACTTATGAATGGGATTTTAAAAAGTTTTATGCCTAAAGACTAATATGGGGTAAGTGCACGGAAAGCAGTGTCGGAAAGAGGCAAGTGTTAAGAGCTGCAGTTTTTATTCTCATCCACAGATTTTGGGAGTGCTCTCGAATTAGTCATTGGCAGTCAAATAATACGGGTACTTTTAGTTTATTTTGGTGTATACAAGTCATAGAGCTCATTGCCTGCAAATGAAATCGCGGATTAGAGATAAGAGAAATTAGTTATGTGGAAGCTTCGATAAGTACAACTTAAGCAGAAAAGAAGATAGAACACTGATTTTTGTTGGAACGATTTTCCTTCATCATTTATCAAGTTTGGTTTTGTGACAAACCGGTTTCGGCGTTTTGCCATTTCCAATGCCTAGTTTCGTTCTCGACGGAAAATCGTTCCAACAAAAATCAGCTTACTACCCTGTCGGAAGATCAACACAACAAAATAAGATAGAACACCATCATACGAGACCCAATGTTTATTTACTCTGAGTTAAAAGTATCAACTGCCTTGGTAAGTTGGTGGTGTGTTGGCCTACCATGCCGAGAAGTCCTTGGTTCAAGCACCGGAAAACAAAGTGGTTAGATTAAACTCTTACTTATCCACACAAAAACAATTATTTACCTACATTCCCCCTGCGGGTTAGGGTCCTTAGAATATGCGCGAGCTAGGTATAGCTGTCGTAAGAATCGACTAAAATTCACATCGACCCCGGTTCCGTCGTCAACGAAATCGTGCCCAAGGCAGTCGGGCTAGTACCATGGATGCGAGTACCGGATTCGTATCTGACGAAGGACTGCCGGTATCATTGGCGAAGTACGTCTGCAATGGGCGAAGTACGTCTGCAACATACCAAATGCTTGCCACGCGGGGTGTTCCATGATACTGATATCAGCTCGATGACAAGTAACAAGGTCAACGAAAACAACTTCCATTGACTTTAATTCTCAACGAAAAACAATTCTCAGAATGATCGTGCCTATTAGGCAGGGTGGAGCACTGTTAACAATAAAAACAGCCAATTAAAGTATTTCAGCATTTTCAAAGCACTTTCGTAAATAACAAAAGAAATTCAAACATTTACGTATTTAACGCTAGCGAACAATTTAATAACAGCAAACCAACAAAAAAAAAATTACAAAACCCTTGGAAAAAATAATATTTGTGCAAGACCATAGCTTAAGGTTGCCAACCAATTTATGTTTTTCTGCTTGCAATTTGTTTTTATTGCCAACGGAGCCCGTTCTGTTTTTGTTTGTTTTGTTTTGTTTCTGTTTGGTTGTACATAATTTTTGGAGCATACAACTGAGTTGGCGCTTGTTGTCGAATCATTGCTTGTTGACGGGTTTGTTGGTTGTTGGCAATTTGGTCACGGTAAGCTGGCAATGCTAGCGGTATACACGTAAATATAAGGGATGCCAGCTCGCTTCATTAAAATTTCTAAAAAAAAAAAATGTTGTTCTCTATGGCATAAGAAAGCCGCTTTGGCTTTTTCGAGTTGACACACACTTCATTTCGCAGCTAATGTTCGGTTCTCACAACACGAAGTGATATTCGTATTTATGAAGCTCATAAAGCAAATAACTGACGCCTAAGGCTATTCAAGCAGCTATGTCAAATGCTACAGTCTCTCCATTATCGTTATTGTGGGGCTCTTAACAGTAGCACCCCTAAAATTAATGTTTATGATAACAAAAAACTTTTTATTTAATGCAGACCTGTTAAAGCATAACTATTAATTATAGTAAGTGTAATACGTGCCTGTGTAATTGACAATTTTCTTGAGAAGTAATTTAATATTTAATTACCATTATTTCCGTTTTTATAACCAGTCTTGTTAAGTAATGATTACTAATCGTAATTAATACCTGTTTGAACTATTATTTTTTTGAAAATCTAATGACTGATTACCCATTGTTTTCGATTTTTAATGCATATTTGAATTGATTATTCGATGACGTTTGATTATTCTTTATTCCCCCCCCCCCCCCAAGTAATGATTATTTTTAATTTTTTGTTTATTCCATGTCTCAGGCGATACCATGTTGATGTTGTGTTTTTTTCCTGGCAAAGATTATTACTCTGACTTAATTGATTTTGCAAATATTCAAATTTTCACATTTTATTCTATGTGCCGGATGCCACTCCCGCTATGAACAAAAGGCGTGGCAAAGCCCACTTTTGATTAAATCAAATTTAGAAATAGTATTAATTATAAATCTAAAACCGTTCAAGATATCGAAACGAAACTCAGCACACATATTTGCATGAATACAAGAAATGTTCCGGGGAAAAATGGCAGCAATCGGTTAAGGATCACGCCCACTTTTAGAAGAAAGATTTTGAAAAGGATCATAGATATACATATTAAATAGGCAATCACTTTGCTTAAAATAGCTTTACATCATATCTATTTTACTTTCAAAGTGTCCGTGGACGAAGAAATGCGACTAATATAAATTTTTGAAATTGGGCGTGACCCCGCCCCTTTTATAGTGGATTATTCTATAAAACTTTTTATGCCATAACTCCGACAAAAATTGATGTGTCGGAACGAAATTTGGCGAAAATGTTGAATCTATAAAGGTAACTGTTTATTGTAAAAATGGACGAAATCGGTTGAGGGCCACGCCCACTTTTTTAACTTAATTGTGGAAAATTTGTTTGTAAAATTTAAAACGCGATATTTTTAGAACTATGCAAGCTATATACATAAGATTTAGCACACAAAATAAGCTTTTTAAGCAAAACTCGACCGCAAAAAAATGTTGGGGAAGAAGGCCGCCCACTTTTCAGCAAACAAATTTTGCTATTTTCAAAGGCGATTGCTTGTTACTTTAACGAGATATTTTACTGAAAATTGGATAGCTGGTTCTCTATGGTATGTAGTATACTCCTGCCAAAAATCGGATTACACACAAGCAAAATATCCGGGTTAGTAGTTAATACCAGACTGCAATAGGTAAGTTATATATCTTTTTTGATTTGTATACCTTTCATGAACATGAAATTGGTGTAAGTATTAGAAGAAGAGATGGGCCCATTAATAAGTATAATGTAATGATCAGGACGATGAGTTGAGTTTATTTAGACATGGCCATCTCTCCGTCTGCCCTTCAGTCTATATAAACGCAAACTAGTCTCTCAGTTTAACAAATAGCAAAAGTGTTTTTATTGAAAACAATCAGCTGGCTTTAATTATAATACCAAATGAAAAGTATTGAAATAGACCCACGTAAACTGGGATGCCATAATAGGTATATAATGTTCGGTTCCACCTAAACTTAAACTTCCTTACTTGTTTTTCTTTTGCTTGTGCCACGGTTAGTCGGCCAACAAATAAGCCAAGTTCATGTAAATTTTACTGCATTTACAACGCAACCCGTTTCTTCTCTTCCTCGCTGTTTCTATTTCAACGCTTGTTTGGCTTAATGAAATTACTTTTGTTCGAATCGGCGGGCGGCTTTCACAACAAGCGGTGCATAGCTGTGTGCAAGCACAGCGCCAAATTGTTATATAAACAACGTCAATTTAACGGTTAAACTACATTTAATGTATCAACGACAGCGACGAAAATTGGAGAAAAGCAAACTAACAACGCAAAACAAATTTACAACAATGTTCATGTACAGTTGTATATTATTATTTTCTACTTGAGCTATCCCTAAATACTTAATAACTATCAAGAAACTTTGTTTTGCTTATAAACTGTAACTGACAACCAGCCAATAGCTTTTAACCATTTCGATTGACATTGTAAAAGCGTTGAGTTGAAATGTGATTAGTTATGGTAACTGAAAACTCTCTAGCATAACATGAAATGACAAGTTGATGGCGATGTACTATGGAGAAGGTGATGGCGACAGACGTACACAGACAAAATTTTCGAAAGCTTAGCATTAAAGAGGTTGGATTTTTTACTGTCTATGTTAGGTTATACAAGGTGGCGCAAAAGTAAGCTTCCGATGTTCAGCATATCGGTTGTGGCACGTGCAGTGTGTGCTGTTGCACCGTCTTGTTGGAACCACATGTTTTCCAATCCCAATTCATCAAGTTGCTGCAAAAAGAACTCGTTGATCATTGCTCTGTAGCGCTCACCATTCACAGTAACCGTTTGGCCCCGACCGATTATTGGTCAAATAAATAGTCAGCAATATTCCGCGTTCTGGAGCAGTGTAGCGTAACATTTTTTATTAACGTGTATTTCGCATGTGTTTACTACACAAATGTCAAAACAGAACTGACTTTAGGGGCCAATCGCAAAATTTATAGCATTTTCTGATAGGAGGATTACTTTTGCGCCACCCTGTATGTGAAAAAGCTCCAGTAGCCCGATTCTGTAACTTTTAACTACTCGCCGAGCGTTAAGCTTATCGCCAAATTTTTGCGTTTGTTCTTAACGAAAATGCGATTCTGTAACTCTCCTTTAACGCCGCTAAACAGCTGACTCTTGATGGTGATAAAATATGGCAAAACTTCTCTTTTCGCCGTAAATTTTAATATTTTTTTTGATAAATTAAAATTTTTTTTTTTTGTTTTTAAAATTTTTTTTTTATAAAATTTTTTTTTTTTTATTACTAAAATTTTTTTTTTAATTATTTTTGGTTTTTCTTGATTATTTTAGATTTTTTTTTTCTTGATTTTTTTGTTTTTTTCTGATATGTACGGGGTGTGTTCAAAAAGTATCGCGAATTTTGAATTTTCGCTGGTTACGTATATTCGAATTTCGAATTTTTTGTGGCGTTATGTTGGTACTCATGTCTCTCACTTATGCCGACAAGCTCGGCCATTTTGAATGTTCAGTTAATTGTTGACAGCTGCTTTGCTTGCACGTGTCGTCTTCGATTTTTACGCGAAATTCGTACCAAAATTGCTCAATTGTGACCAAAAACAGCATCGCATGAACATTGCTAATGAGATGTTAAACTCTGTCCGCGACGACCCAAGTTTGCTCCAGAGGGTCATAACTGGTGACGAATCGTGGGTTTATGGTTATGACGTGGAAACCAAAGCTCAATCATCTCAATGGAAGCTGCCGCACGAACCAAGACCGAAAAAAGCGCGCCAAGTTCGGTCGAATGTGAAAGTTTTGCTGACAGTTTTCTTCGATTGCAGGGGCGTGGTGCATCATGAGTTCTTGCCACAGGGAAGAACGGTCAATAAGGAATATTACCTGCAAGTTATGCGCAATTTGCGCGAAGCAATCCGCCAGAAACGCCCGGGTTTGTGGAAGAACAAAAATTGGCTTTTGCACCACGATAACGCCCCTGCTCACGCATCGTTGCTTGTGCGCGACTTTTTGGCCAAAAACAACACACTAATGATGCCGCAGCCACCGTATTCCCCAGATCTGGCCCCCTGTGACTTTTTCTTGTTCCCTAAACTGAAGAGGCCCATGAAAGGACGACGTTACGCTTCTCTTGACGAGAGAAAGACGGCATCGAAGGAGGAGCTGAACAAGATACAATAAAATGATTTTTTGAAGTGCTTCGAAGATTGGAAAAACCGTTGGCACAAGTGTATAATATCTCATGGGGATTTCTTTGAAGGGGACAAAATAGATATTCATGAATAAATAAATAATTTTTGAAAAAACACAAAATTCGCGATACTTTTTGAACACACCTCGTATATGTAGAAAAGCTACAACAATATTGAAAAAAAATCAAAACAACTTTTCTTTGATTATTTTTGACTTTTTCTTATTAATTTATTACTAATTACTAATCGAATTTAACAGGTCTGATTCAGACCGAGATCCAATCGTATTGTTCATATCGTAGTTCGGCATAATGACCTTCGTAAATCAGCTTAAAGTTTCACCATGACGTTATCACACCATTAAGTTCGTTAGATTGAGTCAGTTTTGGAGTCATTTCGTTACACACTGAGATGTTTCAATCCCCATGTCCTACTAAAAACTTCAACTACCTTTAGTAACATTTAGCTTCCCGCATCGATACCGTCTTACTAGCATCGCTGTGAGCCAACGAGAGAAACTTACACATATTGGAATACCTTCGCGCAAAAACTGTTCCTACAACTAAACGGAAAACTGAAAAATACTTTATTTCTTCATTATTATTTACTTCCTTTTTAGTTCTGATATGCAAATTTGTTTCAAAAAACTTTCGTTTTCAGCAGTTATTCAGCCACAAAGTTTCACACTTTTCGACACAAAAAACTTAACGATGCGTTTTAGCTTAATTAGCGTATTTATAACGAGTTACCCAAGCAGACCTCTAATATACAACTAAAAGGCCCGCCATTCTGCAAAGTCTTTCTTTGCCTTCCTCCAACAACACATTGATTGTATGAAATTGCATATCTGCGATACTTGTAGGTATGTCTGTATGTCAGTATTCATCTACTAAACGTTTGCTAATTTGCCCGCAGTCCATTAATGCAATCAATCGGACGGACGCTGGGGTGTTGTGTTGCAGCATTTCCTTGCAAAACTGCACCTCTGGTGGTCCCGCTGCTACCCATTATTGCTTGGATGGTTAATTTGAAAATTTGTTTGTTGTGGCACGTTGTTGTTAAATGTGTATATAAAGTGTATGAATACAGTAGGTCAGAGAGCAAAAAAGAACAATTGCGCTCTTTTTGTAACTTATTTTTTTTTTATTCAAACCACATTTGAGAGAAGAGATTTTTTTTTTTTAATTTTTTAACGTATTTTAAATGTAAGATTTTCAAAAAGGATTTCAAAAAACCTTAAAAGTTGTGCACTTATTCCAGTTCTATTTTAGAGAACCTCCTTTCGACGTCAAAAAAACGCAAATTTATTTCAGAAAAACGTTAAACGTTTTTCAGATTTTGCAAATGCAATTCAGAAAACGTCAAATTTTTTTAGCTATTGTAATGAGAAACTCAATTTTACTTCAAAAAAGCTTAACTGCACTTTAGAAAACCTTAAATTTCGTCAGAGAGTAGAAGTCAACCCCATCCGATTTGAATGAAATTTAGTGGGAGTTTTTTTTTATCATAACTTAGGTTTTGTCAAAGGAAAAAAATTTTTTTTTTCATAAATTATTTTTTTTTTGGTCTTGTAAAGTTTATTTTTTCAATATTTCGGAAACTGCTATAGTTAAAAAATTAACTTTGGCACATTCAAAGGGTACAAAAAAATATTTTGGAAAAAAATTAAAAATTTCTTATTTTAGAAATTTGTAAGTTTTTCAAATTCGAAAAAATTAAAGTACCCAATTATTTTAGACTTAATGTTTTTTGTATTATACCTCTTTTATATCTAAAGATATCCTAAAATTTTCCGAAACGTTTTTTTGTTTGTTCAAAAATATGAGTTTTTGAATTTTTGGGCAAACATTTAATTTTTTTATTTTTTAGCTTAAGTCAAGCATTTAATTAAAACCAAAACGACTCAATTTTGATCGCTGAAAAATTTTTCGGGCTAGTAAAAATGAAAAAAAAAAAGTTTTAAATAAAACTAAACATTTTTTTCAAAAATCATACTTCTGAAAATTTCAGGATATATCTAAACAATTAGCTACCCCTGAAGAAGCTAGGAATTGCTAGCAAAATGTTGGATAAAAAGTTGAGCAAAATGTAGTTTTTACTTGCACTTAGACACACGATCCATTAGCCTAATACATACAATAAATAAAAACAATTTTAGTTAAAAATTTAATGGCGAACGTGAAATTTTATTTAAAATTTTTTTTTGTACCTCTAACTACGCCCTTTGAAAGTGCCTATAGTTTATTTTTACAATACATAAGTACAGTGTTTTCAGAAATAGAAATATTGAAAAAACAAACTTTACGAAATAAAAAAAAAGCTTAAAGAAATTAAATTTAAAATTTGCATAACTTTTGTATTTGAAAAAAATTTTCTTTGGCAGAATTTCGTTTTATAATAAAAAAAAACTCCCCCCTAAATTTCATTAAAATGGGTAGGCGTCGATGATGTAACAATACCAATAGTTGGAATTACTTCACATTGCTTCAAAATATATTAAAAAAATTTATTAGGGTAAATAGATAAAAAATAAAAATTTGTGACTGTGCCACCTTAACTTCGACCGACTGTGCTGACATATGAGCCCCCACTTTGCCTGATTTTTGTTTGTTCGTTTGTGTGGAGTTCTCTGTCCCGGCTGTGCAGCAGTAGCCAGAATTGACTTAAATTTAATTGCTGAATCGGCATTAAAATTATCCATTAACTCTTGACGCACAGACGATGAATGGACAAAAAGAATGGATATGTTTTTTTTTGTGGGGCTGGTCAATTCATAAATGATTTATGCAAGGCAACAACGGGCAGCATGGTTTATGCAAATTTAATCTTTTACTTGCTTTTTTGTATTGTGGTTTTTTTTCAATTTTGCTACTGTTTTTGTACTGCCATTAAAATGCAGTAATTATGAAATTGAGGAACATAAAAGATAGAAATTGAACATAAGAAGATCGTGTACGAACCCACAACAATTTGCGGTGCCGGAACTTTACTAAAAGAATTTTTAGTACTTACTAATCGTAAACCGTAAATGAAGGCAGTTATGCTGATTTTCATTGCTTTGTTGTTTTTATTGCTGTATTGTTGTATATACAGTTGTGTTCAATATAATAGTAGTGAAATTAGCATGGATGTCGTGCGACGAAATAAGAAGCTGTGATTTTAATAGTTTTCATTTCAAATATAGCGAATTCCATAACAGAAACCACATAAAAAGAAATTTTAAAGTTTACACAAAGTTCAGGAAAGTTAATTAAACTTTAAAAAATGGCCATCAAAATCTTAAAATTTTTTTGGACAATCCCAAGAAAATTTTTGAGTACGCAGTTTTGTAGACCAATCAATTTTAGTATCATATTGTGCAAGTTAGAACTCGCTCAAAAATTTCCCTGGATTTTCAGAATTTTTTTCGTCAAGGGTATTGAGTGATTTTTTTCATAAAACGCATGAAAAAAAAAAATAATCTTGTATCGAAAAAATAGCCAACATCCTTGAAAAAAAAAATTTCTAAAAATTCAGGGAAAACTTTGAGGTACTTTGCACATTTTAATGCTAAAATCGAATGAGCTATACAACTGCGTACTCGAAAATTTACTAAAAAACTCTGCTCAAAAATATCGATATTGTTTAAGCGACATACGAGGTGGGTTTAAAAAGTATCGCGAATTTTGAATTTTCGCTGGTTACGTATATTCGAATTTCGAATTTTTTGTGGCGTTATGTTGGTACTCATGTCTCTCACTTATGCCGACAAGCTCGGCCATTTTGAATGTTCAGTTAATTGTTGACAGCTGCTTTGCTTGCACGTGTTTTGGATCGTCTTCGATTTTTACCTATTTTTTTACCAAAATTGCTCAATTGTGACCAAAAACAGCATCGCATGAACATTGCTAATGAGATGTTAAACTCTGTCCGCGACGACCCAAATTTGCTCCAGAGGGTCATAACTGGTGACGAATCGTGGGTTTATGGGTATGACGTGGAAACCAAAGCTCAATCATCTCAATGGAAGCTGCCGCACGAACCAAGACCGAAAAAAGCGCGCCAAGTTCGGTCGAATGTGAAAGTTTTGCTGACAGTTTTCTTCGATTGCAGGGGCGTGGTGCATCATGAGTTCTTGCCACAGGGAATAACGGTCAATAAGGAATATTACCTGCAAGTTAT
Source organism: Merzomyia westermanni (assembly GCA_949987695.1). Lineage (NCBI taxonomy): Eukaryota > Metazoa > Arthropoda > Insecta > Diptera > Tephritidae > Merzomyia > Merzomyia westermanni. Next base: position 13,306,792 of record OX465288.1, on the reverse strand, counting down.
GCGCAATTTGCGCGAAGCAATCCGCTAGAAACGCCCGGATTTGTGGAAGAACAAAAATTGGATTTTGCACCACGATAATGCCCCTACTCACGCATCGTTGCTTGTGCGCGACTTTTTGGCCAAAAACAACACACTAATGATGCCGCAGCCACCGTATTCCCCAGATCTGGCCCGCTGTGACTTTTTCTTGTTCCCTAAACTGAAGAGGCCCATGAAAGGACGACGTTACGCTTCTCTTGACGAGATAAAGACGGCATCGAAGGAGGAGCTGAACAAGATACAAAAAAATGATTTTTTGAAGTGCTTCGAAGATTGGAAAAACCGTTGGCACAAGTGTATAATATCTCATGGGGATTACTTTGAAGGGGACAAAATAGATATTCATGAATAAATAAATAATTTTTGAAAAAACACAAAATTCGCGATACTTTTTGAACACACCTCGTAAGCTATAATTATTACTTTCGTTTATTTAATTTGGGCTGCACTCTCTTGTAATTCGCAACCAGCTTATGAAATATTCCAAAGATATATTTTATGCATTGTGTGGAGATCTGGCAGCACAGCTGGTCATGCGGTGAGCGGCGAAAGCGATACGACGGCTGCACGTGGCGGGGATTCGTAAGTTGACAAAGAAAGCGACAGGTTGCTAAATAAATACTTGAATATTAAATTAAACATGTTTGGTTTCTTATTGTTCGGTTGAGTAGGAAACTGGCGGTAAGTGTGTGTCGTTACACTTTGCAATCCTGAATCGGGGTTTTTGACAGCGAAAATGACGAGGCCAATAGTGCTCGCCCCCAATTAATATGTACAAGGTGTAACAGGTGCCCCGTACCCCCTGTTCTATATAGAACAAATAATTTAAATAAATAAAATAATTAAATAAATATTATTGAAAGGGTCCCTATTAAACATGTACTCCGCACTTCCCTTTTCCACTCTAAGCCAATACTATAATATAAATAATAAAATAATATAAAAACGATAAATAAAAAAAAACTACTCGCCCTTCATAGAGCTTAGACATGTTCCTTCAAGCCGGATCTGAATCAGCCACCTATTAATAAACGTATATTTTTAAAAGTTTAATTAACTTCGTGTAAGCTTTGAAATTACTTTTAATGTGGTTTCTGTTATGGAATTCGCTATATTTTAAATAAAAACTATCAAAAACACAGCTTCTTTTTATTTCTTCGAACGATATCCAATTCAATTTCACTACTATTATATTGAGCACAACTGTTTATATGAATATTGTGAGCAATCGACTGTGAAATCGAGCGGCAGGCCAAAATAGACTTTACTGCATATTTAAACAGCTCAATAGTCTGGGAGACGCTGTTTTGTGCGACTTGGCAGCACTGGAATTTCTAGGTTGAATCCAGCCGTACCATCCGTCACGAATCCAGAGGTGTTATGTTTTTTTTGTATACCTTGGGTAGACGAGTGAATGCTGATTGGAAGTTGAGCTTAACCAGGCTAATAAACACCCCAAATAACTGTATGAATAAAATACAGGAAATATTTTTTAATGAATGTAAAATGCTGCACACTACCAATTGACCCATCGCCTGATCTGATGACATAATTCAATCATTCAACAATTATAGTTACGTATGCATACACTGCAAAACTGGCTATACGAGGGATGCTGCATGCTTACCTAATAGTTTCTTTATATAATATTTTTATACCTTTCATGAACATGAAATGGTATTATAACTTTGGTCCGATGTTTGTAACTATGAGAAGAAGAAGAGATAGACGAACCGATAAGTATACCGAAATGATCAGGGCGATGAGCTGAGTCGATTTAGTCATGTCCGTCTGTCTGTTTGAACTCAAACTAGTGCCTCAGTTTTTGAGATATCTTGACAAAATTTTTTATGGAGCCGCCATTTTGCATGAGATTAATCATTTGTCGGAATCAGCAAGATCGGAGCAATACAACATACAACTCCCATACAATCGATAGTTTCGATAAATGGGTTTTGTTCTATAACTTTTGCAATTAAAAAGCTAGGAACGTTAAGTTTTGCAGGTTCGGTAGTTATTATATATGTAATGTGTGTAGTGAAAATCACCCAGATCGGACCTACACGACATATGGCTCCCATACAATCGATAGTTTCGATAAATGGGTTTTGGGCTATAAATTTTGCAATTAAAAAGCTAGGAAAGTAAAGTTTTGCAGGTTTGGTACTTATTATATATGTAATGTGTGTAGTGAAAATCACCCAGATCGGACCAACATAACATATAACTCCCATACAATCGATAGTTTCGATAAATGGGTTTTGGGCTATAACTTTTGCAATTAAAAAGCTAGGAAAGTAAAGTTTTGCAGGTTTGGTACTTATTATATATGTAATGTGTGTAGTGAAAATCACCCAGATCAGACCAACATAGCATATAACTCCCATACAATCGATAGTTTCGATAAATGGGTTTTGGGCTATAACTTTTGCAATTAAAAAGCTAGGAAAGTAAAGTTTTGCAGGTTCGGTACTTATTATATATGTAATGTGTGTAGTGAAAATCACCCAGATCAGACCAACATAACATATAACTCCCATACAATCGATAGTTTCGATAAATGGGTTTTGGGCTATAACTTTTGCAATTAAAAAGCTAGGAACGTTAAGATTTGCAGGTTTGGTACTTATTATATATGTAATGTGTGTAGTGAAAATCACCCAGATCGGACCTACACGACATATGGCTCCCATACAATCGATTGTTCCGATAAATGGGGTTTGGGCTATGTATCTCTAAATTAACAGTTTTGCAGAGTTTTTACTAATTGTGTAAGGATCGGACACTTAAAATCGTGATGCGTATGCATGAAAGTTTTAAAGTCTTCGGCACAGTCGAAGACAGCCCTTTCCTTACTTGTTAATATATATAAACATTTTTCATTAGCTGGCGAACTTATCTGGCACCTCTCGTAAGCAGTGAAATGAGCTAATTGAAATGAGTGCGTAAATTAATGACATGGACCAAAATGAGTTTAAAAAAAAGGTGATAATTAATTTTAATTAATTATAAGTTCTGCTGGTTCAGCGAAAGGTGGACTACATTGAATGCCAAAAAAAAAAGAAATAGCGTTAATTGATTTTTTGTTACTGTAACAGGTGGAGCACAAATGACGTCGAGTTAATGCGCCATGCATATTTCGATTCTTTGCAGTGAGGCAAAAGCTAGCGGGAATGCGAAATTGCATTACATTCTTGGATTGTGGGATTAAATTACTTTTCAGCAAAAACACCAATGTGAGGTGTGCATCAGTGACGCATACAGAAAAGTATTTTGGTGAGGTTACACTTCCCAAGAAGTACGAGGGCGCAGCAAAAGTTCGCGAAATCAAATACACCGTGTTGCCAGCGTTCTGCGATTGTCATTCTCGGAAAATGTAACGTTTTTTTTTTACATATAAATCAGTTGATATTTCTGTTTTAAACTGCTCGGTTTCGAATCGTAATTTCCGCAGGCTGATTTTGTATGATTTTCGAACTTAGTTGGTTATTTGAAAATGAAGTACCATTCAAAACTATGGTTTAAAAATGATTCAGAGAATTCAAGCGTGAGAGACCAACGTTTGATGACTATCTTGGCGAAAGTCGTCCATGATTTTGTCAGGCCGCATGTGACCTATAGTGAGACAGCGGCATTCTTAGGCATTGCGGCGATACAAATACATACGATTTTTTACGATCATCATGTCAGGAAGCTTTGAAGGTTTATATATGCATAGGCATTTGAGGTTTTGCTGTGAACATTTTAGCATGCTTGAAAAATTTTTCAGAAATGAGAAAACATAAAAAAGAAAAAATTTACAGAAGTCACACAAATTTTCCAGAATTTTTGTAGATTTTGCGATAACTACTAGAAACACAAACGAGTAAATGATGCGGTCTCATAACTTTTAATAGACTGAGTCCGATTTTAATTATTATATCTCTGAAACCAGTTGAGATATGGAACTTAATCACATCGCATTGCAGCACTCATTGACACATTTCCTTTGATATCCACATTGCACTTTCACATTTAAGGACACCCCTGGTCCACATATTTGTCGATAAATCCATAACCGTGTTATTGAAATAAGGGATATCTTATATAATAAGTTAGAGGTTTAGTAAAGCAACGGTGAGAGTTTCATTCAATTCCATTGAGCAGTTTTTGAGTCATGCGAAAACAACATTTTAAAAACTTTTGATTTGGATTCTATTGGCTCAGTAATGATCACTTCCATACATTTTTCTTGAATACCTGCGATGCACAGACTTCGACTTGTTATAATTTTATTTTATGTAGAGATATAAGTTCGAAAAGGCAACCGTTTTATATCGACGGCGGAGTGGAAAATCACCCAATACCCTTGACGAAAAAAATTCTAAAAATTCTGGAAAATTTTTGAGCGAGTTCTAACTTGCACAACGTTGTACTAAAATTGATTGGTCTACAAAACTGCGTACTCAAAAATTTTCTCGAAATTTGCAAACAAATTTGAAGATTTTGATTGTACGATATCCATTTTAATTTCACTACTATTATTTTGAACACAGCTGTATAAAATGTAGGTAAATTAGAACCGTTCGAGAAAAATATGCTAACAGGAAGACGCAGACAGCTTACAAAGAATATGGGTGCATCATTTTTGATAAAGAGTTTTAGGGAGTAGTCCTCGCATTCCTCCCACTAAAAAATTTTATAGTCACCATGTATTATATTACATTCATAAAATTTTCAAAAGACAAATATTTAAAAGTTACTAGAATGTTATACATTGACGCTGAAAGTAAATAACTTACACTTTTTGTTCCAGTTACTAGTACTTTCCAAATATATACACTGAACCCTTTATATTAGTAGTGAACCGGGGGATTAACAACACAACCAAGGAGTAGGAACGAAATTTTAGTTAAACATGTATGAACATGTTGGAAATAAAAGATCTATATAAACGGTGAAATTATCCCAATTGAAATTGTAATAAAGTCACGAAGCTTCAGCATCCTACCTAGCTGGAACCTTAAAAAAACTTAAAAATAAAAAAAATACTATACCTAATAAAGCTTTAAGTTAGTCATCTCCCAATACGCCAGGGGATATGGCATTAAATTCTATGCATCGATTTTTGGACAAAAAGAAAAACAGATAAAACATTGTGACGATTTGATACTATCACTCTAATAAATACCCCACCTTACCTATGCATTTTTCCTCAATATCTATAATATATATCAAAATAGTCATTCTATTGTTCTGATGGGTGTATTAGCTAATTAATTTTAAATTAAAACCTCATTTCTAAACACAATCATATTATTAAATAATTTCATATTGAGGGTCGCTTTAGGCGTTTAGAAAAATCCCCTTTGTTAGGAACTACATAGTTAATGTAAAATTTAATTACTTGATATAATCAGCAAATTATTGAAATATATATCAAACAGTACATCAAATAATTAAATGCATGCTACATACAAAGCATCAAAGCAAAAATGTTTAATAAAAACTTATAAATCTACACAGACAAACAATTTATTAAATCAGTGCCGACCACAACAATATTGCACAATATGCACATTTTGGGCAGTAACGAAATCGTCGCTAACCTCACTTTTCACTCAAAATTCATTTTATTTAATACTGATGGAAATTGGAAATGTTTCTGTACGTGTTGCTGTTTGTAACGGTAAGACAAGCTCAAAGGTTTAGGCGAGTGTATGTGGGCAATGCTTCACAGGATATTGACACGGTACTAGCAGTTTCCATAACATTGCCCTAAACGAACGCTCTGATGGCATAAAGGGCAAAATATTTGGGTCTTGAACAAGCATATGATAACGTAAATACTTTCATCAAATAAAGAATCAGCACACCTGCGCCTTGGCAGTCACGTCACTGTTGATAGTTACGAATTTGAAATTGTGTTTTCGAATAAGTAGTGAGAGCTACTTTGGACCAAGAAGTAAAGTCGTCTGCCGACGAACAAAGAACGCATTATAAAAGTTTTTGATCGTACCTATCTAGATGTATGACTATGGTGGTATGGTGGGACGGCTCCTGGACCGCATTTTTTATTTCGCTTTTCGGAGTATGGAGTTTTTGATGCTGATCATGGCGATACGACCGTGCAAAGGAGTGAAAACACAGTACTTGGCGATGAGATTCGTCTGTCGACTCAAATTCGGCATTGCGTTTGCTTACTCAAGTACAAGCATGGATGGCGGTGATAGCAATCTTTGGCTTCGCTAAGACAACGACCAAATTTACGGCTACCCAGAGGATACTTGAGCGCCCCAGAAATAGTCAGCTCAATCTCATGCAAAATAATTACTAACCAACCCTGTTAAATTTAATTAGTAATTAGTAATCAATTAATTAGACGGCTTTTTTATTTGGTCATGATTATTTTAATTGGTTTTCATTAATTGATTACGATTAGAAAAAGTCAAAAAAACTCAAAAATAAACGAAAATAATCAAAAAAAAAAAATAGTTTTGACTACTTTTGATTATTTTTATATTTTTTTGATTATTTTTGATTCTTTTCAGTATCATCAACAATACTGAAAAAAATCAAAACTAATCGAAAAAAATCAAAACTAATCAAAAAAAAAAAATCAAAAATAATCAAAAAAAAAATCAAAAATAATCGAAAAAAAATTGCAAATAATAAGAAAAAGTTGCTTTGATTACTTTTGATAATTTAATTTTAATTTTTTTTTAATTTTCTTCAATACTGCAAAAATTTAAAATAATCAAATAAAAATTAAAATTAAAATAATCAAAAAAAAATGGTTTTGATTTTTTTTTTTTGATTATTTTTGGTTGTTTTCAGTATTGTTGATGCTTCTATTTATGTGCTTTTACACCAATACTGAAAAAAATTAAAAATAAACAAAAATAATCAAAAAAAAAAATTTAAATAATCAAAACAAAATTTTTTTTGATAATTTTTGAGTTTTTTAATTATAGTTAAAAATCTTCATTTTCTCTTTGATTATTTTTTTAATTATGTAATTGGAAAAAAATCATAAAAAATTTAAAATATCCCTCTGTCGACTGAAATTCGGCATTGCGTTTGCTTTATCAAGTACAAGCATGGATGGCGGTGATAGCAATCTTTGGCTTCGCTAAGACAACAACCAAATTTATGGCTACCCAGAGGATACTTGAGCGCCCCAGAATTAGTGAGCTTCTTCAATCTCATGCAAAATAATTACTAACCAACCCTGCTAAATTTGATTAGTAATTAGTAATCAATTAATTAGATAGCTTTTTTTATTTGGTGATGATTATTTTAATTGGTTTTCAAGAAAAGACAATTATTAGTTGATAATCGTAATCAAAAAAATCAAGAAAATAAATTAAAAATAACCAAAAAAAAATTTTATATAATCAAAAAAAACTCAAAAAAAAAATTTTAATAATTTAAAAAAAGTTGTTTTGATTATTTTATATTTTTTTTTTTTTCTACAACACTGAAAAAATTTAAAATAATCAAATAAAAATTAAAATCAAAAAAAATTGTTTTGATTATTTTTGATTCTTTTTTTTTATTGTTTTCAGTATTGTTGATGCTTTAAAAAATTAAAAATAAACAAAAATAATCAAAAAAAAATTTATCAAAAATAATCAAAACCACCATTTTTTTTTTGGATTATTTTTGATTTTTTTAATAATCGTAAGAAATCTTGATTTTTTTGATTATTTTTTTAATTAATTGGAAAGTAATCATAAAAAATTTAAAATAATGGTAAACAATCATTAATCATTCTCAAGAAAATAATTAATCAAACCGGTAATTATTACAATTAATAATCATTATTTACCAGGGGGGTAGTATTTGGTTGTTAAAGAACCTTCCTCCGATAAAGAACAAAAAATTCTCTGCAGTCAAAATGTATGTTGCGGTAAAATAAATAATTAAATAGGGCGCTAGTGATTGTCCCTCGCCGTTTGCTTGTTCATTTGTTGGAGCGAAATTAAGTCATTCATTTCCCTTCCATGGCAGCTCGCATATTTCTGTGTGTGTCCTAAATATCTAGTCCCATTTGCATACCCAGCAAAGTACCAAAACCATATTAATACCAGAACGTGGGACAATAAATATTTATTTATTGTCTATGAAAGTGGCATAGTGTTAATACCCAATCAATAATATATGAGGGTGAGCACTTTGGCATGTCAACAAATCGCGGCTTTTGTGTACTTCACGTTTAAATTTAGTACGTAAATATTTCAAGTTCTAAGTATTGTTGCTAAGATATTAATACAACTGAAAGGTTTGAAATCTCGTATGGAAATTAAATATTGGTGGGCCGAAATATAGTACATAAGTATTCAACGTTGCCTCTTAGGTAGAGTGACATGACCTAGAAGATTACACTGGTCGCTCCCTCGACAATTGGGCGTGTACCGCAAGGGAGTACCGGAGCGTACAGCGTTTATATCCGGCAAAAGACTGTCTCATCCTTCAGGGGAATGATTCGGTAGCCACATATAGGGCCTCTTTTAATCTTTGTGCTAGCACTAACAGCATAAACAGGCCAGGTACGAGACATCCATGTTAACTTGACCGGGTTATATCATCTCTAGTATAGGTTCTCACCAGGCACTATTTAATAGCCAAACACGCCCTTAGAATATGCATAAGCTCTTATGATTACTGTTGCAGCTGCATATGTATTGAAGATGAGGAAAGTGTTCAGCATTTGCTTAGTCAATATCCGCCCCTAAGTAGAAGATAGCTGGTTAGTTTCGGTCAACCTTTTCTTAATTATCTAATCAATACTTGAAATAAAGGTGATAGCTAAATGCATAGACGCCACGAATTGGCTTGATTCCTCGAGGTGGCATGAAACTGTCGGACTGATAGCTGCCCCAGTCTTTGGACCAGCCTATTTAACCATACCTAACCTATCCTACCTATTTTTTCTTGAAGGTGCACCTTACAGAGAGATCGGATAACACTAACAGAAATTTATTTTTGAAGAAAGTCATCAGTAAGCTCTGAGTTTGAAGGAGGGTACGAACTAAGCAGGGCTAACCAGTGTGGCCATAAGGGCAAACCATCTAATTCAACAGAACAACGGCGTTAAAGTTTCTTTGGATTTCCTTCAGAATAACTTGATAGCAATTCCCCAAGTGAGTTACTTCTACTACAACAACAATACCAGCCATCTGCCCAAAATTGTTTGAGAGGCATGAGTTGGGTTCCTGCAATAGAATGGCACTTTACGTTCCCAGGACAGCCGAGTCAAGGTCATCTTAGTGAAGGCGTCCCACTTCCTCAGCTGACGAATTTGTGGCCATGACGCAGGCAGCGGAATCTTTGCAGTTGCCATGACGTAATCCTAGTAAGGGTTATGACACCTTTGAGCTGAACAAATTTAACACGTTTCTTTGGTTTTATTAGAAGATTTATTTTTAAGTTTTTGGCCAAGGTGTTAATTTTTATAAGCGCGGTCACAGCCCGCCTGCCCAAGACGGATTCCTCCCAGGCAAACTGTGGACAGTGAAGTCGGTTTTGAGTTATTTTTTATAAGCAGAGCCCAAACATCGTTAAATTTCCTTCGATACTCAGCGGTGGTATAGCGAGAACTTTTCCCCCATCTCATCTTCTTTAGACATGGTCCATGATACCGAGCCGTACCTACATCGGGCAGGTATGATCAGAGATACATATATAGATGCTGATGATTTGTGCTCCTCGAGAGAAGACTTAACTTGTCAGTTGACTAGTTACTCAGTCCAAAGTAGCACATGTTGGCAAGGGTGCTTATCTGTTGTATATCTCGGCTAGCGTGTAACTGAAATCAAATTCTTGGGAGTAATTTTTGATTCAAAATTTACTTTCGCAAGCCATATTAATTTATGCATCTCGTATGCCATGCTAGCTTTTGTTAGGCGTCATAGCTCTAATTTCACAGATCCTTGTACGCTAAAGCTCTTATATTCGGCGTTTTTGAGTTCCAAACGTGGGTACGCCTGTTTCATTTGGGCGCGGTGCTATCATTGCCATATTTAAAGAATTTAACGGATCCAGAAAGTATTCTTACATTTTGCTTTGCGCAACTCACGCTTTGGGCGGCCGCCGTGGTGTGAAGGTAGTGTTGCCGGCCTACCACACCGAAGGTCCATGGTTCGAGCCCTGGTACAGGTAACATCAAAAGTGATTTGAAAAAAGTTTTTCAAAACGGGGTCGCCCCTCGGCAGTGGTTTGGCAAACTCTCCGAGTGTATTTCTGCCATGACAGGCTTCTCAGCAAAAATTCGTCTCCTTTGTAGATGCCGTTCGGAGTCGGCAAAAAACTGTAGGTCCCACCAATTTGTAGGGAAAATTCAAATCGGCACACCACAAATTGGAAGAGAAGCTTGGCGCAAAAATCTCTTAGGAGGTTTATGATGATATACCTGTTGTATACCGCGCCATAGATAGATAGAACTTACGCTTCTCGAACCCTATCCCGTCTTACGATGCGCGTTGCTCAAAATCATTGCAGAGAAGAAGAATAATTTTGACGCTGTCATTCATTTTCGATTTATTTCGTGGTGCTGTTGATTGCCCCGTGCTCCTTCAGATTATTTTCATTAATATATCAGCTAGAGTTCTCCGCAGTCATGAGTTCTTCCATATAGATCTTTTTGAGGCTCTGTAGGCGTGAAATGCTCCAATCACGAGAGTCTTAATTGAGTTCAACAGAATTTCAAAATTTTTGATTTTTCTTGTTTGAAAGCACATTTTTTGAGCACTTTAACTACTTTTTATAAGTAAACCAGTTAAATAACTTGTTATGAGATTGATTGCTACGCTCTATATGTCTACTTAACCTATAAGATTGTATACTAATATATAATAAAAATATTTCCGGTGTCCCTTAACCTTTCAAAAGTGTAAGTATCAACAGTGACTCAGGCAAGTATTTCGTCTTCTCCTAATTTACCGCAAAACGCACTATCACTTTATTATGGGAATAATGATACCAATATCATCAGTACACGCCAGCAAGTCCGCATTGTAGAACATCGAAGCTGGAACTGGCAAAATCTCTAACATATAATCGAAATTTTGTATTTTTTTCTTTGTTGATTTTCAGACAGAGTGGAATGTTGATGTATATTGACACGATTTTCCGTCCTCCCTTGTCAAATTTGGGTTTGTAACAAATCGGTTTCGGCGTTCTGCCATCCTCAGTGTTTGCCTGACGGAAAATCGTTCAAATATACATCGAAATTTTGTACTTCAAAACCACACCAAGAGAAACGTAATTTTACACAAATTCAACAAACCACAAAACCAATAAAAGTCAGTGCATTGATTCAGGACGAAAGAATAGTTCAAAAGCAGAAATTAATCGAAATTTCAAATGTTTGTTGAGTGATGTTGACACTTTCGAGAGATGGTTTGTGAAATACCGTTAGCTGAGCATTTATTTAAGACATGCACTTAGGTATGTTGGCCATTATTGTTGGTTTGCTAGTGCGTTCAATTCCATACATACATACCTATATTTTACGCCGATTACAAGTCGTTAAGCTCTAGAGATTGCTATTGCCCACAATTGTGCTTTTTTTTTTTGTGTTACTGCGAAAACCAAGAAGATGTAGAGTCAAGCTCACAATTCAATTACAGCCATTGCTGCGCTGGCTTGTAACCTTTGTTTGATTTCTTTCTATTTTTTCGCTCTTGCTTGTTCCTTTGTGCTTTCCTTTGCTTATTTCGAAGTGCTTTCTTTCCATTTGCACTTTACAACTTTAACTAAACAACACAGCCATTCACTAACCAATGCAACCAAGATTTTGCTGCTTTAATTTCTATTTAATTTGTTTTTTATTTTATTTTTGTTTTGCTCTTCAGTTTTGTTGATAAAATAACACACAAGCGCTATTGCAGCTCTACGTCTATGGGGGCTCGACTATTGAAACCGGTTTAATACTTTTTCCACTTTTTAAATTCGTACTCTGCTTTTTTATTTATTTCCGAACAAATCACAAGTGAAGTTTTAAGCGTGCTGTTCTTGGCCTCCACCGACGCGTTTCGTACCCAAAATGAAACTGAGAGTAGCATACTGTGGCGAGTTGCATGCAAGCTTAATGTCTGCCTGGAGCAGTGTTGCCACCGATACAAAAAAGCAATAACCAAAAATTAAAAAATAAATAACCAAAAAACTACCATTTTAAAGGGTGTTTTTTTTAGGGGTATAGAACTTCGAATTGAAATAAAACACAAGAAAATCGTTTTAAGGTCCATTAATTTGGCTTTATTGGAAGGATAATTTTATGCCGTTAATGTTTAAATATGATTTCGGGCATGTGGCCGCCGCGGCTGGCTCGAATAAAGCCAATTCTACAGGTCCAATTTTCAACCACTTTTTCGAGCATATGGGGCCGTATGTCGGCAATAACGCCACGAATGTTGGCTTCCAATTCCCCTAACGTTTCTGGTTTGTTGGTGTAGACGAGCGACTTCACATATCCCCAAAGAAAATAATCCAATGGTGTCAAATCACACGACCTTGGTGGCCAATTGACAGGTCCATTCCGCGAAATTATGCGCTCATCGAATGTTTCCTTCAATAAATCGATTGTGACGTGCGCTGTGTGGCATGTAGCGCCGTCTTGTTGGAACCACAACTCATCCACATTCATGCCATCCAATTCGGGAACAAAATAGTCGGTTATCATGGCTCTATACCGGTCTCCATTAACGGTAGCTGCCTCTCCAGCATTATTGCGGAAGAAGTATGGCCCAATGACTCCACCAGCCCATAGAGCACACCAAACAGTCAGTTTTTGTGGATGTAATGGCGTTTCAAGGGTCTCTTGTGGATTCTCTTCACTCCAAATGCGGCAATTTTGCTTGTTGACGTAGCCATTCAACCAAAAATGAGCCTCATCACTGAACAAAATTTGCGATGAAAATCAGCATCGAAATCAATCTCATTTTCGGCCCATACACCAAAATCACGACGCATTGCATGGTCTCGCGGCTTTAATTCTTGCACAAGCTGGATCTTGTAAGGTCGCAAGCCAAGATCTTTGCGCAAAATCTTCCATAAAGTTGATGGACAAAGCTCCAATTGCTGTGCACGGTGGCGAATCGATTCATTCGGGTCCTCTTCAACACTTTGCTCTACAGCGGCAATTGTTTCTTCGGTGCGCACTGTTCGACGTCTCTGCGGATGCGTATTATCACATAGAGTAAACGTAGTGCGAAAACGATCCATGGTTAACCGAATTAATTGCTCTGATGGACGATTATGTCGACCATAAAATGGACGGAGCTCACGGTAAACTTCGCGAACTGAACCATTATTTTCGAAATAAATTTGCACGATTTGCAAGCGTTGTTCTTTTGTCAACCTGTTCATGATGAAATGGCAAACCAAACTGAACATAAATGACATTAGAGTTGCCAGATTTGACCACAAAATGCCAGTTTTATCTCTATTCGAAAAACAAACCTGTAAAAAAAACACCCTGTATTTGAAATTACAGGTACAAGACCTCTTTGAATCTCGTTACCTAAATATACTGTCACTATAAATTTTTCTATTTAATTTTTGCCATAACTTAAGCTATTTTTTCTGAAATGCTATTCTTACAACATTTGCGGGATATTTTGCCTTAACCTTTATATTGGCCTCAAGAAATCGAAAAAATTACCAACCAGGGAAAAAAATTACGAAATTACCAAAAACGTTTTATAGTGAGAAAAATTACCAATTTTGGTTACAAATAACCAAAACGGCAACATTGCCCGGGAGTACCTAGCAGTAGTTGCCATGCGAAAGAATGTTTTCTACCATAAAAATAAATAAATACCTAATCAGAATACAAAACTTTAAAGTCAAACAAATGATTTATTTATTAAATAAATATGTATTGTACAATGAGTTATCAAAATAGGGAACTCAAACTAAATATTTTTGAAAAATCTTGGAGTTTTTCACTTTGATCAATGACCTATTTTTAAGAAATCTGATGTCGATCTTAACCGACCTTATTAAATGAGTTCGTAGAATCTTGTAGCTTTGCCTATTTACTATTAAATTTGATTTTTCTATTAAATTTGATTGAGATCGGGGAATTCCGGCACTCTTATTTTTAATTTTGACCATGACAGTCACCGCTTACAACTCCATTATAAGCAGGGTCCATTTTGATCGAGTTTTTTTTCATATTTTTGAGATGGGACTTGGCAAATAGGTCTATAATAATAGAGTTTCCATCTTAAGCGAGTCCATTATAAGTGCATTGCACTGTATGTGAATATCAACCATGGAATGGGTTTCGCGTCAGAGCCAACACCTTGCTTTAAAACATTTTTTTTAAATTTAAGAATTATGTATTCAAAGTATTTGTTTGAAATTCAAAAAAAATTTCGACTACATAATTTTTAGTTTTTATGAGCACCAAAATTGTGTGTCTATTTTCTTGTTATTGCAACTTTCCGCTTGCACAATCAAATGTCAAAAAATTCACCATTCCTGCTGTGAAAGTTCCAAGTCGACAACTATCAACTAGAGAAAATATGGCCTTCGCATGCTCTTATGGCGCTCACTTGCATCAGCAATGTCAACAGCAGCAGCAGCAATATTACAGTGATCAATAGAGCGCGAAGTAACAACAAGTAACAGCTGCAACGTTTTTGATGTTTGCTGCTAGCCGGATAATCAACTGGTTAAACGTTGTTTCTGCTACTGCTCGTCATACATACGACATGAGATGTTCCACTCGCAGTGCTGTCGTGATGCAATGACTGTTGTTGCGATGGCAATTTGTTGCAGGATTGGATTCCACAAAGTTACTCGAAGGTTTGCATTTGGATGCTTATAGCCCTGCAGTACAATTGCGTATCAGTATCTAAAACAGACAGTCATGGGGCTACAACGGAACTGGGGAAAAGCATGCAAGTATATTCCCTTGACTCAGCGAGTGTATTTCGAACAGATGTCTACGCAGGGCATTACTGTGTGCGGATATCACCGGTAATCGGATGGCAATTTTCTCTGCTAGCAAGGCGGCTCTTCTGGCTCTCGGGTCAGCAACGATAACATCGAGCCTGGTTGGTCAGTGCAGGGAGTGGACCCATGATCATAAAGTGGGCCATGAACCTGGCAAATCGACATACCCATTTTCTAATATGGGTGCCGGGGCATCGCAACATACAGGGAAACAAAATCGCCGATGAGCTAGCACGGCATGTGATGACTTAGAGGTGAAGGAGGTCCTTGCACTCCTGGGACTCCCCAAAGGTCGGATCTCTCAGCACTGGCTCAGTGAGGCTAAGGATAGGTGGGAGCGTTTGCAGTCCTGCAGATTGTTAAGGAGTATGTGGCCCTACTACAACGACACACGATCTTCGACCCTTCTAGAGGGGAATAGAAGGGGCCTTTTCAGATTAGTTACGGTGCTCACTAGGCATTGGACTATTGGCGCTACACGCGTCGTAACTGGGAGATATAGTACAAGTATATTCCTTTGCCTCCTACAAAAGGAATTGATTACATTTCAATTCCTCAATTGGGTTGATGAAGGTGAACTTTCCGAGTCATGGTTCCGTCATAAATCCAATAAACATTCATCAGTTTCTCAATAAATTTTGCAGTTCCTTTGAGGAATGGTAAATTGGAAATATCTTTTTGGATTCTTTGTAATATAATTCGAAATTTTTCAAATACATTTTCAATTCCTGGAGATATTGGGAATGAAATTACATTTAGGGCAAGGAATTTTTTTTAATTACAAAAAAAAAATACTTGTAATTGGGAATTGAGGGTAACTTGATTCCTAAAGTAATGATTACTACCCAGCTCTGATCGTCATGTACAAGTACACAGGTGAAAACATTAATTGGATATTGAATACTAAAGTAGAACAAGTACTATGGTCAACTGGTTAAGCTCGAGGGTATTTCTGAGTTAGTCAAATTCTCTGCAGGGATGCCATTCAAAATACTCGTAAGCTGCTTGTCCGTATGGTTTTATTTGTGTTTAGCCGATGTGCTCGACTCTCTGCGGTAAGGACGTGCGTCGCCTCACGTTGGGAGGGCAGAACTTCGTGTAATCGAGCGTGATTCCATGCGAGTAAACTTGTACGTTGTAGGTACGTATGCATGCAAGCTCGAATGCGTGCACACAAGTATAAATTTCACTTTGATGCTTTTTGTGTTCCCGTGAAAGGTATTTGCATTGTTGCCAAACAGAAATCCATATCTGAACTGTGATTTACAACAGACAAATGTGTTGAATTCAATTAGCTGCAGGTAATTACCTGGCAAAACACGACAACAAACTCGCTCTGACGATTGATACCTACCGCCAGCTGGCACCATATTATTGGACGCATAGAAAATTATTGCATGTTTCATATTTATTTTTTGTTTTACAATGTTGGTTTATGTTCTTTGAAGTTGTATGTATCGATTTATCAAGAAGGCTTTGCATATTTCATAAGCTCTAGCTGCTGTAAATTTGTTGAAGCAGTACTGCGTAGTACTGTTTTTAAGTGACGAATGGTACCTTCAGGTGAGTAACGATACCTCTATTTTATGGAACAATATCTCAAATTTTAGTGATTTTTCTATACAAAACAGCTGAAAATATTATTAGGTCAGGTAAGGTTAGGTGGCAGCAAGGGCACAATTCCGGATAAGGCAATCATCGATCTACGATATATCCACGGGAGACCGAAAGACATCCGAACCCAGATGTATACGCCTTGTCCTGACAAAGACCGCGCACCTAGTCCACCTAGTCATCCTCCATGCAGCTTAAACATCTGGGATTATCCAGAATATTCAAGTGCACCGCATGGATCACTAACGGGTAGTAGACGGACCTTATTGAACCCTCGTCTGGTGTCTACAACAGGCCAGAAGGAACTGGACACCTGGTAAGAAGTGGTGTTAGCCCAGCGCAACTTGGCTGATCCGAGGCCCACCTATCCAGAAGTAGAATGCAGGTAGCGAACGGAATTCCCAGGGCCCTTGAGTCAACCTCGTTTGATTCACGAGTACCCGAGCTGTCTAAAAGATTTGCATGGCAATTTCCAGGGAAGTTGTGGCAGGGCACCTAGATAATTTGTATCTCAAAATAGTTAGAGGAGCCCTTAGCGATGCCAAAGAGTCGCTGTCTTCGAGCGCAACTCCCTGACAGTAACATCGCGACAGCATCCCACTCACCGCATTCTTGCTGGCGGCAGTTTTCGCTTGGATAGCGCTACAACGATCAGGTAGCCTCAATTTCCTTCTAATTCCGCTCCTCGCAAAATACCTCCCCACACCTCTCCCTAAACAAGTTCTCCGCCCCCCATTAGCAACCGGTGCAGAGACAAGCGCAGTAATATTTCCTGATAGGGAGTGTAATTCTGAAATTACGGAGCTTTTCTCAAAATTGCGTGGACCGTATCATCTTCCCTTCAAAACAACCATACAACTGAAACGAATGTCACAAAGCAGGAAGTATTTAAGTAACGCCTATCAAATTGAGAGGGCAGCTCGGCCTAAACATCTCCAACATTTCCAAGTTGACTGATTTGTTGCATCTCTCTTGAACGTCATAACATAATTTTTTGTTTTATATGTAGACGTGGAAAACGCTGCTTTGTAATTTTTCTTCTTAATCTACGAAATCAAAAACGAGACTTTGCCATGAGTTTTTTCAAAGTCTACTTCAGAGTATTGATTTCGCAACCTGGCTGTAATGACGTTGGGTTTTAATATATTTTATTTTCATGCTATTGAAAAATATCCAAATTATGCTATACCTATCGCAACCCGCGTATACATAGATGAATCTTGAAGAATTTATTGCATTTCTGGTTTTAGATCAACACAGATTTTATATTATTTAACCAGTTGTGTACCCCTATTACAATGATCATCGCACGTCTTTATATTTTTCCATATTACAAGAAATACAATTAATATGCAGATTATACTCCATCGATCAACTTTGAACTAAATATTTTTTATGGAGATTTCGGCGGGCTTTCTCTTACAATTTGGAGACGTAACATTAATTTTGCTAAAAATAGAGTGACGAATTTCCTGTTTTGTGTAGAGTTTTTTCAGGAGCAAACTTCTGCATGTTGGTGCTATAGTGAGGCCTGCAAAAACTAAATCGAAGTTAAAAAGGTCTGGCGGTAAACGGCATCACCATCATCGAAGTTTAATAGCCTAAAGGACTTTGGAATGGTAAATAATGTCTGTTCGGATATTCAAAAGGCCTACAAGTAGAGAGGTTCCAGTTTAGAAAACATGCCGCAACACACTTCGTCGGCAAGATCAAGCGGAGAAGGACGTTTGTTACAATATTGTCTGTTTTAGCAATACCGTGCTAACCGGCGATCCCTTTCGAACTACAACAAACCCACTTCAGCGGGCAAAAAATGTCAAATTTTTAAAGCTTGTATGTTTACTTCATTTGAAGTTCTCTTTAAAATAGTTAGTAAGCGTTGTTGTGTACTGTATGTATCCATTATAAACTTCCAAAAATCCCATTATTGGGCATCATCGTATACTGTATGTATCCATTATAAATTTCAAATAATTTAGAATAAGAGTGTGTAAAAATTAAAACAGAATTTAGTTTAGAGCATAGCATATACAGCAATCAGTCACATCCTTTTTTTATAAACAAGCAAATACACTAAATTAAAAAATACCAGAGAAGTTATAGTTTAGGCTAGAAAAAGATTTAATGTGAATATTGTATAAAAAATATAAGTATTAATGGCTTAAAAACTAACGAATTAACAGCCAGTTTAAAAAATGTAATTTAAAAAAGTACTAGTGGAGTTTGATGTGCAAACGTGTGCATAAATGTACATAAATTTTATTGAATTAGACCTCGTCCAGTGGTTGAATTTTAACCGCAAAACTTTATTTTGATTTAGTTGTTAGCTACTCCTTCCTTGCCCTTCTTTCCTTCTCTTCTATGCTGTTCCTTAACTTTAAAATATTTTTTATTTTGTTTGCTTTTCCCTTATTTAAAAAGTCTATTTTTTTTATTTATTTTGTTGTAATATATTTTATTGCTTCTTTTTATTTCCTTTCCTTTCCTTTCCTTCCCTTTCTTTCCTTTCCCTTACTTTCCCTTCTTTTCCTCTTCTTCCCGTTAGCATAGTTCCTTTGAATTAATTTGATTTAATTTGAAAATTTCATTAATTTAATTTTATTTAATTTATTTTATTTATTTTATTCTATTTTATTTTATTTCTTTGATTTACATATTTTATTTTATTTATTTTATTTATTTATTTTATTTATTTCATTTACTTTATTAATTTTATTTTATCATATTTTATTTTTATTTTATACATATGTTTTTTGTTTGCTAGCGCCTTGAGTATTCTGAGCTAAAATAAATTTAACATAAATAATCACTTATTTTATTATGAAAAACGGAGTTGCCTTCTCCTTTTACCGATTTATAGCTTTCATCGTGTTTGGGCACGATTACCGAATAACAACAATCAGCATAGCACTTGCATACACACACAGACACATAAGAGAGCGTCACAATCACCCTGCAAAAAACGGAAATACTCCGTTTCATACTCCATAGAATACTCCTATAGGAGTATCAGAGTACTCCAACACATATCCTCATTCATATAAAAAAGGTGGTCCAATTTACATGGCAATGTCCGGTGATTGGATCACCTAATCCATCTCGGAGTACTCCGTTTCTTTGCTTTTGAATACTCTATAGACCACCTACATGAGAGTACTCTCAAAATATTCCCATGGGATTACTCTATAGAGTATTCAACAGCAAAGCGAGAGCGGGAGTAGGTGGTCCTCAGAAGAACACATACTCCCATTCTCGCTTTTGCCTAGAGTACTCTATAGAGTAATCTTTTGGCAGCATTTTCAAAGTACTCCAACGTAGGTGCTCTATAGACTATTCAGAAGCAAAGTAAATGGTACTCCGAATAGGATTAGGTGATCCAATCACCGGACATCGCTATGTAAATTGGACCACCTTTTTTATATGATTGAGGATAAGTGTTGGAGTACTCTGATGCTCCAACGTTTTTTACAGGGCATATCATCAAAGCAGAGAGGCACGGTTACAAGCAGCCCTAGAGACACGGTTATAGTCAGCCAAAAGATGTTTACACATCAAAAAATGTATTATCTAAAATATAAAAGACTATACAACTTTAAAATAAAAATATAATAATTTTAAGTACTTTGTGACTTTACTTGTGCCGGGCTACCAAACTTTATACTCATAGTAAATGCCACTTTTCTGCCGTCAATCACTCCTTTTATGCAATGCATTTAAATGGCTCCTTATAATGCTCTTAAATTAATACTTCCTTATACTTTTTTACTTTTCATGCCATTTTAATTGACAATAATTATTGCTTTTTTTGTTTTTGTTTTTTTAATCTCCGTTTAAGATATATAAATAACCGACATTTAATACCAACCTATTTTTATTTTATCTTGCAGTTAAACACATTACAAGCAAGCTCGTTCGCTTCGTTGTCGAACTGCTTATCCCAGTCATGCGCTGTACTTTAATATGCACATATGTACATAAGTATGTACACACATATGTATGTGATATGTATATAAGTACATGGATGTACTCGTACACTGAAATGGGGTAACTAGCGAAAATCCCTCTGGGTTGATATGTTGTAGAGATTATAATCTGCCTATCTGCACAATACACTTAAGACCTTCAAAACTGAAAACGTAAACGCATTCACAGGGCAACATAACAGCCAACTACATAAACAACAACAACAAGAACAACAGCAATAACATTGACGATACCAATTGCGTCGCTGTGCTGCAAACGACAATGACGCTGAGTGACTTTTACACGCTTGTAAGTCGTAAAGCCGCAATGAAAGTCTTGTCACAGTCAATCTTAGTTGTTGTTCAGCCATTCGGGGCTGCCATATAAAGTCAAACTTCAATTTTCAACATAACCACACATTCACAGACAAAACCACGAACCGCACAATATTTGATACCGCAAACAGTTACATGGTTAGACGGTGAATGAAACTATAAATTGCAGTTCTTACGTTGAATGTTAAAAATAGTTAAGTCAAAACAAAAGTTTTTCGTTTTTTGAGTTTAAAAAATAAATATGTGAACTTATCTAATTACCTCTACTTGACTGCCATTTCTTGTCTCCTCTGATGCTATCAAGTTCATTTTTTATGCTGTAATGAAATAAAAGAATTATTAAATTTCAAATACAAATAAATGAGCATAACGGGACTCATGGCCGAATTAGCCTAGACTTAGACCTAAGTTGACTTAGAAACCCTACATCTAAAGGCCGAATTAGCCTAGACTTAGACTTAACTACACTTGGAAACCCTACATCTAACAAATGAGCAGCACGCGTACGTAGTTACCCAGATAAAAACTTAACTTAGAAATTTGGAAAACTACAGATATTTTATTTCCAAGTTAAGTTTCTAAGTTCAAGGAGAGACGTGAGAGAACTGTGCTACCTTATAACTTTTTCAATATTTTTAATAAAATTCCTTCATATATTGCCTATCATACTAATGGATGAATGAAATTCATATGGCAATTAGAAGGCAATACGTCAAATAAAAAAAAAATTTCTAAAATATGGCACGTTGAATAATTGACTCTCAGTTATTTTGTAAACTAAGACAAGTCTAGGCTAATTCGGCCATCAAACTAGCCTTAAGCTAAGTTAAGTAAAACACAACCAGTGCTACTTTCGACGACGTATGCAATTGAGAAGTTGGGTCCTCTCTCGAAAAACAAAAATAAATTTTTATATCAAAGCTGTTGTGATATACATATAAAGCAGTAAGATGAAGAGAAAGGTTCTCGCGAGGATTTATATATCTACAGGGTAGCTGATGAATTTTGCTACATTAAGAAACTCAAATAATTTTTTTTTCAGTGTATGGAATTCATTTTTCTTTTATTCATGTTAAAGCTCATTAAATTTTATTAAATATAGCTTAATTAGTTTTAAAAATAATGGAATTTAAATGCCCCCCCTGCTCGTCGATGCATGTGCGGCATCTTACCAAAAAGTTGTTCATTACTGCTTGGGGAGTTGAGACAGGAATAGCGGCAATTGTTTCTCGAATGGATTGCCTTAGTTCATTCAAATTTGTTGGTTTTGCTTTGAAGACTTCCTGTTTGCAATAACCCCACAAGAAAAAGTCAGGTGCAGTAAGGTCAGGCGACCTGGGTGGCCAACGGAATGTGGAGTTTCTGGATATCAGCTTATTGGGAAATTTTGGTCGCAATTCTGTCATAACAGGTTGGGCTATATGAGGAGCTGCACCATCTTGCTGAAACCACACAGAGTTGAAAGAAATTCTCATTCGGCGTAATTCTGGATAGAAAAACTCTCTCAACATGCTCAAGTAACGGTCTCCAGTAACCGTAACGGTGTGACCGTTTTCTTCGAAGAAGTAGGGCCCGACAATGCAGCGTGATGAAACTGCACACCACACTGTGACACGAAGTGGATGCAATTCCGTCTCATGGAGTATCTGTGGGTTGGATGCACTTCATATTCGACAATTTTGTTTGTTTATGTTGCCGTTTAAATCGAAATTGGCCTCGTCAGACATGAAAAGACAGTTCAACATGTTTCCATCCTCTTCCACCATTTGAAGCATCTTCTGGCAAAATTCCAAGCGAATCGGCAAGTCTGCAGCGTTCAGTTTGTTGGCCATTTGAATTTTATATGGGAATAAGTCCAAATCTTTGTGCATAATTGACTGTAATGACTGTCTCCTTACACCCATTTGAGCAGATAAGCTTCTTGTCGAAACACGTGGATTGTTTTGTATGGCAGCAGCTACAGCAGCGATTGTTTCCTCCGTTCGAACTGAAGAGTTTCGATGGTAAGGTCTTCTGTTGACTGTCCCATGCTCGGCAAAATTGTTTACAAGTCTTATTATGGTCCATCTGCTCGGAGGATTGCCGCCAAACGTGCGCCTACACTCTCTTTTTGGACCGAAACTACGGACTCCAGTGCGTGATAGCGGCGGACAATCCAAATTCTTGTTTCAGTGTCCCAGTTATCCATTTTTGTTAAATGTAAAAGTCAATCTGCAAAATAAAAAAAAAATTTACCAGATTCATTAAATAGAAAAAAAGTTATTTAATTTTTTTTTGGTAGCGGCTTTCATTAGCCACCCTGTATATTATTATCTCTTCCTACCTCTTCCTCTATTCCTTCTTTTCCTGCTACTTGAATTTGGTCTTCCCCTTCGACTTTTCGTTCTTCCTCTTTTCTTCCTTCCCACTTCCCTTTTTCCCGTATCCCTTTCCCTCTGCCCAGCATTCGAAGGAAAGCTCGTCTTCTGTGTCATTTGAAAATTTAAATTATGAAATCGGCCAGGAGATTGACTGTTTCGATCTTTCGAAGCGCCAAGCTGGTTGCGCCATGTTTGGAAGATGCTTCGGCTGAGAAGGCATTTAGGTCGCAACTGACTTTTAGAAAAGGGTAAGCAGAGTAGGGTTTTTGTCTCTTGTGTTGATAACTGCCATCAGTTATCTCATAACATGTATGTGTATCATACCATAAAAAGTGGGTTATCCCACGAGAGCTTAATTTATTGAAGTTAAATACTTATCTGGAGCTTCGCCCACATTATGCTTATAAGCCAAAACTGCGACGATTATTCAACCAGTTTCTAGTAGTATCTTCAATTACTATGGATGGGCAAAGATCTAAAGTAGTTGCCTGCTGTAGGAACACTTTTAAAGTCCACAATTACACGTCACTCAATGTACGGTAAGCTTCTTTTGGTTGACGAGGTTTATGGCACAATAAACTCTATCCTCTACACCTTTTCCATATTGAAATCAGAAAACTTCAATTGAATTTCAGAATAGGTAATTGGAATTCAGAATTTGTCGTTCGGATTTAAGAATAGTTAACTAGATTTCATAACATGAACTGGGTTTCAGAACTGGCAATTGGATTTCAGAGAACTAAAATTTTATTTCAGAATAGGTAATTGGAATTCAGAATGTGTGAATTGGATTTCAGAAATAAACAGTTCGATTTGAACTAAAGGGCATAAAATTTAGAAATTGATTTATTCCATAGCAAATATATGTTATGGCAAAACAGTTGGAAAGTTATTTTCTGAAATCCACTTGACGATTTCTGAATTCCATTTCACACATTCTGAATTCCAATTGAATATTCTTAAATCCACTAACCGTTTCTTAAATCCAAATTACAAATTCAATTAGCTATTGCGAAATTCAATTAACATTTTCTGAAATATAATTGGAGTTTTTTGATTTCAATCTGGAAAAGGTGTAGAGTATAGATCATCTCTACTTGACATGGTACAGGAGCTATCTTCGTGCGCTATCACAAGCTATGGCATATGTGTCTTACAGGTAAAGTGATGCCACAAAAACCACGCTAGTTTTCCACAATTCATCTCAGTTATTCCACTTCTGAATGGTGATTTTACTGTACATCGAGGTCACAAACCAATTCAATCTATCATTTTCTTAGGTATTCCACTTCTGAATCGTATATGGATTGCGGATAGCAACCAATTCAATCTATGATATAGTCCATTTCAAAATATTCAATAATTGTCCAGGCTTTGCTATGTAATAAGTACTCACACAGATGGATATGTCGGTGCAAAATTGGGAGAAAGATGACTATCCTTAGCTAATCAAAAGAGCTTGCTTCTCTGATCATAAAATACTTTCGCCAATTACTTAAAACTAGAACCATACTAGATGCCTTTTTGATTTGCAAATGTCTGCTCTGTTTAATTCTTAAAACTTACACTAAACATATCTATAAGCATACTATGGGCATGTAACATTCACGTGTATATTTATTTGCAACAAAATTGGAACGAGCCCTTCAACATAAGGTTAATACCCACGCCAAGGGCCTGCGTTGAAGCGAATGAACGATGAAGAACACCAAGTGTTAACCGGCCGACCGGTTATACGGTCAAGCTACCGACTAAACCGTTTTGTACCTTTAAAGCAAAACAAGAACAAAGAATCGTACTATAGTACGAAAAACAAAAAACTGCAAAAAAGGGAGAAGAAAAATAAGAACGAAATGATGGAAATGTTCAGTGAAGTGGTCGGTGGTGTCGGATTTGTTATACAGGGTGTTTTTTATACAGGTTTGTTTTTCGAATAGAGATAAAACTGGCATTTTGTGGTCAAATCTGGCAACTCTAATGTCATTTATGTTCAGTTTGGTTTGCCATTTCATCACGAACAGGTTGACAAAAGAACAACGCTTGCAAATCGTGCAAATTTATTTCGAAAATAATGGTTCAGTTCGCGAAGTTTACCGTGAGCTCCGTCCATTTTATGGTCGACATAATCGTCCACCAGAGCAATTAATTCGGTTAACCATGGATCGTTTTCGCACTACGTTTACTCTATGTGATAATACGCATCCGCAGAGACGTCGAACAGTGCGCACCGAAGAAACAATTGCCGCTGTAGAGCAAAGTGTTGAAGAGGACCCGAATGAATCGATTCGCCACCGTGCACAGCAATTGGAGCTTTGTCCATCAACTTTATGGAAGATTTTGCGCAAAGATCTTGGCTTGCGACCTTACAAGATCCAGCTTGTGCAAGAATTAAAGCCGCGAGACCATGCAATGCGTCGTGATTTTGGTGTATGGGCCGAAAATGAGATTGATTTCGATGCTGATTTTCATCGCAAAATTTTGTTCAGTGATGAGGCTCATTTTTGGTTGAATGGCTACGTCAACAAGCAAAATTGCCGCATTTGGAGTGAAGAGAATCCACATGAGACCCTTGAAACGCCATTACATCCACAAAAACTGACTGTTTGGTGTGCTCTATGGGCTGGTGGAGTCATTGGGCCATACTTCTTCCGCAATAATGCTGGAGAGGCAGCTACCGTTAATGGAGACCGGTATAGAGCCATGATAACCGACTATTTTGTTCCCGAATTGGATGGCATGAATGTGGATGAGTTGTGGTTCCAACAAGACGGCGCTACATGCCACACGATTTATTGAAGGAAACATTCGATGAGCGCATAATTTCGCGGAATGGACCTGTCAATTGGCCACCAAGGTCGTGTGATTTGACACCATTGGATTATTTTCTTTGGGGATATGTGAAGTCGCTCGTCTACACCAACAAACCAGAAACGTTAGGGGAATTGGAAGCCAACATTCGTGGCGTTATTGCCGACATACGGCCCCATATGCTCGAAAAAGTGGTTGAAAATTGGACCTGTAGAATTGGCTTTATTCGAGCCAGCCGCGGCGGCGACATGCCCGAAGTCATATTTAAACATTAATGGCATAAAATTATCCTTCCAACAAAGCCAAATTGATGGACCTTAAAACGATTTTCTTGTGTTTTATTTCAATTCGAAGTTCTATACCCCTAAAAAAACACCCTTTACTTGTACACCGTCAAAAGGCTTTCCAACACTTTTTAGTTTAGCTTTGTTCAATACTAAATTGTTGTTTATATTTTTTTTTACTTCAAGTTTATTTAGGTGGCTTTCGAATGACGTTCGGTAAGTTTCGTGATATGATTTTAATTTCAATTCGGTTTCTAAAAATACATGGCTATTGCCTTCCTGTTACGTGGGGCGTTGAATGCAGCTTAGCTAAACTTCCCCTTGTAAGAGAAATAGAGTATTTAGAGCGCTGCAAATTTATTTGAGTGACCGCTACCGCACAGACCTGTTAAATTTGATTAGTAATTAGTTATCAATTAATTAGACGCCTTTTTTAATTTGTAATGATTGTTTTAATTGTTTTTCAAGAAAAGGCACTTACTAATTGTTCAAAAAATAATTATATCTTTTTATGATTATTAAAAAAAATCAAAAATAATAAAAACAAAAGTGGGTTTGATTACTTTAAATTTTTTTTAATTTTTTTTCTTTTGATTATTTTTGATTTTTTTTCAGTATTGTTGATATTTATATTTGTGTATGTAAAAAAAATCAAGAGTAATCAAAACAACTTTTTTTTGATTATTTTTATTAAATTAATTTGAAAATAATCTTAAAAATTTTAAGTAATCATTAAATGGATTCTCAAGAAAATGGTTAATGAAACCGGTAATCATCTAGTAATCATTATTTAACAGGTCTGGGTTACCTTTAGAAGAAGCCTTCCTCAAGCCGAGATTTCCACACGATTTCCTTGCCCCTCAGAGTATCCATGGAGACTTGGTCCATTTTTACCAAGCGTATCACCAACTCTTTCTTTGTTATTTCTACTCTTTTTGTGAGAAATTACTAACTGGTGCTTTGTATCAATTCCCGTGTTCTGGGCAAGAAAACACATGTTTACTGCTTAGATATAAATCTGAAATCCACCAGAGTGCCTTCCTTCCTCCTCTTCGCAGTTTTTCGCAGTTCTTATCTTCCGTACCCCCGCTCGCTATTCATAATTACTCTTAGATATTCCACTTCTGAATTAAATATACGATTTTACTTAGATTTCAATTAATTTTTATTTTTTTTGTGAATACAATGATTAAGTACTTGGGATCTGAGTAATCAACAGCTTTGATTAAACAGAAAAATTATGAATTAATGCTTTGCTTAATTCATTGATCACACAACCCTATCCCGTAGCAATCAAAACATTAATTATAGTTCACCTTGTTCCTACATCCCGAGACAATAATTACCGTTCAAGTTTTATACCTACAGCAGGACTTTCAAATGGAATAAAATATCAATAAGACTTTCTTACTCCGGTTTTAGTCTTTTTCCAGTATTCACAACACATTCCAATCGATTCTGAATCTATGTACATCCTATGATTTGCGGTTCTTAAAATCGTACTGAAATTTTCAATAACATTCAGTTCATTAATTCAAGGTTACGTGAATTGGAATCGAAGCTCTCGATTCAAAAACCTGAGCGTAACTATTTTTGTTTTCTCATCTGCATTTCTACCGAACTTTCTGCAAGTTAAAGGTATGTAAAATGTATTCGAAGTGGCATGAAAATATCTTTACTTTACCGAACTTTTATCACTTCAGCCGTATATTGCGGGAGGAGTGTTGGTTCGTTAAGCTGTGCTGTGGTAATGCGTTAAAGTGTTTTTGGTATCCAGCAGTGCTACTGGAACACGAGTAAACTTATGTTATTTAGCAGTTCGATGGATTTAAGCCTGGATAAGCAGCAAGTGAAGCTGTGACAAGACAGCGCTACAGGCAAACTGAATAAAAATAAATAAAAAACCTAAAATAAAATTTTAATAATGTAATAATGCAACAATGCGAAGAAGCAGGAGATATAAAGCAAGTGAGTTTGCGCCAACATTTGATAGGGCGTTGGAAAGTGTGACTAAAACCTGAAACAAAGAAATGCCTAACAGACTGACAATAGCAGCAGAGTAAAGAGTTCAAAGCAGGGTTTTGCTCCATTTGTGCATATCATATATACCAACGAGAAGAACAAAACGACCTGTTGGGATATCACGAAATGAGAAACAATTGAGCGTTGGTAAGCGCTTAAATGCTTCACACGTACAACCACATCATGTGTGAACAGCACCGAAATACGGGTAAAAGCAAAGGGTATATATAAAGAAAGAAAAGAAAAAACGCATTCTTTTTGCACACAAAACTAAAGAGCTAAATTTTTGTGGCATGCGAACGCCAAACAATGGCATAATATTATGAAAATATTTCACGCTCATTATGTGCACAAGATAAAAAGTGGAAAAAAAGGTTAAAGGGATAGCTAAAAGTAAACTGAAAAGAATATGACCGACTGAATTATTACAATCGTGTGCTGTTTTCGATTTAAATGGAGCTAAATGAAATTGTTTCATGGTTTTAATGAATGAAATGATGGGAACATTGAAATTGTATGCAGATAACAGAACAAAAACCTATTTAAATGGGGTAATTGTTTGAGTAGCATGTAAACTACGCAAATTACAATTGAGATAGAGATAAAATGTTAAACATAATAATAATTATAAATGGTAAGTGTTAAAATGTATGGAGCGAAAATTGAGACAATGAGTAAACAAAGTAACAGTGTTGTGAGAAAATTTAATGATAAATCCATTAAAATGTAAAGCAAAGATATAAAAATAATAATTTAGCTTTAGAGCAGATAGCCTTAAAATTCAACCACAAAAATTTATTTTATTTTAGTTATTTGCTATTCCTTTCATTCGCCCACTGTCCCCTTCTTTTAATATATATTTTCCTTTTATTTGATTTTCTCGCCTTTGAACAGAATCTGTTTTTAATTTATTTTACTGTCTTCTTATATCGCCTATTCTTTCCTTTCCTTTCCTGTCCCTTTCTTTACCTTTTCTTCACTTTATTATTCTTTCTTTCCATTCCTTTCGTTTTCTTTCCTTTCCTTTCTTTTTAATTTTTTATATTTTATTTATTACTTTTTATTATTTTAATGTATCCTATATAATTTTCTTTTGACGTTTTCTTTTCTACACTTTCATTTCAGGAGCTCTCTTTACTTGCCCTTTTCTTTATTCTATTTCTTTTCCGTTCCTTTCCTGTAATTTATTGTACTCTTCTTTCTTTCGCTTCTGCCTCCTATCCTTTTATTTCTGCAAGATTCAATCATACAGTAAGTTTCTATATTTATTTAATTTTGTTTTATATCACTTTATTTTATATTATGAAGTTTACTTATTTGCTCATGTTTTACAATTGCTTGCTTAATGTTTCCAACAAAGAAAGTCTTCGTGCACTCAGTGAGAGCCACTCACACTGGGCTTCGTATGCCAGCGATTAATACAATAACAACTCAAGCATGCATGCATGAAATGTTCATTCACAAAACAACCCAGCAAAAAGTATAATAGTAAATTGGATGGTAAAATGACGCGCACTGTGACCACGAAACAGCTAAAAACCTTCAGTAAAATTCTTAAGAGCATCGGGCAATATTTTGACCGTTCCACTTCACATCGTACCTTGTGCATACTGCTCGCACATACCAGTAAAGCATATTTTTATATGTATTGTGTTGTGTCTAAAGGAACAAAGTGGAATTTTTGTTGTTTGATGCCATTTTCGGTCACTCGATTTTTGCTGGGAACGGTTCTATAGTGTGATTACATGTTTGGCATTTCCAGAAAAGTTACGCGTCGCTGCTTGTAAGCGTAAGTGTAAGCACCTTTAGGCTCGGTAGGGCAGCGAAATTGCGAGTAAGATCTGCCCGCGTCTCTGTCTGTGCCTTGTTGTTGATGTTGTTTCTGTTCGTAGCTGAGTTGTGAGTGTAATTTGGCTTAGTATGCGTGTATAGAATCTTGTTTGACTGCTTTGCTTATATGTATGTGGGTGCGTGTTATACAAGTGTTTTGCTGATTGTTATTATTGGGTAATCGTGCCTAAACTCGATGAATGCTATCAATCGGCAAAAGACGAAGGTAACTGTGTTTATCATAAATATACGCAGAGCTTACAAAACCAAATCTTATAACTTTAAACGAGTAATTCTTGTATATTTGTATATCCACTACTATCTCAGGAACGACTTAACCGATTTGGATGAAATTTGGTATATGGGTAGTATCCTTTGTTTTAAGATTTTCTACTTTGGTGTTGCCACTTGGGGTGGTTCACAGGGTTGCCACCTATATATATTTTTTTTTAATATTAAGCAATATGTGAGAATATGGGTATCAAATGAAAGGTATTTTAGGCCGTATACCAACCAAAGTATTTTCGAGTAGGGTTGCGACCTAGGGTTGCCACCTGACCGCATTTTATTTATTCCTTCAGATATCGACCACTATCTCGGGAACGGCTAAACCGATTTCGATGAAATTTGGTAGATGGATAGTATGCTTCCTTCTTAGATTTTCTACTTGGATGTTGCAACTAAAGCAAGCTTAGAGGGTTGCCACCTTTCCGAATTTTTTTCAAATATTAATCAATATATGGCAATATGGGTATCAAACGGAAGGTAGTTGAGGCCGTATACCAACCAGAATATTTTTAAGTAGGATTGCCAACTAGGGTTGCAACCGAGCAAGGCTCGGTCACCCAGGTACTAAGTGATTATTCATGTTAAATTTATTTTAGCTCAGAATACTCAAGACGTTAGTTAACTAGTTTTGTTCGTTATCTTCGTGGTTGTACTTATGAAATGAAATGCAAAAAATTAACTAATATAACATAAAATAAAATAAATAAAAGTACAATACTAAAAACAAAATAAAATGAAAAAGGAAATGAAAGGATAGGAAAGGAAAAGAAAGGAAAGGAAAGGAAAGAAAAGGATAGATATTAAATTTTTTACAGGATACACATGTTTACACATCAAACACCACGACTACTTGGTACTCACGCCTTTTTTATTCGGTAATCGTGACTAAACAGGACGAATTCTATCAATCGGCAAAAAGGTGAACGAGCTGCGTTTATCATGAATATACACACTGTTTATAAAAACAAAATAAGTAATTATGCATGTTAAATTTATTTAAGAGAGAACAGAAAAGGAAATAAAATAAAAATATATTAATGAAGAGAGATGACCAAGAAAGGGGTAGCTAATAACTAAAATAGAACAAAGTTTTGTGGTTGAAACTCCACCACTTTGCGAGGACGAACTTAATTAAATGTATGTACAGGATACACATGTTTACACATCAAACTCCACGAGTACTTGGTACTCTTTTTCTTAAATTTTTTTGTTTTTATTGATAGCAAAGCAGCTTGAGCAGATCTATCGATATATATAATTGTTTACATCGTAGTTGTATAATTTTGCCATAAAAGGGACGAAACTTTTTCAACTTACGTAGTTATATTATAGATGTTAGTCTGAAAACTATATTTAGCTTATGGAATTTAGTTTTTATTGAAATTCACTACTGCGCGTTTTATGAGTTAATTAACTCAGCATTTCTTGAGGTTGTTGTTGCTGTTACTATTCTGCTATTCTGAAATTAATTTTGCAATTTCTGAAGTACAACTGACTAGTACATTTGAATTACATTTGATGAGTTCTGAAGTATATCTGGAAAAGGTGTAGATACTCAGCAGAATCGATATAATAGAAATATTATCGTTGAAGTACGATGTAAAATACCCTTTGTTTCACACAAATTTCTTTATATCTCATAATTTTTTATTTTTTTCTTTCAAATAGGTGACAACCTTGTAAAAATTTCTTAAGTGGCAACAATGAAACAAGACACCTGATATAGTAAGTTACCCATGTATATTCAAAAGTTCATTCAAATGGATCAAATCGGTTTAGGCACATCTTTGAAGAGTTAAGTTCTGAGTGTGCTATAGTGAAGAAACGCACTATTTCTTTTCCCGTGTATGTATTTAATAGTTGTTAGCAAAAAGTTTCTGAAAATCCTTTGCATACTTTTAAAGTTCAAAACATTTCGTTTGAGTCGAATTAGTTTTGTTGTTTTTCGGTTAGTTTGAATTGATGCATTTAAATGCTACGTGCCACAAGATGTCAATTAAATGTTGCACAGCCAAACGGCGACTACATGCTGTGTGAAAAGTATACAGAATATATTCGACAGAAATCCCTGCCAGTGCTCAAAATGGTCCCACAGAGACAGATTATTCTAATCTATGGAAACATTTGGCGGTTGCTTTATCAGTCGTTGTTTACTCGTACTAGTTTGGTATCTTCTGTGGCGAATCTACGTGAAAAGCAGTGGATGAAGGTAGTGGAAGCAAGTGGAATGGAAGAAATCGCGTTCAGAGTTGATTCAAAGTAAAAATTACAGATAAAAACTTTAAACTGAAATTTTCTTTTTATATTAACTGATAAGGTGTTAAACCTACTTTATATTCAACAGTTTGGAAGTTTTATGTCTTCACGGTTAATATCGCAGTATTTGAATCTGTTTGTTTTAATATTGAATACAACGCACCCTGTGTGGTTTGTGTGTGTGTGAAGATTTGGAGTGAGTTGCGCTACCCTACAGACACGGAAATACTCCTTAGGGAGTATCAGAGTACTCCAATACTTATCCTCATTCATATAAAAAAGATGCTCCGTGTGATACTCAGCAGCAAAATAACGAAGTACTTCGAGATGGATTAGGTGATCCATGTAAATTGAAACATCTTTTTATATAGATTTCTCTGCAGTACTTTGATACTCCATCGTTTTTTGGAGGGTACTAGTATACCTATACTATGATATCAGCCCTTTGGATGATTTTTTTAGAAGAGTTCATTTTGCTAAAGTATCTATAGCGTACGCAAGAAGGATACATTATTGTACAGTTTTCACTTCACAATAAAAACGCTTTACTTCTATTTGAAAGGCTGTTCTACTCGAAAGTAGAAATCGAATCTAATACACATCGGTACTCTGTAGCTCGTTCGAATTTACTTTAGAACATTCGATAATAGTAGGCATCACTGTTTCACAAATTTCAAACGCAAAGCAAAATACAGGAACATATTCCATAAATCTTAGGTACAGTATCCGCCAACGCCGCTATAGAAGTCGCAGTGGTGCAGGTGCTAAGAATCTCGACAACCACGCGTGCGGTCGCAGGTTCGAAGGTAGCCTTCAGACAAATAATTTTTAATTTTTTATTTAACATTTTATTAAATTAAATTAACATTTTTCAGTTATTTTCTGCTAAGCGATTTCTGTGATTGTTTTATTATAATCATAAAAATTTCATCGAATTTTCTAACTTTCGACTATTTGGGCATATGTTTTCGAAATAGGAAGTACCAAATTCTCAACAATCGAAAGGATAGATCAAATCTGAAGGGAACAGAATGGAACTGGAACAACAAATTACTTAAAAGCGGACAAATTTGCTTTCGAATTAAACTAGAGATTCTCTTTGTTGATGGTGAAAATTTCAAGATTCCGAATCAACGCGTGCGAAGTTTTGTGGTGGTTCCTATTATAAATTGATACTCTTTGGGGAAGTGAGCTCAATATCGAATGCAAAAGCCTCGGGGAAGCGATATTTGCAAATATAGCGACCCGTGCGCCACCTATCGGAAATTATTCTCGTATATTGCTTTGTCGTCTAAACCTGAGCGATGATGAACATTTTGAGGCACTAGCTCTACGAGAAGCTAGTTGAAGAACGAATGCAAAACCACCAATCGCCCTTCTCCGCGCCACCTAGCAAGAATTTTTAAGATAATATTTCTTGTCATGCTAAACAAGTTTGTAATTCCAGCCAAATCGGACCATAAATGCGACTTTTTGCAATTAGAGCGACCCGCGTGGGACCTATCGGAATTTTTTCTTTAAATGGCATTGTCATCGAGATCTAAACAATGTTAAACACTTCAGGACACTAGCTCACTGAAGTTTGGCTTAAAATCGAATACAAAAAACCGCGCATAGACACCACCTAAGATATCTAATAAAACATTTTAATAAAAAGAACCAAATCCGAAAATAGTCCTTCAACTGTACATGGACGTACTTGAACACTTGCAATAAAGAAGCATATCTCCAAAGGCACTTTTTGCACAGAATTTAGATGCGAGCGTTGCGTTTGTGTCGCTGAAGCAAATGAACTTTAGAAATTTAAATTAAAAAGAACGCAGCCAGAATGAAAGTAGCTTGTGCTCTGTCTCGACAACGAAAGGGTCATTGCCTTCATTAAATGAACAAATAGCGTTAATAACATAAAAGCAAAAACAATAACTGTCAGCAGAGAAAGGATGCACTTCAAAGAAATTTTGTACATAAGCAAAGTAAGTGGAAAGGGCGACGGACATCACAGTGATGCCACTAAATAAAGTTGCTTCAGAGCATTCTGCGCATCGGTAGCTACAGTCTAAGTACTTGTTGTACCTGGAAAGGGAACAAAGCGATTGAAGATCATCTTCAGATTACAATACAGTTATGTACAACAAAAAACGTCATTGCTGGCAACAAAAGCAAATGCAATAACAACAACGACTGGCAATATTGTGTAACCGATGCTATCTCAATTTACAAGAACAAAAATAATTTCCGCAAAAATCGAAAATCTGCAAAATCTTAACTTGAAAACGACAAAGACTTAAACTAAATTATGCGAAATATGAAAATGTGTATGCACCCAATATATTTCAACTTTGTTTGGTATAGGCATACGAATTTTTTGGATTTTAACCGTCATGGAACTTTGAAAATCTAATTTTATAATTTCAGGATCTTTGTATTCGCTATTCTCCAACAGTTTATGGTTAAATAATGAAGAAATTGCTTGAAATACCAACGAACCTTGAAAATTGAAAACAAAGAAGTGGATTTTTAATTGCGATTCCCGGGATTAAAAAGCACATGATCCCAAGACTGGCATCCCTATTCAGGTTCCGTAAACTTTTCATAACGTAGTAGCATGATTTCTGAATTTGAAAAAACTTTACTTCCGCGATTCAGGAACAACAATAGAGAAATAGAAATCAAAACTTTTTTTGTCAATAAAACAGAATAGGGGAGGGGATCGTTTACCAAAAGAAATGCTTTTAAATTATTCTTGAAAAATATAATGTGTTTCATCTGAACCCTTGGACATACCGCGATTACCCGAAGTAGCCCAAAACGTAATAATTGCGTTCTGGTCAGTCTATTGCGTTCTGTCTATACAAATAATTAGTGTTTTTCATCAGCCCGTAAACTCCGAACAAAATTGTTAAACTACAATAGCGTGATTTCGGGATTTGAAAAAATTTATTTCGGGGATTGAAGAATAACAGAAAAAGGGAAACGAGTAGTTTGTAAACGTAAGTCCAAACTTTTTTGTGAATAAAACAGCATATAAATAGATCGTTTACCAAAAGAAATGATTTTAGTATTATTATTGAAAAACATAACGTGTTCCCTTTGTACCCTAGGACATACCGCGATTACCCCAAGTAGCCCAAAACGTAATAATTGCGTTCAGTTTGTGAAAGTAATTAATATTTTTCATCAGCCCGAAAGGTCCGAGCGAAATTGTCATAATTGTCAAATATTTCCATGCCCTATTATGACGAACCAACAAGCTGTTAAAAGAGCTGACTGTAATACGAAATATGATCGAAGAGCGGTTGACGTCTGATAGAAACTTAAGTGTGCTCAGCGCATTGGACAAAAAGGCGATTCCGAAAATTGCACCAGCTACCGTTATCGAGAAACAATAACACAACTACACAGGGTTTGGTGATCGATGCTGTTAAAGCGATTGATCATCAACGACGGAGTGCGGGTTCGAAACTCACGCCCGGGAAAACCCTTTGGTGGATATTTTTATCTTAAAAATTCCTTTTTTTAAATGGTCATCTAATCGCCTGGACGATTTTGACCATACAACATAGCTGGCCAGTCTGCAGCCAATTGGAGACACCGCGGGATCCCAGAGCCGCGTCATTAGATGTACATGCTTTGCACCATCCAGCAGAACGGATACGATAGATGACTTATAAAGTGTTATTTTCGTAGGTCGAGAGAGCACTTTACTTTTCAATGGCCTACTCAACCCGAAGTAGCATTTGTATGCAGGAATAAATCCTCGTTGTATTTCTCAAAAATTTAATCACAGCGAAATCAGTTTGTTTGTCTTTTACAAGGAGACTTGGTCTTATAAGTAAATAAAGCTTTGGACGTTGTGAATCTAGTATGGATCAGATCTTTACGAAAAGCTAAAATTTTGAAGAGAACACTTGATAAAGATTATGGAGACGCACCGTATCTTTCTCGATTTCCAAAAGGACCGGAAACAATCTCTCTGTATTCTGCTACGCGAAAATTTTTTAAATTTATATTTGTGGTAATGGAATAATGGTCGCCCTAAGTTCTGGCTTCTCTAGCGTAGATTAAGAGACGAAGAGATTGGATGTTGCGTTAACCGAGTACAAGACTAAGAAAGTACTTGCGGTAATCGGAGTAATGCGGTGTTGAGTGATGTTGGACTAGTTCTTGGAGTTTTCGAGATAAAAGGTTGCCGGAAGCTTTATCGTCCTTCTCTTGATACCAAAGGCATTTATCGAAGGACATATTAACAATGAGACATACTGCAGCGTATTAAAGCCCGACAAATTTGCTGGCGAGTGAGCTATCACGGAGTGCTACTGACATGCGCAGTGCTTTGTGGGAATGAATTTGGTACGCGGCAACTTCTCGTAGAAGCCCGACTTTTACGATTTGATAGACCCAACGAAACTTCGGGTAAGTGATTTTACTCGCATCTTACGACAGGCATACCTTACCGCATGTTTATTCTAAGCCCCTTAGGTCGATGAAGAAAGGTGTTGGTGAAGTTCCTCGCTTCCCGGAAAGTGATCTTGTTGCTGTAAAGAATACAAACGCACTTTCAATTACTTCCCACACATAAGCTAAAGTAGAAACTTGCTGCGAACAATAATATCCCTGCTGGAAATTCAGCAGATACTGAGAAAAATTTCTGGTTCAGAACTAGAGATAAAGTGGCTAATAAGAACTAGTGCGATTGGAACTAGATTTTCACTAGTTCGAAACCGGCAGTTGTGTACTCATTAAAAGACATTCTTCAAGGAAGGGTTTAAATTTTAAACCATAAAAAAAAATGTATCAGTTGGTTAATTGGAACCGACTTGTCCCGCATCAGAGTCGAGTGCTCAACCCTATGAGCTACGGCGCACTCATCAATGAATTAATGGTTTAAAAATGTTTCTTGAATTATAAGCCGTGCATAAACTAACCGCCATGTTGTGGCAATAGTGGAGGCCCAAGGATCGAGTCCTGTGAAAGGTAACATCAAAAGTGGTTTGAAAAAGTTTTTCAAAATCGGGTCGTCCGTGGACAGTCTTTGGGAAACTCTCCGAGTGTATTTCTACCATGGAAGGTTTCTCAAAATTTTTTTGTTCTTAATTTTAAACAACTACATCCAAACTGCAGAATTTGGAAATAGTTCGGAACTAGATCAATTGTAAAAATAAACGAACTACATCCAAATTGTGTAATTTTTAACTAGTTCGGAACTGTCGAAAAGGTAATGCAACGGGGGACAATTTCCACTGCCTAGGACATCGACATGTTAAATTCGACAGTTGATTACATGTGAAAGAGATTGAAGGCGAACTAGTAGGTGTTCGGAACGCACTAGAAGCGCACCACTTCAGAACTAGAGATTTTCTTCAGAGGGAATATGGAAGGTCACTTAATCAGCAGAAAAGTTATACCCGCATTCAATTTAATGTATTCTCGTTTAATCGTCTATAAATAAACTTCACAAGTTAAGATTTATCTGTTCAAGAGCAACATAGTTTTCATGCTATCTCAAAGGAAGATCATAACATCAGACGACTTGAAACATCTCAAAGCCGGCAGCTGCTTACTTAGAAGCGTCAATCAGCACGTGAGCGCTACAATGCAATGGTTGCAGCTCTGGCAAATCGAGCATTTGACGTTATTGTCAGAAGAAACGTCGGCTTGCAAGCAACTTTTACGCAAAAGGAAAACAATAACAATAACCATAATGCATCAGAATAAATAAAGACCTCAACTAGTTGCGAGCAATTATTGCTGCTAGAGTTTGTTGCTACCGCAGCTTCAGTGTCGCCAACAGTTTGTGTTCAAAAATAGTTAAGCTCTTTATAGCTTTAGTGAATTTAGCGGCAAAAATCTCTAAAGTTTTGTTTAGGCATTCTATTGGCTTGGCATATTTGTGCGCCATTGATGTATTTGATGAATTTCAGGAATTATTCTCACAATGCACAGCGAACTGATTGTAGCTATACAAATAACTAACGAAATATTTATGTGGGTACATATGTATGAATTGGGGACTGACGGAAGTTCGGGTCTCAAAGTGCGCCTGAAGGCAGAATGCTTTCTTTCAGTTGCAACGCGGCACTCTTCATCGTACCATGTATTTCTTCGAGTTCGCTGATATCCAATTACTTCTTCAGGTGCGGTACAGAGTGCACCCGAGATGTGCTTCCACTGCTCATGCATTCCGCTGCGTTGAGTTGCGCTCTCCTAGAGGAGGTGTGAGAGATGAACTGCGAAGTGAGGGGCGGTCTGTTACGATTGCAGCTTTTCAACGTTCAGCTTTCCTTGCGTTTTTTGCTGCAAAGGTTTTGGTCTTAGGCAGGCAGATACGAATCTTGGCTGCTGCTACTTGGCAATGATCCGAATCGATGTTAGGTATACGAATCGTGGGAACGTCGCAACATGGTCGATCTGTTTGCGTGTTTTTCGATGGAGGGACTGCCATGTAGTTTGATGGATCTTTTTTTGCTTAAATCTGGTGCTCTATAAGACCATGTTTTTGGTACCGGCGAAGTCGATCAGCCTAAATCCATTTGGGTAAGTCTATTCGCGTAGCCTAAGCTTTCCGACTATGACACCGAATACATCCTCTAAGCCCCTGGCGTTGAAGTCGCCAAGCACGACTTTGATATCAAGCCCCCGTAGAATGATCTGTCTCCACTTCGTCCTTCTCTTCCTTCGGAGAGTGTAAGCAGATTAACGAGATGTTGAAAAATCCTGTTTTTATGCGTATTACGGTGAGACGTTCATCCATAGCTGTGAACAACATAATTCCCCCCACCCTCTATCTACCTCTACATTTTAAATTTTGATGTCGAAAACATCAGAGAGAAAACAAAGTCCTCTTACTCTACCGTCTTCTGTAGTTATTTGAGTTTCTCTTCTGTATTCTGCATTCTTCGTTCATCATTTGAGTTTCTCTTCCCGTTTGAGTTTCTCGTTCCTACCGCCTTCTTCTTTCATTATTGGAGTTTCTCGTCTCCTTTACAAACGTCTTCATCGTCCATCATTTGCGTTTCCTGTCTCCATTGCTCCCGTCCTGTTATTAACCATTTCAACTCTTCGTTTCATCTCCGAAGGTCTTTATCATTTTAGTTCCTCGTTGTTGTTGTTGTTGTTGTTGTTAACAGTGCTTCGCCCTGCCCCAGATTGGACAGGGTTACACTGAAATAACAGCCCTTGGCCGGGTGAAAAAACCCGGGTCATTCCGGTGCGATAGAACCGTATTTATTCCTACCGCCTTTTTCATTATCTTTTGAGTTCTTCATTCGCCGGCTTTTCTCTGCATTGGAAGAGTTTTATTAACTTCAGTTAGTTCAGACATCTGGTGGTGAATATGTCGAATTTGGATCGTACTAAGTGCCTAGTAAGTCGGTATTAAGTGCTGCTGTCTCTTAGCGCTCCTACCGTGCCTTTGTTAATCCCTCCGTATCAATGTAGGAATGTGACTGAAGTTTGAACCAAATTTGTAAGCCAAATGCATGCAGCTAACCGTCAGTCACTTTGTCAGCGCCGCCCTCACAAAATAAACTATGAAATACAGTTCAGACATAACGAGTTATGGTAACATCAGTGGCAGCTGCTGCCTGGCCAACTATGTACTAAATAAAAGTCAATCAGTTTTGGCATCACTTACATAAGTACATATATATATATATGTATATAACTACATGGATGTGATTGTATTTTTAGATACCTACAAAAACGTTGATTTGCTCCTCATTCTGTCCAGCAGCTCCAAACAAATAAATGGCTATTTTAGTCTGTGGTCTATTGGGATGCTTGGCTCGAAATGTTGGCCATTTGTACGACAAGAAGACTGTGATTTATGCATGCAATTGACCGCAATAGATACTGAAACCAAACAAAAAAAAAAAACAAAAAAAGTAATAATGCAGGCAACAATGACGATCTACGATTTTACTTTTTAACCCAGTGCATGCATCTGAAATAAAGGAGACTAGTTCCTAACTTAAAGTGCGATAGATTTTTAGCTCGATGCTGTTCATCTTCAACATATTTCTAAAAAGTTGTTTACCCTATAGACAAGGAAGATGCATGTATACTGTTTTCACTACTTACTGATAGGCGCAAAACACATTTGTATTTGTGGAAAAACAGCCAAAGTCGAGTTAGTACTAAATTGAGTTATCGTTAGTTTTGTGCTCTCGGCACGCATATCTACTACCAGAGTATTTGTTATGGTTTTTGAAAAAAATATGAAAATTGTATGGGCCAGAAATGCTGGTAATGGGGTCTATCAGCTATTCCGACGGAGATGCCGGTAGAAGAAATGTAATAGATCGTGAGGGAATTCAATCAATTTAATCGGAATTTGCAAAGTTAATTTCTATAAAATCAATAGTGATCACAAAACTCTATTACATTAATTTCCCGCCGGCAGTTCCGTCGGAATAGCTGATAGACCCTAATATCTCATTTCTGTCCTATCTTAAGCTTGGTTTTTCTCGCTTATTGCCACAGATATATACATTTTGGCGCTATAATAAAGATCAATTTGATAAAAAACTTAAATAAAAGTAGAGACTTGTAACGAAAGCTCGTATAAAAACGAAACTTCGTCTCTTCTTCTCTTGTAAGAAACGAAACTTCGCCTCTGCTTCTCTTCTTCCGTGTAGCATGGAAATATTGAAACATACATAATTAGAAACGGAATGACTGGAACAGTTCCCAATGAAGGAAGAGTAACGAAATTCTAGGTAACAAAACTATCGGGACCTTAAGCAAGTACGAAACACTGGGCATTGAAACGCAACCTTTACCGCTATTTGAGTAACGAAATCGTAACGAAACGAAAGTAGTAACGTTTCTCGGGCACATAAACTGTATAAAAATATCAGATATAACCTTATGCGATTCCTGTTGATGAGTTTCTATTTATGCAATTTTTATTTTACCACATATTCTTTTATTTGTAAACTATTAAGTAGATAAAATTTTTGAATTCTTTAAAGTTTTGTGAGCCATTTTTAAGCAAAAAGTGTCTCCAATATTTTTGTAAAACAATAAACTGTTTCGCTGTAAAAAAGAGTGTTAAAAATTTAACTAATGTACTTTTGCAATTTGCTTAGTTTTTTTCTGAATGAATAGTTTATTTTATATATATTTTGATAAAGAGCTTTTCATTCCAAAATGACCAGAAGAACTTAAAATAACACATCTCAAATCAATTGTTCAAGCTATTGCTATTAGAATCAAGTTCCTGCGATGCTGCACTGCATTTAGCATGCTTAAATGTTCCTGAGGTTTCGTTACAAGTTCCGTTTGATACTTGAACGTTTCGTTACACTTTCGTTACTGTGGTAGCGTTAATAGTTTTGTTTCGATATTGTGCGTTTCGGTTACAGTTCTGTGCTTAGATCATTGTTGCGAGCAGTTTATGTAGTGGGTTTGTTTCCACTGAAACCATTTACAGGAAATTGTTACTCGTTCTGATACAAAACAGTATAATTTCTCACAGTTTCGTAACCCTTGCGGTATAACTTCTTTAACACCTGTAACAATAACGAAACGCGTTACAAGTCGCTGCATAAAAGCCCTGGTATTACACCTTAAGTTAAATTAGTATTTAAAACATTCAAATCAACATTCTGGAATACAAGCTTAACTATCTATTTCAATCTATGTTTCCTGAATAGTCGGGTTTAGTCAAATTTAAATATGATTTTAATTTAGTTTTAGCTATTTAACACAATTTTATTTGGTCTATCTGTCAAAAAAGCTTCATCTAAATTTAAGTCATACTTAACTTTGACTATGACTATGCCCGATTAAGTTTATTTTGAAAATCAAATGATGAGGGTATATTCACTTAAATCAAGTTCCAACATTTCGGCGAACATTTTAATCTTCAAACAAACTACGGTAAAAATTCTAAAAATATTATTTGAGGTTATGGAGGGCAAGTAGCTTATTTAAATTGGCCCGTAATCATAGTCAAATTAAAATCTTATAACTTTAAACGAGTTACTCTTGTATATTTGTATATCCACTGCTATCTCAGGAACGACTTAACCGATTTGGATGAAATTTGGTATATGGGTAGTATCCTTTGTTTTAAGATTTTCTACTTTGCTGTTGCCACTTGGGGTGGTTCACAGGTATGCCACCTATATAAATTTTGTTTAAATATTAAGCAATATATGGGAATATGGGTATCAAATGAATGGTATTTTAGGCCGTATACTAACCAAAGTATTTTCGAGTAGGGTTGCCACCTGACCGCATTTTATTTATTCCTTCAGATATCGACCACTATCTCGGGAACGGCTAAACCGATTTCGATGAAATTTGGTAGATGGATAGTATGCTTCCTTCTAAGATTTTCTACTTGGATGTTGCCACTAAAATAAGCTTAGAGGGTTGCCACCTTTCCGAATTTTTTTAAATATATTAAGCAATATGGGTATCAAACGGAAGGTATTTGAGGCCGTATACCAACCAGAATATTTTTAAGTAGGATTGCCACCTAGGGTTGCCATCGAGCAAGGCTCGGTCACCCAGGTACTATAGTTTTATCTACTTAAACATGATTCTAAAATAAACATCATCTCATATCTGTCATTTTAAAATCACAGTATGTGTCTATGGTTGTGTTTGTGACATTGCTTACTCCAAGACATACACCATACCATACAAAAGTATACTATGGTATACTAAAGCATGGTGGCACACAGGGTGACCTTGCAAAACATAACAAATTTTCTCATACCACCAACCAATAACATTTTGTTTTCATAAGGGGACCTTGTTACTTTTCATTTTAGCAAAACTCTTTGTTTAATATGGCTGTGATTGATCAACATTTTAAATGTCTTTTTAAGTTAGGTAAAGTTTTTAATTAAAACGCGTGTTTAGCAACGACTATGATTAACGGCCTGTCTTTGGCATATTTCATAAGGTGGTTGTGAATTAAAATAGCGCTTAAGGTAAAAGAAAGAAAAGGAAGAAATTACCACAACTTATGTCGCTTAAACAGTTTTTTTTTTTCCAAACCCAGCTGGGGCCGTTCCCTTTACTGACCTAACAAAATCGGATGCTGTTAGCAACCTTTTAACCAACGATGTCTTGGACTTAATAGAGTAAAGCACAGAAGTCTTTTTAATCATCATCACTCACCAGACACGCAGATGGTCTTTAACTGACATCCTTAGCACCGATAAAAATACATTGACTGGGTATAAAATATTGATGCCATTTCAACTTAGATTAGTTTCACAATCCACTTTTTCGCTCTTTTGGCAACGAACTAATGCTTCGAATCTATTTTTAATACCGCATACTCGCATCAATCCTAAGGCGATTTCTCTTCCTCTTCCTCACTTTTGCCTCAAATCAATTTT
Source organism: Merzomyia westermanni (assembly GCA_949987695.1). Taxonomy (NCBI): domain Eukaryota; kingdom Metazoa; phylum Arthropoda; class Insecta; order Diptera; family Tephritidae; genus Merzomyia; species Merzomyia westermanni. The sequence continues at coordinate 13,262,687 of OX465288.1, read as the reverse complement.
GTTACAGTGGCTGCTGGTGATTGTTTTTTAGCTTTCGTTAGATTACGACATTGATTTCTGTTGTTTAATAGGCGTGATGCCACAATAAATCGACCATGCTTAACAGCTCATTGAGTTGATTTACATGACCACCAGCCAACAGCATCATCAAACAGCCACCAAATCAACACGAAATTCAATGCGGTGCAGTACCCGCATGTGCAGAGTTGAGTGAGTTGTGAAGGAGTTGCGGGCGATGTTTGAGTGCACGCTTTACCGGCATGATGAAAACCCTTATTGGCCGTGAAGAAGTGATGCAGCATTTACATATTATAGAAATTGGTATATGATTAATGAATAGCAAATTCTAATAACAATGAAACAAGAAAATATGTTGAATATGGTAATGTGCGGAGATTTAAGAAGAAATATTATAAAGATGCTGCTGATACTTAGAATTTTTGTCAGTTTTATTGTTTGGTTATAATTGATAACTTAATTAATTTTTTGGATATGAGTCTATGCTAGAATAGATAAAAATGTGAAACATAAATATGATGAATAGAGATGATGACAGCAAGAGAAAGTACAATGAAATCAATATTACAGAGGTACAAATGTGCCGCCACCGACTTAAAGGATCGAAATGATCAATCACTTATTGAAGTCGATTGACTCTTTTTGCTAGTACAACAAATTTAAAAGGGATTATTTTTACAAATCGCAGTGACTCTATTTTTGAGCAGGGGCAGCTTTCAGTCCGCCTACTTTTTTTGGAACTAGTATCTTTAGAACTGTGTCTTTTTAATCCTGTAAGTTCTTTCGGGACCAATGACTTTTTTGGAACCAGTCACTATTTTTAGAGCCGGTGACTTTATTTGTGACCAAAGACTCTTTGGATTCCCACTGTTTTTTTGACCCAGTGACTATTTTTGGAACAACTTACTTTTTCAGAACCCAGTGATTATTTTTGGAACTGTGCTTTTTTAATCCTGTCACTGCACTCGGGACTCTTTTTAGAAAAGCTGACTTCTGGAACTGTTTTTTTTAATCCTGTCACTTTTTTCGGGACCAATGAATTTTGGAACCAGCCGCTATAGCCGGTGAATTTATTTGTGACCAATGACTCTTTCGACTATCACTGTGGCCAAGGTCTATCACGGTTTTTTGAAACCTGTGACTCGTTTTAGAAAAGGCGACTTTTGGAACTGTGTTTTTTATTTTAATCCTGTCACTTCTTTCGGGACGAATGACTTTTGAAACCAGCCGCTATGGTTGGTATGGTTGGAGATACTCCCGAGCTCAAGTAGCGCTCTGGGCGCCATTTTGATGCACTTCCTCCTGGAACCATGCACATATTTGGATGCTGCTGTAAGTTGTGTTGGGCTTAGCGTTAGTTGTAGTCACGAACAAACCATCGAGTTCTTCCTATATAGTCGCTAATATCCCTTATAGAGCAATTCGCGATGCCGTTAAGGTCTGGTATTATATAACTGCCCAGAGTTGCAAACCGGATGTGCATTAGAGCTGGACACTCACATAGGAGGTGCTCAACTGTTTCTCTGCACCCTTCTTCGTTGCAGCTCCTGCATCTTTTGTTGAACAGAGGCCAGTGCCCCGTTAGTGTGGATGTGATTCTGAATATTTCCTTTCTTGACCTCTTGAGCAGGTCCTCTGTTCTCTGTTTGTTGTAGGCGGGCCACGTTTGTTTAGAGATTTTGCAGGCATCGGTGGAGAGCCAATTACGGGCTGCCAATTCTCTGTACTTCCAATGAATGTGATTGGTAGATGTAACATCACCGCATCGGAGACCTCTCCCAATTTAGCCAGTTCGTCTGCCTTCTCATTACCCGTGATGTTCCTGTGGCCGGGAACCCAAACGAGTGTAATGCATGAGAAGGCTGCAACCGCCTCTAGCATCTTCCTACAGCTGCTGACCGTCTCAGAGGATGTGATGTGGGACTCAAGCGCCCTAATCGCTGATTGGCTGTCAGTTTAGATATGCATGTTACGTCCTCCTACTGTGTCCTCCGACAGGAAGGTACAAGCCTTCTCGATCCCCAGCATACTGGCTGAATCCGGAAGACGGACTGAAAGCGAGACATTCAGTTGCTCCGAAAACACACCCGCTCCAACCACGCAGACCGTTTTGGACCCATCGGTGTAGAGTGAAAGTGTCTCGTCATCGCATACTCTGTTCCTCTGCCAGTCCTTTCTTGAAGGAAACATCACCTTGAATATCCTGGCGAAGTTTAATAAAAGTGCGTGATAGTCTGTCGTTGATGCAACTATACCGGGCAGCTCTCGGAGGATACCACCATGACCATACTGCCTCGACTTCCAGCAGCCAGACTCGCGGAGTCTAACCGCCGCACATGCTGCAGTTTCACGTATGTGAAGATCCAGTGGTAACTGGTTGAGGATAACGTTCAGTGCGTCTGTTGGACACGACCGTAACGCTTCCGTCACCCCGCCGAGTTCCGCCCGCTGTAGTTTATTTAGTTTTTTGGTGTTGTATTGCTTGTCGAAGGCAGGACACCATACTACCGCCCCGTAGGTTAGTATGGGTCTAACCACGGACGTGTAGGGCCACATGATGAGGTTGGGCTTCAAACCCCAGTGTCTGCTGACTATTCTAAAGCCAACTTTTATTTTGGTTCCTGTGACTTTTTCGTCGCAGGACCGGACGCTCAACATTTCTGGGATAAGGAACAACCGGTCATTTATGGCAAAAAACTTTTAGAACATTGTGCAGGCATGAATGAATTCTTATTTTGTCGGAAACAGAGATTTTGTTTTTGATTCTGTCACTTTTTCGGAACCAGTGATTATCACGAAATAGTACCTCCATAATTCGCCAAGAATTACGAAATGGTTATGAATGATCCGCTTTGTCCCATGAAGCGTCTTTTGTCAGGTGTTTGTAGTAAAATTTCCCGTTTTGCAAATATTTCAATTCAAACAAGTTTAGCATCTCAAGTGTTAAAAAGAGTATTACAACGTAATTATCACAAATTCAATTTGCTTAAATCACGTATTTAAATTTAAAACAGCCAACGACTTTTTTCCCATTAGCGTCTCATTTCATATTAATACCTTCACACCTTTATGTTCACTTTCGCACAAATCCTCTTCGTGTACAAAACCACAAACAGCAAAATGGTTAACGTTACTCATTTACAATTTAATTACCACACAACACTTTTCTTTATGCGCTTTTGACCCGCTTTACGAACTTTGAGACGCAAAGAAGAAGCGCAAGGCTAGGCTATGGATTAACTGCTGTCACTGACGACGTCGTTGAAGGCTCATCAAATGCTTTTTAAACATACTACATATGTGAAGATAGGTTTGTGCATTTATTTTGGGCATCAGTGATGCACATCGTCAGGCCACCCCGCAGACAATTCCCTGCAAAAAATCGTTCCACTGATCTTCAAAGAGAGTGATCCGAGATCAATACCTTTGGTCTACAGGGGATTACAATTGATCCTAACTATGCCATTGGAATAAGTCGATTTTAATTTCTGTAGCCTACTTTAAGGTGTTGAAAGTAAACTGGCCGACCGTACCCGTAGGAGAACAAAGGAGATCTGCCCGACGCTATCCTTTCAGGCATAAAAGAGACCAATTAGTCTCTTCATAGGACATGCTCAAACAAAAGGGATCACTTCAACAAATACAAAAAGATCAAAATTGCCATTCGTCTCATGCTCCTTTGCGATCATTCCGGATTCGTCCTAGACCAATCGCATTTTTTGCAGGGTTAAAACACAGGTTAAGAAGGTAAAAAGGTAGTAAAAATTACACTTGCGTAAAAAAGTTTCGGCGCGCTTCAAAAAAATAATTCTTAATCGGTTCCCTACAAAACAATTTTTTTTAACTCACTTTTATCCTCACGCCGACATGTCAATTTCATAACCATCAACATCATCCACCGCAAGACATAGGTTGTATAGTTACTCAGCCATATTAAAAAAAGGGATTAAATGATCCATGCCCAAACCCTTACAATAACGTTAAAACATAAATTTCGCCAAGTATCTATTAAAAACCAGTTTTTTTTTTTGCGACATAGAACATTTGACCCGATAATGGACATAGTAAAAGAAAGACTTTGTATGGACTGTTATGTTACACAATTTTGGAAGTAGGCTTCAAAGGTGCCTAACATTCTTGTAAAATCTGGGCCCTCACTCTGTAGTTCTATGCGAAACAAAATTTGTTCGCTTTCGAGTGATTCGAACTCTGTAAGAAATTTTCGAGTAGAACGCATTCGTTGTTCGAGTTCCATTCTGTTCCCTTCGGATTTGATTTATCCCCTTTCGATTGTAGAAAATTTGGTACTCACTATTTCGAAAGCATATGCCAATATGGTCGAAAGTTAGAAAATCATATTCTACAACAATTTAGTAAACGGAAATCCACAAAAGCGTATATTCTTATGATTATAATAAAACAATTATCATTTTTTTCATCAAGAAATCATTTTTATCGCAGAAAGAGTTAAGCAATCGCTGTTGACAGAAAATAATTGAAGAACTCAATGTAAAAATTGGAAAATTTCAATTACAGTTAAGAAGTATTTACATATTTAAAAAAAATTTTATTTTATTTAATAAAAATAAAATAAAAGATTTAAAATTACTTGTGCAAGCACTTACTTTCGAACCTGCAACCGCACGCGTGGTAGTCGAGATTCTTATCACCTGCACTACTGCGGCATGTTAAACTGCGCTGCCTAGTACTGCACTTGAGATTTATGCTAAGTGTTTTTGTATTTTGCTTTGCGCTTGAAATTTGTGAAACAGTGATGCCTACTATTATGGAATATTTTCTAAAGTAAATTCTAACGAACTACAGAGTGCCTATGTGTATTAGAATCGCTTTTTGCTTCCGAGTAGAATAGCCTTTCGAATAGAACCCCAGAGTAAAGGCCCTGCTCTTTTGTCCGATTATTTTCAACATGAAGTGTATATGTACGAGTATATAAGTTTAAAAGTTTAAAAAGTATGTAATAAATGAAATATAAATTACACTGAAACCTCTTTTTTTGTGCTTTTTAGACATACAACTGCTCGGACTGTTAATATACACGTGCGATTTGCGTTTGTATAAGAAGTGTATTGAAGCATTAAATATAGCTTTGACTGTTGAATTTCATTGTAGATTACCTATATTCCATTGTCTTAGGTAGGAATAGCTCCACGACGTCTTTCCACGAGATTTTGCGTTCGGCATTTCGTCGTCATCCTACTTCATTTGTCACCGCTCCTACTGCGTAGCTAATCCTTTCTTCTTAAAATCATCAAATTTGTATGGTCTTTTAAGTTTTTCTATGAATTTCTTGTTTTTTTTACCTTGCTCAGCTTTTTTTTAAATATTAAAAATATGTTTGGGGTTAATCGAAATAAAAAGACGGTTACGTTACAAACTACTTTTGAGTCTGAACAAAGACATAACTACAAAAACTACTAATATTAAACTTTATATGGAAAATAGACTGGAAATGCTCGAAGAAAATTGATTTTTCCCCGTTTGTTGAAGTGCTCTATTTTGCACAAAAAAAACATTTTTAATTGTCATCCAAAATACTCATAACATTTTTCTAAATATTTTATTGATTTACTTTGAGCTTACTTAAGTCTGCCTGGGAAAAGTGTCATTTTTATTCATCTAAAGACACCAGAAAAGCTAAGGTATATTTTCGAAGGAAATAACAGATTGCGCGTTGACAAATCGACCATAAGGCCACAGTATTCTTTTGGACTCTGCTATATTTCGATCAATTAATCGATAACTGAGTTATGGGTCAGAATGTGGTTCCTCCAAAACCCCTGAATTTACACACAATATGGGTATCAAACAAAAAGGGGAAGGCCACAGGTTTCGTTTGGACATTGCAATATTTCGATAAATTAATCGATAACTGAGCTATGGGTCAAAATGTAAAAGCCCTGAAACCTCTAAATTTGCATTAAGTATGGATATGACACGAAACGGAAAGGCCAAAGATTCATATGGACTTCTCGATATTTCAATAAACTAACCGATACTGCTATGTTTCGTTATATAAGTTAATCGATAACTGAGTTATCGGTCAAAACGTGACTAAAAAATTCATCGCCATATCTACAAAAATACTTTTAAAAACTAATTACTATGATTTTAATAAGTTTAGTTACTATACATCAAGGCGAATTCATATAAGGTGAGAGCAAGGCGAATTTAGCATGTTCAGAAATGTCAGATCAAAAGAAAATAACGTGCATGTAATGAATTCGCCTTGCTATACATACAATACCAATTTTATTTTGCGTTTTCTGTACTTTTTCTGTCACTTAGGGAAAACAGTTTCAAGACGACAACGACAGTGCGGCATCTGTCAAATTATTTTTACAGATGTTCTTATGTGGAGGAATTTTTCATGAATGCCGCTGTCGCCAGATTAGATCTATTTGACAGCGTCGGTCGTGGCGTCCTTTTTTCTTTTTGTGAATTAAATCGAAAATGTATGCAAATTGGCAGCCGCCGTGGTGTGAAGGTAGTGTTGCCGGCCTACCACACCGAAGGTCCATGGTTCGAGCCCTGGTACAGGTAACATCAAAAGTGATTTCAAAAAAGTTTTTCAAAACGGGGTCGCCCCTCGGCAGTGGTTTGGCAAACTCCCCGAGTGTATTTCTGCCATGACAGGCTTCTCAGCAAAAATTCGTCTCCTTTGTAGATGCCGTTCGGAGTCGGCAAAAAACTGTAGGTCCCACAAATTTGTAGGGAAAAATTCAAATCGGCACACCACAAATTGGAAGAGAAGCTTGGCGCAAAAATCTCTTAGGAGGTTTATGATGATATACCTGTTGTATATCGCGCCATAGAGAGGGTATGCAAATTGCTTTAAATATGTGTTGAAATTGGTTGTGCTTGGCGGCAATTATCGTCAAGCTTCGGTTTTTCTCCGTTGTCGTTCGCAGTCGTCGTTTTGAATGTGGGCCGGGCTATTGTCGTCGTTAATTAATATGAGTAAATTCGGTTTTTCTCCGTTGTCGTTCGCAGTCGTCGTTTTGAATGTGGGCCGGGCTATTGTCGTCGTTAATTAATATGAGTAAATCGTCACCTGTCAAACATAAAATCAAATATTTGGAATGAATTTTTTGTAACGTTTGAGCAAAATAGTTGTGCATATTAAAGATATTGATATCGTTTCTGCGGAAGTTAGTAAGTTTAGCAATTCTTCATATTTTGGTTGCTTCGCTGTTTCGTAAAAATTAAACTTTTATGAGTGTTTATATAATAATACAATTTATGAAGCTCTTAAGGTTTGTTCTGTATGTATCTCTTCTTCAATTTGATCTGAAAAATAATTAATAGCTTTGGCTTTTGTTTAGAATCCTGTATTAGAAGTTGGTCCTCTGTGTGAATTTAATTGTTTACAAGTGCTGCTAAAGAAATTTTTAATATTTGGTGTGTAACCTGATTATTTACGGTTTTTTGTATATCATTATTTTAAGGAACATGTGAACTTTAAAACTTATCTGTTTGATAAATAAAAATGTTTTCAAAAGAAGCTTAGTTATTTTGCTTATTTCTTTGATGCGAGCGGAGCCGCGGGTAAATGCTAGTATTTAATAATTATGTAATAAATATATGAATTTTATTTTAACAAGACAACGGCCACCTGAGTGCATCACTGATACAAATGCATGCGGCAGATAGCATGTTGGTGATTTTTTCGGTTGGCTGCACATGTTTTCCCTCACTTTGTTTGGTAAACAGTACATGTAGTATGCGCGCATTGCGCAAAATTGTATTTATTATAGAAAATGGTGGGACGAAGAGCTTGGAGGGGTCATGAAAGTGCACAAAAGTTTGGCATTGACAGCGATGAGTGTTTCGAGCCCAGCTGTTAACTCACTACAAGTGCATAGCAGAGGGGATAAAGAACGAGCAACAAACGGCAGGAGCATGCAAATAGAATAGAACAAGTAGTTATTGTTGTTGATATTTTTTTCACTACAACTTAAACAGTGGTGGTGGAAACGATGCAGTTGAACTACTTGTACAACAGAAAAGCCTATTTGACCGTTAAATGAATGAACTGCGGTGATGGCCAGACAATTGCAAAAATAGACTAAACAAATGCGACAAATTCAAAAGTAAAGGTAAATAGTGTGGATAGTCTGACAGAAGGACGGTTGGGCGGAAAACTGGGTGAATGGATAAAGATGTCACCATGACTTACAATGGTGGAGTTTATATTTATTTCACATGGTCTACTAAAGTATGTGCATATGTAGGTAAGGTAAGGGAAATCTATAAGGTTAGTCAGGAAGTAGTGAAAATAACGGTAAGTGTGTCACACTAAACAACTTTCGCTTAATAATGAAAACAAGAAAATAAATAACGCGCGTATCAAGTGTAGCGAAAGCTTTAATTGCCTAAGGTTATGGAAAATTGGACTTTAATGCATAAAACTAACTCTTTTGCGAATGTCTAAATTTTCAAAGTGATTTCCAATAGACTTGAGATTGAACATTTTTTACCAAAGCTTGATTTCAGTTTGAAAACCATTGGAGTTCACTTTGAAAGTGCATCCGCAGTTTTTACACATGGCAGCACTCAGATTTTCTGTCATATCTAACAGCAAAAATTAATCAAAACACTTGAGTGAACTAAAAATTGGCAAAACATTAGAAAAGGGGAAAAAATAAAAAGATATATATTTGTGTGACAAAAAGTAGTAGCGAATGCAAGTAGACGCTGTAAAGTCGATGGTAGGTAATTAACCCTTTATCTGCTTTGAAAATGCATGAATTCATTGTGTTTTAATTGTATATTTACACAAAATTTTCTGGTGGGAGTTGCAAAACCGTTTAATTGTGAATATTGAATACAAATAAATTGCTTAAAGCCTTGAAAATCGCGATTTAAACGCTAATTTCCGCAGTGATGAATTTCCTACCCGCGAATTGATGGTTTGGTGTTTCCCATTATTCGTCGCGTTAAACCTTCTTATGGATGGATATATGTACGTTCTTTGGTAGTATTTATAATATTATATTATGTGAAGTTTGTTTTCAATTGGGGAAATATTGATGGAATTCAAGTCGGAATCCAATATTTTTTCAAGTGGAGAAATGAGAATATTTTTATATCAAAAATGTTCCCTTTTTGCTGGTGAATGCTCTGTTTCTCCAATTGATCTCATGTTAAAAATTGGAAATGCTTGTTGTGTTGTGGAGTGTAACTCCATGGCTGACCTACGGATGGGCACATTTCAACTTGCACTATTAATCCACTGATTTGAGTCACTTTAGATAGCGTTGTTAGCTTCAAAACATTTTAAATAACAGATAACCAAGGTGAGTCGAGCTTAAGGTTCGACGTGATTACCCAAATCGTTCAGCCAGGACACTACCGAGATGAAGGTCGAGCTTCTCTTCCGATTTCGGTTCATTACAAGATTACCAGTATGATCGCAGAACATTCAGAAAGGCGGCAAGTTTATAGAAATTTTTTTTCTAAACCATTTTGATGCTGCTTGTCCCGGTACTTGAACCTAGCGCTAGAATATCCAATAAAGAGCTGTCAGTGCTGATTCGTTTTGTTGATTAATCGACAGGGTGGAAAGTTGATGTATATTGGAAGGACTTACGCTGCTTGTTGCTTATTTTCCTCCACATATATTTTTCTCTTACCGCTTTGCTGAAGTTGCATAACTTTTTTTTTTTCCATTAAAATGTTAAAATTTCTGCGTAAATCACGTAGCTTTCGCCTTGGCTTTTCTTTTTTGTTTTAGTGGCCACATAATTTCTTCGGACATATGAAAACAAATTACAAATTTTGTCAGTGACGCATTAGAAATCCGTAGACGAATTGGCATCGTCAGGTGCAACAAACAAATAACTACGAATTACACTGTGCAACAATGTTGAATTCACCTCAATGCTTTAAAAAGTTGTTTGGGTTGCATTTTGTAAAATTTTGCGAGGAATACAATTGTTTGAAACATTCTAGCCATGCCATAGTTAAACAGGTAATAGCACGGCGGCCATACTGCAAATTGCTTCTCTAAAACATCAGAACAGCACATCACAGCACATGTTAAAATGTAAACAAAACGATTGCAGGTAAATTTGACAGTTTAGCGAAAATTAAAATGAAAAAAATCGAATCAACTGTTGAGATGATATTACCTGCCATGATTCCAGCAGATAAACTATGGCGCACAGGTCACTTCGGTATCTTATTTAGTTGATCGGAAAAATATTATATTTTGGAGATTGCCGGAGAGTCAAAATATTATAGAGGGTCCTCTCGCACGAAATTCTTGAGCAAAGAAATATGCAACATATTTTTAATCATCCTAGTGTTGACATTTCCCAATGAGCATTTTTGTTGGGAATACATTTGAATCTCATTTGAGATCAAATCCATTTTCCAATTTTCAACATTGATTTTTAGCTTGAAGCCCACTGAAGAAACAGTGTATTTTCCAGAAAAAAGTAACATTTTTGATTTGAAAATATTCTTTTATCTCCACTCGAAGAAATATTGGAGTTAGACTTGAATTCCGTCAATATTTCCTAACTGAATTCATACTTCACATTTTACTTTTTTGTTATGCATTTCACTAATTATTAAAACACAATGCGCAATATAATATATGTAATATAATATTATAAATACTACCTCTTGTGACACAAATATATATCTTTTTAATTCTTTCCTTTTTTTAATGTTAATGTTTACATTTTGGCAATTTTTCGTTCGCTCACGTGTTTTGATTAATTTTTGATTTCAGATATGACAGAAAATGCGAGTGCTGCCATATGTAAAAATTGCAGATGCACTTTCAAAATTAACTCCAATGGTTTGCAAACTTTGAAAAAAAAAATGTTCAACTTAAAGTGGATAAATATTGGAAATCACTTTAAAAAATCAGACATTTATCAAATATCGAAAAAAAATTGGATTTGTGCATATTGGGATGTTACATCAAAGCTAGTCAACTGCTTTTGCAGGGAACTTGACCCGAAAATAGCGAAACGTTTATAGTATTAGATTTTTCATTCTGATTATTTCGCCTTCAAAAATACTGTTGCCCAGTGTCATTGCAAATAGTTGACTTTGTATGCTTGTTTTCTGCTCGATTTCTTGTTGGCATCTCAGTGAAAATACGTACCCATGCCCCCAAATAGTAAGCAAATAAAAATGCCGACTTTCACGAAATATTTCGTTGGCAGACAGCACACAAATTTTATGCTATTTTTATTATAACGTGAACAAATTGCATTAGTTGTTGTTGCTGTATGTTATGCGGTCTTGTCTGCCGCCGGTCTATTCGTCTACATTGTTGACTATTCGAGTAGTTCATAGTGTCGTCATGCTTCCGGTGTTGTGTATCGTTTAAATTTTAGTCGCGACGATCTAATAACACATCGTGCATGCCCGGCTTGAGGGTATAAATAGCGCGTAGCAAGAAACCGACAGGTGACGGTAATAGCGGTCCTTTAAAAGATATGAACATAAGATGAGAGCATTTGCAGAAGTACTCACCATTTAAAATCCACGAAACGTGAGATAACTGGAAATAGAAAAATGTTAAGAATTAATTAAAAACAAATTAAAGTTGTTGTTGTTGTAACATGTACATATTTATTTGCATTGTTTACAATAACAAAACCATTTACTAAAAATACTTCAATTAGTAATGGGTGAAGGTATCGCAAATAATTTCTCTACGAAATCATAAAATTCCGAAAGTCAGACTTGCAACTTTCAAAAGGAACTGATTTCGGTTTTAAGATCGGAAATTACTTAGTGCTTTTTAGTTTTTCGGAAACAGAAATTAGCTATATCTAAACTTAAAATGCGATAATGTATAAAAATATGTTCATATACTTAAGTAAAAATAATCCATTATACATTATTTTATTTATTTCAGTACTGTATGCAACAACAAACGTATTTACAAAGAATCGCATCAACTGGTAACCGGTAAAGTTTATACATTTAAGATTTTTCTGCAAAATCATTTAATTTCAAGAGTCAAATTTATAACTATTGAAAGGTACCGATTTCGACTTAAGGCTATATATATTTATAAAATAATAACAAAAGTAATTTCGTAAGGAATAACCTGAAATTTTTCTAAAAAAAAACTTTGCAAAGAAGCTTTTTATTGCAGAAATAAACTCAGAGAAACATCTTCTAAATCTTTACCGACATGGTCAGTCCTTTGACTTATATGTATCCGATACTGGTACTTGCTAAAGTTTCGATAGCTGGTTAAGTAGCCTCTTACAACACTGGGTATACTTTAGACCTCTGGATTGCAACTAACAACAAGTAGTTCGAGTGCAGTGTCTAAATTCTTTTAAAATGTTTTGAATGATAATTACTGTTTTTTTGATCATCCTTTTTGCAGAATGTAAGGTATCTCACGAAATAGGTTATCGTGCAAAAATAAACAAGGATGCTTTCCTTGACATCTGTATAGAAAGAAATACTTTTTTCAAGTGCCGAAGTAAGTGTAGTCTCGAGAACGAATCCAATTTGGGAAATTCCTGCAGAGGAATTGGACGTCTTTATCAAAGGATCGAAGTTATATGCAAACGTTTCTGCGAATAGTTTTGGAGTGCTGGATATTTTACTTTTTTACCTTTTATTTGATTTAAAATTACATTCAAACTTAGAGAGTAGTGGCAGAAACACATAATTTAAAAAAATTCAAACATTTTGCAAGCCAAAGCTGAGAAATTTAACGTATTCGCTATTAAATACTTCTTGTTTTGATTCTATTGTGAAACTTGTACTTAAAGTCATGAGCAATCCAGAAATTATAAAAATAACAATTTCATGGAAATCGCCTTTTGGGGAATTTGTCGTCAATCTTTTTAAGCAGAGTAGTTTTTCGACAGGTTTAACTTATTGATGCCTTATCAGAGTAAAAACTCTGCAAACGACAAGCATAAATAAAAATTTTTAAGGAATTAACTGCAATACATACTCAAAGCGTGCCCAAATTTTAAAAATAAATATATTACCAGAGGCCAATTTCGTGCCGGTGCTAACGGTATTGAAATGTGAGACAAAAAACAATTTTAATTTTACTACTGAAGTAGTAAAATGCGACGTTTGTCAAAAATATGTTAAGACTAATATGACAATAGTTACATTCCAATCAGCTATCCAGATCAGTATCACTATCAAGATCTCACGGGAACTATACGGATCAGTTGCATGAGAGTTGTTAGTGTATATATGCGTGTTTATATATGTACGGCTGTCCTACCCAGCAAATAAGGGTTGGGTGTCAAAAAATCGACTACAAAAAACTAAAGGAACAAATCCCGATAAATATCAAGATCACAACTTTGTTGTTGCATTTACATGCAAAATTTCTATCTGGATCTGGATCACTCCTGATTGGAACACGCCTAATATCAATAGCAATGTGTCACTTGTATGACCTGAAAAAATGAAAAATTTGTAGGTAGTTTCAAAAGGCTTGGTACAGTGATCTGACAATATTTTTGTTTTACAACAAAGCCACAACGCTCAAGGCAAATGATCATTATTTATTCACCTTCTTTGCAATTCGGCACGTACTTATTTGAAGCTATTTCCTACCTGCTCACACAAAAGTAAAATAACGTTGAAGTTTTTTTACTCCAAAACGTGATGAACCAAATCTAACTAATTCAAACAATTTAATATAGTATGAATACAATAAAGTTTACCAACCTGTTTTTCCGAGACGTAAATTAGAATAGCCCCTAGATGAGTGCTCGTTTTTTCAATCAATATTCAAGTCTGCTCCTGGCAAGGAGCGTCGTCCCTATGAAATGCAACAACACATACAGGCGAACACCAACAAAAATCACTACATTTTTGCTTAGCGACGCTTTGGCCAATTATTGTCATGTAAAACTCACCGAAATGTTAGATGCCACCGCTTTTTCACTTTTTAATTTAATTTACACACTTTTCTTTTACATTTATATATTCATTCGCGTATAGTGGAAATGTGTAACATAATTTGTTGTTTCATTAACTCAGCCCTACCGAAAAAAAGCAATTTCGTTTTTACAGACAGACCAAAAAATTCCGAACTGTTCAACAAAACACGCGAAACGAAATTGCCAGACGATTGAACACAAATCTTTGCTACAATTTTGCTGAGCGCTATGGCAGGGTTGCAGTGCAGGTAAGAATGCAAATTGCCCGTTTGCAAGACTTCAAGTGTACTGGAAGATTTATGAAGAAGTTTAAAATGAAATACCTTCGTCAATGATCAAAAAAACATTTACTCTTTTGAGGTAATTCTTATTTAAGTTAGTTTAATACAATTGTAAATTGTCACACCTCAATGGCATTTCATTTAATCTGAAGTAATCACGATTCCCATAAGTGCTTGACAGATGGCGCCGTGTGCGTCGCAGAAACAGAAAAATACAACCGTGCTTTAACAGCAGCTGTTTTAGTTCTCTTTCGAATGTATTTGTTGCCTATTATTAGGCGGGGTTGATATTTAAAACGCGTTGCCAACTACTGAGAATTGTGTTGTGCTCCACAACTAAACCGACTTCATATCGACTGAAATGCATTGAGAGGTACAAAATTAGGTAATCCAGAGTATGAGAACTATGGTGGAATTCACTAAATTATAACGATGCGATTTTCGAGATTTTAATTAACGATTGTGTATCCCGCACTATCGACTGTGCTATTCACTAACTTAGCTATAACGATTCGGGGTTAAGGGTCCTCATCCCGTGATGAAACGTACGCTAAGTATTTAAATGTAATTTTTTTGATAACAATAATATTGATATAAGAGCAATATTATTTTAATTTTAAATTATGTGAAGTTTATTTGACGACACAGATAACAACCCCAAATTGTGTGTTCTTTACTTAACAACACAGCTGATCGCGAATAAACGAATATCGATCAAAAGTAGTTAGTGAATACCGATATCGTTTTAAATATCGTTACGACAAAAGGTCGATTGCGAATGTCGTTATAGAATTTAGTGAATTCCACTACTGGTTGATAATGCTTAATTATGTACCACGTGGTATGTTAACGTATAGCAGCTATCGTAATTTGTTGTTATAAGTTTAGAGCACGTACGCAACAAATCGCAAACGTTAACTATTCTGTTCGATAGCAAAAAAGCCGTTCTGGTGCATTTTAAAATGATTGCTTTCTTTATTGTTTTGGCGCTTTGTGTTTTTTTTTGTGTTTTATTGGCTCACAAAGAGTAAACAAACATACATATTTCACAATTATTTGAAACTCGAATTATTTTTTAAGTTTTAGCTATAAACGATGGGTCACATCTTCCCCGAGGGTTTTGGGCAATGTAGGTTTTAACCCTGATATCAATTCGGTCCACGCAGGTACTATCACTTTTATTTGCTAAGGCGACTATCGATTTTATATGAGCACTCCGAACCTTCAGGTCATCCCATCAACTTTTTCCGCACATGATAAATCTATAGCTCTACTAAAATAATATGGGATAAGGTTGAATGTAAAGTTTGAGAAACAGTATTCAATCGTTATCTGTTGTACTTCTTATCGTTAGAGTAATTATACCTTTCATGAACATGAAATGGCATTATAACTTTGGTCCGATGTTTTGTAAGTATGAGAAGAAGAAGAGATATACCCACCAATAAGTATACCGAAATGATCAGAGCGATGAACTGAGTCGATATAGCGATGTCCGTCTGTCTGTTTGTACGCAAACTAGTCCCTCAGTTTTTGAGATATCTTGATAAAATTTGGTATGGGCCGCCATTTTGCATAAGATCAATCATTCGGAGGAATCAGCAAGATCGGAGCAATCCAACTCATAGCTCCTATACAATCGATTATTCCGATAACTGGGTTTTGGGCTATAAATTTTGCAATTAAAAAGCTAGGAACGTAAAATTTAGCAGGTTTGGTACTTATTATATATGTAATGTGTATAGTGAAAATCAGCCAGATCGGACCTACAAAACATAAGCTCCCATACAATCGATTGTTCCGATAAATGGGGTTTGGGCTATGTATCTTTAAATTAACAGTTTTGCAGAGTTTGTACTAATTGTAAGTAAGGATCGGACACTTAAAACCGTGATGCGTATTCATGAAAAGTATGAAGCCTTCGACACAGTCGAAGACATCCCTTTCCTTACTTGTTTATTATTAATTCTGTGAAAATAAGCGAGAAAAGCCAAACTCAAGATAGGATAAATCTCTGATCAAAAAATTTGCAAGGCTTTTGCTCAAACATTTTAGATTTTATAGCTATTCCGACGGAACTGCCGACGGGAGAAATGTAATAGATCATGAGAGAAATCTATCGAATTAATCGGAGCTTAGCAGTGAATAAGAGATCATAAAACGATATTACAATTATTCCCCGCCGGTAGCTCCACCGGAATAGCTGATAGACCTCCATATCTTATTTCCACCCATTTACACTACAGTTTCAAAGCGTTATACTGAAAAATTGCAACAAAATTACTTTGGTAGTTTTATCTCATTGCCACAGAACTAATCAATTCCTCTTAACAAACCCCACAAATAGAGATCATTGATTTTCTAAGCCTTTGAAGAATGTTGTTGGCGTGGTAACAGTACATTGCCCTGCGCAACCGGCATGGCTATTCTATTAGTCTAACGTAAAGCGAGCTTCGGGCCAGATCTTCACCATATCTCTTATAAGATCTGCGATAAGAGAAACCATACACGCACTCTCCCTTTGTCGATTTTAAAGAACCTTTTGACAACTCCAAAACAAGCTACCTGTAATCTGCTATCTTTGGTCACATCTTCCCCGAATTTGACTTTCCTAAAAGTACTTTACGACTTTTGGCAACACTGGAGTTACCTCATACAAAAACATTTTTTTTTTACTACTACTTTGATTTAGCTTCCTTTTATGGCTTCCTCCAATCTCACTCCTTTCCTCCTCTCTTTAAAAAAAGTACACAAGACGATGTTGTTTGCGGAAGATTTCTTATGACTGCCACCGAGGCGAATTCAATAAAAGTTGAAAGCAAGGCGAATTTCAAACAAACATACATACATTTTCAATGTATTTTGTTTTTGTAATTCGTAGGACTAATGTCAGAATTATACTGCTGTGAAATTTGTAGTGTCAAAATATGACAAAAAAGTCTGCATCAGCTGATTGGATATATCCAAGTTGTACTGAATTCGCCTTGACTGCGACAATCAGCAATGACAGGAACAACAACAATAACACATAAAAATCAGTGACAATAACAACACCATTGAAAGGAATAGCAACAATTGCTTTCGACTAAGGCAAGCTAACATTTTTACTTCCACTCTCTCTGTGTTTCCACAGCATTGATATCCAGTGAAGCCTTAGCGCTCAATAGCTTTCGCTATATTTTACCAAGTCGCCACAAAGGCTAAATTCATCCACTTCCAGTCACGTCTACGAAAGCCAAATTTGTCAAAAGTAAACTTGGCAAAGTGACCAGTCGTGTTCGTATCGTCGTCGAGTCGTGTTGTCTTACGTACATTAGCGGACGCGTCGTTGCGAAGCGAAAAGCCATTAAAAAAGGAGTTCAAAAAGCAAGAAAAGGGGAAAGAACTAAACTTGCGCTGAAAATTTTTAATTGAAATGCGAATAAATGTAAAGTTTATAAAGAAATAGCGTTGAAAATTTTAAAAATTAGCTCTAAATAAACTGAAGCATTACCTAACGCTAAAAATTTGCTTTTTTTCAGTTGTAAAAATCTTTGAGGATAACTTGCAGTGTGTGATTGTGTGTGTATTTTAAGGTGCTAAAAAGCCTTATGAAAAAAATTTAAAATTTCATTGCCTACTTTTGGGAGCCAAGCCAGCGAAAAAGCCTAAAATATGTCGACAAACACCAACTAATCGTGCAAGTAATCATTGAAATAGACAAGTCAAGTCGACTAGTCAATCAGTCAGTCTGTCACCTGAAATATCGATTTTTGCCACAGTCAGCATATTTGTAGTAGATATTTTCACACATTCTTATAACGAGTGTTGGTACATAGCATTTAGAAGGGTAAAGGGAGGCCTCATTGTTGCAACAATAATTTTTTATTAGCACAAGTGGCAGAAATTAGATTTTAAAAACGATAAAAATCGATTTTTTAGGCCGCAAGACACAGCACATACACAGCTGACAAAGCAACGAAGGGCGCGGCAGAGTAGGCAGGCTGAGAGTCATGCAGACAGCTGGGCAAGTAGTGGCACATTTTTTTTTTGTTTTTGGAAATATTTTTCATGCAACGTCAAGTGAACGTGTGAGATCACCAACGTAGTCGCCAATGCCGATACTTAATACTTATACCACCACATACATACTAATAACGGCATCAGAAATAATTTGTTTTAGCCGATTTGGTGTAGACTTGAAATTGTATGTACGTTATGTACATATATATACCATTAAACCATATATATTTATCTACATTCATGTATTCGTTTGTCCAACAGCAAGTTTCGAAAGAAAGTGCTGTTCCGCCGCAATGGGTTTAAGGCTTTTCCAGTTTCATATAAGTATATAAATGGATGTACATAATATACTTACATATAAATAGCTCATCATTGCATGCATTTACAGGTGGAATGGGACTTGGTTGTTATCGCAGCGTGATTTGTATGTGTAGGATTCGAAGGGTTTGAAGGCGGCACGTTCGGTAGAGTATTTTGAACAGTTTTCTTAGTCACTGTACAGTGAGTTAATTTTTTATTTTAGGCGCTTGTTAAATATCTTAAAATTGATTATTTTTGGCGTTGATTAATCAATATATTACGTTAATGGAAACTAGAGAAATAAAATTTCCATAATTAGTGATAATCAATAATTTGTTTGCCAATAAATGAAATCAACCCAATAATAAAAAATGGTCAGTTAATTAAAAATAAGCAAATAGTTACACATAATAAAAAAAAAAATAAAAACAAATTATATAGTAAAAAATAATTAATTAATTTTATAAAATAAAAATAATAAAATATTCAAAAATATGAATATAATCAAATAATCAAAAATAATAAAAAAAATCAGGTAACTAAATAGGTATAATTAAGAACCAATAAATAATTGCAAATAATCAAATAACTAAAAATAATCAAGTAAATTAAATTAAAATTATTATTACTGGCCTTGACCTCGTTTATAGTCATTGATACTTTAAAATAATTAAAGTAAATTGAAATCAAATCAGTGAAAATCATCAAATAATTTATTATACAAATATAAATAGAAAAAATCAGGTAGCCAAGAAAATTAAATATTGCAGGATTTTTAAAAAAAAAAATTTTTTTAAATTATATAACATTAAAAAAAAAAAAATTTTAAATTAAATAATATTAAAAAAAAAGCCAAGAACAATTAAATTATTCAAAATAATAAACAATTAAATTATTCAAAATAATAAACAATTAAATCATTCAAAATAATCAAATATTGGTTTAATAAATTAAATAACCCAAAATAATCGGATAATTGAAATTAATCATATAATTCGAAATAATAAGGCATAATAAAATCATTTTACGTAGTTAAAAATTATCAAATAAGCACAAATACTAACAATGTTTAAAAATAATTAAATTACATAATGCAGTAAGATAAAATATTTAAAAACATTTAAACCGTTAAAAGCATTCAGTACTCAAAAGTACTAAGTCAAAAAAGTAAAAACTATAAAATATTTAAAAATAACGAAATATTGAATAATAAAAAAAATAATCAAATAATTAACAGTAATCACGTAATAAAAAATAATCTAGGAATTTAAAATAATTTAATAATTAATAATAATTAAAAAGATATAAGTAAAAGTAATCATTTAATAAAAAAAATGTCATAATTAAAAATAATCAGTTAATTATAACCAGTTGCTTGAAAAAAATCAAATACGTAAAAACATGTACGAGTACATCATTAAATGTAATCAATAATTAAAAATACTAAGAAAAAAGGTCAAATAACTAAACATACAAATAGTTAGATAATTAAAGTAATCAATGAATCAAAAATAGTCTTATAAATAATAATAATCGAAAAGTCAAAAGTAATAATATATGTAATTAAAAATAATAATCATTCATTGACTTTTAACCGTTTAGGCTATTTTGGACCCCTACCATCCTCTAACGGAATTTCCACTGCTAAAGAAATCGGCTGTCGATA
Organism: Merzomyia westermanni; assembly: GCA_949987695.1. NCBI lineage: Eukaryota > Metazoa > Arthropoda > Insecta > Diptera > Tephritidae > Merzomyia > Merzomyia westermanni. Next base: position 13,242,501 of record OX465288.1, on the reverse strand, counting down.
GGAACACCTAAGTGATTCACTATATAGCTCATTATTAAATCTTTTCCAAGTTAGATTATTTTTGCCAATGACATTGAATAATCCCAGACCTGCTTCTTAACTCTTTCCAGCAACCAGACTTCCGCACCAATAGTAGGACCGGAAAGATAAGTCACCTATGGCGTTTAATTTTCGTAATCCGAGAAAAGAATCCACTTCAAAATTGCCTACTCACTTCAAAGTGGGCGGAAACTGTGGTTTTTAGCAACATTGGTTCCCAAACAATGAGGTTATTCCCACTTTATTGAATTGATGCAGTAAAAGTGCGCCGCTTATTCCTTCTATATAGTCCCAAAAAGTCTGAGCTTCCGGCGTTTCTGTAAAGGAATACGTAAAAATATTATGGACGTATGTTGGCATTTATTAAATTTTGTTCCTGAGCTAAAGGATCTGGGGATAAAATTATCTTTTATAGTATCCAAAAATCTTCGGTGATGTTTATGTAGCAACTCGAACTCCCTGTATTGGACATAGTTTATTTAAAAGCCACTAGAAAGGTATGTATTCGTCAGACCAAATTTTGTTGTTAACCAATGAAGATAAGTGTGTTTACCAGGCCAACTATGTTCCTACTGGAATTCGTACCAGTCTCGACATCTTTCCTTATTCGCCGAATTTCAATTAATATTTTTCATTTAACAAATTCATAAGTGAAAGCGTCCTGCGTAAGCCGATAAATAGTATGGTGTATGCAAAATTTTCCCTGGACTTAATATTATTTCTGTACTACAAGTCAAACAAGCACTTGCCATTACGCCCATAAATATGTTTCATGAAGTGTACAACATCCGCCCTAAAGCTGATCTCCGTACACACTTGGCTAGCATTAAAAATTCAACTGCACTTTTGGCACGCCCAAAGGCAATCAAATATATTGCGCATATCCACAACAATGGGTACATACGTGAACACACACATACAGTAGGTGGAAGTGAAAATGGAACCACATATTATTCATGTGGATTTAAATCTTTTCTTAAATCAAAAATTGCATCAAATTTCCATAGCAGCTGTGAAAAGCCTTCTAGGAGCTTTAAAGTTTCTGCTTTAGTTTAGAACCTGGGCGATGAAGCTTTTGCTCGGCTTTTTTTCTAGGTTGCCGTATATTTTTGATACTTCAAAATAAAAGAGAAGAAAAAGAACATCCGAACTGCAACCCTTAAATGAAAAATGCGTGAAGTCTTTTTCGAGATCACTTATATACAAAAGAATACATTTAATAGGACTAGGTGCCAACCCGAGGCGTTAATCCTATTTGGATATTTTTTTTTTTTTGAATTCCTTTTAAAACCCATATTGACATATCTTTTGTTTATTAAAAAAATAATTTCAGTGATAATGCTTAGGTAGAAAGTCTTAAAATTTATCGGCGGTTTTTCTAAACATTTTTAAGATACCTGTTCTAGCACTAGAACCTGGGACCTTCTGCATGGTCGGCCATCACACTACGCTTTAGCCAATTTTTTGAGAACAATCTCGAAATAGGAACTTGAAATTGAAATTTCAGGATAATTTGGAACTCTATATCAGAGTATTCTCTGACAAGCCTGAGTTAAAAAAAGCTGTCTCCGCGTTTCAAAAGAAGCCAGAAGGACCTCAAAAACTCCTGGTTCCAGAATCAAGAAAGAATCACTTTCAAAAAAGTCACAGATTTCCAAACATAAATCGATACTTTAAAAAACAGATAAAAAAATGGTCACCGAATTTAAAAATAGTGACCCCTTCCAAAAACCAAATAGCAGAGCTAACGCTGTATTGTTAATTTTAAGACAACACTCCTAACTTGTCCTCTCAGAGTCTGCCGCATACGCGACTTATGCCTGAAAAGTTGAAATATATGCAATTTTATGAAAACACCTTTGAGAACTCTTCAACTTTTCGCAGGCGTATCAAACTCTGGAGATAATCAGTTGTTTCGAAATTAGTGAGGGTGTGCATGAAAATTGCAATAATGTCATCGAAACACTGTTGGGAACCCTGCAAGGACAGTGACAAGCATTTGATGTAATATTTGGTGGTCAAGGTTGATGTAAACCTCCATCAAGTTCTTAAAGACAATATACAAAACTTGATGGACCGAAGAGAATACATGTGACCCCTTGCATCTTCCTTCCACTTACGAGTTCCTCAGTTCAATAAGTCACATAGCTGTACTCTTCGCTCCAACGGGTCTCCTGCATCAAACTTGATGTTTACGTGTAACACAGTTGATCGATAAAATTTAAATTGAAATAAATATACTAATGTTAAAGGATAGAAAATTATTATTATTATATATAAATATATTTTATAGCAAATAAAAGTAAAACAAAATATGTTTGCCATTTTTCTCTGCCTAAATAAAAATATAAACTTAAGTTAAAAAAAAGCGAATTCTTTCTATTCTATGTTAAATTCAAATGACGTCCACTGCAATGTGTGACTGAAAAGGGAATATTTATAATTTTATTTTTGCTTATGCATTCATACACCACATCAACAATGAGTGTCAAGTGATGCCTCAAATGACGGGGACGGCTCTTGTTGCATTATGTGGAATGCCAGAAAGAGCTGTCGAATAAAAAATATAATAGGTCCGTTCGTGTTGCAAATAATTATTACAAATTGTTACGAATTATCATGATTTGTGTCTATATCGCGGCCAAAAAAATTGCGAGTGAGGCAATTGAGAGAGCAAAATCACATTTGATTTTGGGAGAAGTTACGAACTCTTGCTGAATAAATTTCGGCCAGCAAGAATTTGCTATCAAGGGAAGCAGCTGATTGTGACACATGGTTGTGTTTTATTCCACAAAACAGTTCAATTGCATGTTTTAATTTGCGTATGTATCTAATTTTTGTGCATATCACTCTAAAATACAAAAAATATTTTTATTCTCACAATGTTGTTTGTCGGCTGCGCTGTGGCGATCAAATTTAGCGTTCATGTAAAAATTTGCAATCATCTCTCAGCGTGAGAGAATCATTAAAAAGTCGAGAAAATCTCGTTGCTGGATAATTGTTAGTGGACTTTTACACGAACACACCTAATATAAATCAAATTTGAGCAATTTTTGCGGAACATAATTTGCTAAAATTCTTTTTTGCATGCTTTAAAGTAATTCAAGCGTTTTATTTTGTTTTGTTCCAAGCGCTTGCAAAAAGTTCTCTTGGCTATACTGCGCTTACCCCTTTCGTCAAATGCTTCTCCCAGTGGATTTCCCGAGCAAATGTTAATTTTATTTGCTTTATAATTTTATTGCCGAAATAATTTCAATGGACAATCAGCTGTTTTGTGTTTGTCGAACCGACATATTTTAGAGGTTGGATTGGCTGCCTGTTAAGTTTGTCAAGGAAAAAAAAACCTAATTTTGTTTAAAGAAGAGATAGTTTTTAATTCTTCAAGTACGAAATTACCGGTTACGCTCAGAATCGAGCGTTAAATACAGGGTGGCGCAGAAGTAATCCTCCTATCAGAAAATGCTATAAATTTTGCGATTGGCCCCTAAAGTCAGTTCTGTTTTGACACTTGTGTAGTAAACACATGCGAAATACACGTTAATAAACAATGTTACGCTACACTGCTCCAGAACGCGGAATATTGCTGACTATTTATTTGACCAATAATCGGTCGGGGCCAAACGGTTACTGTGAATGGTGAGCGCTACAGAGCAATGATCAACGAGTTCTTTTTGCCGCAACTTGATGAATTGGGATAAGAAAACATGTGGTTCCAACAAGACGGTGCAACAGCACACACTGCACGTGCCACAACCGATATGCTGAACATCGGAAGCTTACTTTTGCGCCACCTTGTAGCACAAAAGTAACTAAAATTTTATAAATTAGGCATAATAGTAATTTTTGTGGTGAAGATAATAATCATTATGAAGAAAGCTATTTGCACTGGCTGGTGATAGTTTTGTTAAGCGATTTATGCTAGGAAAGCGCCCACATTTTCTTTTGAGCATGACTGTTTTCGATTTAGGGTGCGATATTATAATTTTGTATTTTAAAAGCCAAGGAAATTTAACTCCGTAATATGGAGAGTACTTAGAAAAACGACATTGTTTCATTACGACTTTTAGCCACTGCATTTGAATATCACTGCAAAAATACGATTAGTCTAGGATGAATCCGGGATGAGTCGCAAAGAAGCATGCGACCAATGCCAGTTTTGATCTCTTTGTACGGGTTGAAGTGATCTCTTTTGTTTGAGCATTTGCTATGAAGAGACTAATCGGTCCCTTTAATGCCCAAAAGGGTATAGTCGGACATATTCCCTTTGTTCCCATGCGGGTACGTTTGCACAAGTTTACTTTCAACACCTAAAAGTAGGCTACAGAAATTAAAATCGTCTTATCCCAACTATTCCTATAACGGAATGGTAGGAATCAATTTTAGCCCACTGTAGACGAAAGGTATGGATCTCGGCTCAATCTCTTTAGAGCTCAGTCCCACGATTTTTGCAGGGATGTTTCTACGCACTTTGTATTAGCTTACATATACATACATATATAAATACAAAATCTCACGGGCGCAGGTAATAAATAACTGAAAAGCTTTACACTTTTACCTTTGTAACGTAAATCAAGCTCATTTACACACACACACACACACTTGATAGTAGGCAATAAATAAAGAAAGTAATAATAATAATGAAATTTTAGCAGCGTTCATGCATTGTTATTGCTCCTCCCGGTTTTTCCACACTCCAAACCCCAATAACAAACTTGCCGTTATATGCTCAAATACCAGCAAACATAAAATAGATACAGAAACGTATCACTCGCATAACTGCCAAAAGAAGTGATTTTAGTGAGAGAAATACAGGAACAGACAAGAATTACGCACATTTTTGGCTTTTGTGTTTGCATATAAACCTCACACACACATACAACTAACCAAAGAAGAAAACATTCTGAAGCCGCTAAAACGTGTTGAATTCATACAAATAAACAAAAGAGAAAAATAAATAAAAGTGTACGCGCCTAAAATTATACTACAGAAAAAAATTGAAGAGAATTTATACATTCCTCCTCCTACGCCGTTTGATTGTGCGGATTTTAAGTACGCAATAAAGACATAAAAGGCGCCACGTTTGTCGCATTATAAGAAGCGGCGCCATCGAACCAACACAAAATTCAACTAAATAATTTATAAGCCCGCCCCCTACTCTACTCTAACGGTTGGTACTACGAGCACAGAAAGTGGCACAAAATACGCTGCATTATATTTTTAAGCAAAGAGTGAAGTCATCGCTTTAATTGTTGGATTGTCTAATTCAGTGTACGGTGATTTGGTTTTAATAAACTTTTTGTGCTGAAAGTCAAAAACCTTCCTTATGATCGGATCATTTTGGAATTTGTGTAGAGCGTGCCCATCAATGCCGGTCGACAAGGTGAGTGGACGAGTACGTAAACATTCCTTTCTCATTATCTATTTATGCATATATGTATCGACATATTTATTTATATAAAATATATAAGATGAGATATCTTGATGAAATTTGGTATGGAGCCGCCATTTTGCATGAGATTGATCATTTGTCGGAATCAGCAAGATCGGAGCAATGCAACGCATAGTTCCCATACAATCGATTGTTCCGATAAATGGGGTTGGCCTATGTATCTTTAAACTAACAGTTTTGCAGAGTTTTTACTAATTGTAAGGATCGGACACTTAAAACCGTGATGCGTATTCATGAAAGGTATAAAGCCTTCGGCACAGTCGAAGACAGCCCTTCCTTACTTGTTTTGGTTTGCTTTCCACATTCTAGAGTTTTGGCAAAATCATTGATTTTGCATCAAGGTGTTCAATTTCCTATATTAGGTTGCCCGACCAAGCCCAAAGTTGCACAAAAAAGGTTCCTTAAGTTCTTCAAGCCGGAGAAACTTATTGATTTTCTACTCAGGGTTTTTATATTACTGCCCAAGGTCGACAGCGTTTCCCCCGAAATTTCCAAAAAATAAGTGTTTTTATCTTTTCTTTGTGTTTCGGGCTTATAAAAGCTACTTTCATAGAGTAATATGTGTTTCTATTTTTGGTTTGTTTTCAAGAACTTGCGTTTTAGTAACAATTCCATGTGTTTAATTCTCTGCATTAGGTTGCCGCCAGAGCCCAAGGTTTCCCAAAAACTTATATTTTATGTTCTCTGCTTTGACTAGTTACTTTGAGATGAATTTGTTTAAATTTTCTTTTTTTGTCCTTACTAGACAACAACACGCATCATACCCGGACTATATACAGTCCCTTGTACTAAAAATAAATGAAAGTAGATATCTGGGATTTAAAGAACTGGATGTCAAAAAAATAGGTGTTCGTCTCCTACCATAGAAAATGTCCAGTTGTCTTATCTTTTTAAAAGTTTTACGGACAAATTGGTCTGTCCTGTACCCTAATCACCACCATTTATAGTCCAATTACCCACCGCCGTGTGTAACGTACGGTTACATATCCTGTACGTACGCACGTTTGAGGGAATCTTATGCCCGTGGCGCCAACTGAGAAATCAGCCATTTTATGTTGTTTACATTCAATACAATGTTACCAATTGATCAGTTTTCATGCATGCTAACTCAAACGTGTACTTTTAAAACAATTATTTTTCATTTTATGAGTGTCCGAAATTAATATGAAATAATTATAGCCAGTCAATTTTTTTAAAAGCAACAACTTAATATCGTAATTTCAGGTTATTTCAACAATATTACGAAAATTTAAAAGGTATTTTGAGGTATTTTTGTAAAGCAACGGCAAACGATCCATAACACACGTATGAATAGGCAACACTGTCATATGAGAGAGCAATCAGCTGACACGTTCTTACGGAAAAAATCAAAATTTTTTTGATTTCTACGGAACGTTCTACGTATACGGAAAAATTGAACGTCGGTGAGTGTTCGTTTACATGGCACTCTCATAAGACAGGTCGTGTCAGCTGACACGTACTACGTACGTGCGTCGGTGGGTAATTGGACTACCATCTAAATTCAGCAGGCAGCAATTTCACAAATCGTAAGTATGCAGTACCGTCTGTCCAATGAGAGCAGACACCTTGCCAGAGTAACAGGAACGTATGAGTTCTTTATCACAAAAATACTGTTCCACCTTTTTATTCTCACGCAGCGCGTTCATAGATACCCATAAATTACAATCATCCTAGCTGTGAAGAGAGACATACAATTGAAAAATGTGTTAAAGATGAGAAATCGATACCATATGGTCGAAGTGATGTTCGACTACAATCAAAAGGCCAACACTTTCAAATCATCTGGCAACGTTGTATGAAACGCCCAACACCCACAATCAAAGCGAATTGAAACTTGCTGCATGACAGCTGCAGAAATTGATAGAGATAAATATAGAGGGTGTAAATAAGAAAGAGAGCGAGATAAACACAAAGAGCGGTTTTGCAGCTAAATCGAATTTTCGTAACGTGATGACAAGAAATAAAACAAATCAAAGCGAATTCAGAAGGTGACCGCAAGACAGCTGATTGTCCTGCCAGCTTTTTAAGAGAAATTTTTTTTTATTTACATACAGACGGAGAGATAGCCAGACGGGTTTAAGGTGTTGACGCGTAATGTCATCTAGTTTTTTTTATTAATAATCCTTGAGGAATAGAGTATAGGTTGTCTTGTACAGAGGAAAGATATCTAAGCTTTTTTATATAAAAATATTTGCCTGTTTCGACTATGAAATACGTTACTTTCTCAATTTGCTCCTTGCACTCTCCGGAAGAATATAGGCAGAATAAAACTATTATAAAAGGGTTTTGCGAGGCACCTCTCATACTAATAAAATCCGGTACTAATAAGGTAGTGACCGAGAAGTATAGCAAAAGTGAATATATATGGAAGAGGTATAGGAGTGGTGGAAGAAGTGTTAAGTCTGAACTCTGGTGAGAGTTTAAAACGTTTTAAAACTTACCACTTCCCCTACGAGCTATTCTGACAATTTAACAATATTTCAACAATACCATATAGAGCCTGAATTCAAGTCGGGTTAGTAATTGTGTCATTTCAGGTTGTTGTCAATTGAGGTCAACAATATTTCTTGGCTTGTTAGGAAAAGGTCGAAATAGACTATGGGTCGGAAAGAAAGTAATTTCATACAATTTGATAGCTAATCTCGGACATGTGAAATTCCAGTGTTGTAAGTCCTCATTTCAGTTTGAGTTATTTGGACCATTCTCATAAACTACACATTAATGAACTTAGGAGGCTAATAGTCAAAATAACTCTGAGAAATTACCGAACTGTCACAATTTGAAAAAAAAATTTTTTGATCATGGCTTTCATCTTGATATATTTCCTCTAAGGCAAAAAAATAAGGCAGAACAAGGTAGAAGTCTGCGATCAGCTGATAACTACTTTTTTTCTCAACTTTTGACACTGCAAATGTTGCCGCAGTACGATTTTGACGTTAGAACTACGAATTACAAAAACATAGTACATTTAAAATGTATGTATGTGTGTTTGTAATTCGCTTTGCTTCCACCTTGTATTGAATACGCCTTGGTTTCCTTTATGTTCTAGCCGTGAGTACAAGTTGACTTTTACAAGGTGAAATTGAAAAGTCAGCTGTTCGAATTAACTAATTCATCGCCTTGTTTGGGCTAGAGATAGAGAAAGAGAGTACTCACTGGAAGTGCTCGAATGAACTCTGCGCTCGTGTTTAAACAAATAGCGTTTGCAGGGTTGACGCTTGATACCGGCTTCTTGTTATTGTTTTTGTGGTACACACTTTTTTATTTGTTTGAAGGAAAGAGAAAATCATAAAAATAAACTAAAACTAAAGCATACGAGCACTTGTTTCTTCGTTTTGCTTCCTGCTTAGAGCATTACATCAGTTGAAGTGATATTATTACTTAACGATTCAAAGGAATCTCCACGCGACTCGTTCGGGCTTCATAGTTGTACTCGTATGCACATATAAATGACGGCAAGTGCCTTGCAGCTGATTTCCAACGTTTTGCCTTGTTTGACTACGTACGAAGCGATTGTTGTGTGCACCAGCCGCAATGGTGATTCATGCTTACGACTTGTGGTCGTCTTATTTTTACTTTTTCATACATTCGCTTCCGTTACCTTACCGTTATGCCGGCTACATGCGAGCATTTTAGTATTCGTTTATTCGACATATTATATGCCTTGTGCAATAACTGTGCTATATGTGCATTTATATATATTTTTCAGCCCATTATTCAATCGATTTTGTTGCTTCTTTTTTTTTCTTTTTTCGTTTTAATATTTTTCACTTGTCTGCTGAGTCGCTCAGCTGTAAGTCTGACACTCCTTGCGCCGCTGCACTCTGGTTGCACTAACCAAATACAACAACTTATCAATGCCTGCATGCACGGTAATCTAACTGCTCGACTGACTGACTGTATGCCAGTGTTATTGAGTTGACAGACTTTGTGACTGTCGGCATTTCGGTGCTACCCAGTCTGACCCGGCTTAAATGCATCACTGCTTTCTATGCTTGCATGTGAGTTGCCTGCTGACTTTCCGGCTGCCGCACCGCGGCGCTTTTACTTACCCAATTTGTGCTCATTTACTTTGGTAGTTTGCCAGTTACATGCAGCACAGCGTTGTTCTGGGTGCTTCGCCCTGCACTTAAATATCCTTTTCCCACTATGCTGTGTCTGGGGTGATAGTACAACCTCACCATTAAATTGGTGTTATAGAATCGGTTGCTTTGTGTGTATGTTTGTTTGCATTAACACTTTATGCAGGCTTCTGTTGCTAATTTTGAATTTTATGTTGTTGTTGTTGTCAGATTTGACAGTTTGTGTTGATTATGCATCGGCATTAGGTTGCTTCTTCTTCACCGCAGTCTGTTGTCAGCCGCATCTAAGCTTTTGAAAATTGAGCAGTGGATTATCTATCGATCCACTTTACGTTACTTTGATTGGCGTGTAATATTTCATAAGTAGCAGGTGTTTGCAGGTACATACCCCGTACGAAAATCTCTAGTTCAGAACTTGCGTGATAGACCAAGCTATTAATCCGCTTTCCAACTCAGTCTGCTGCCGTTAGAAACAACTTATTGGAGCCTGATTCACTGTGCCCATAACTACGTGCAGCTCGTATCGGCATTCATTATCACTTAACCGTCTAGGTGATTTTGTCCTTTGGGTATCAAAGCATGCCAGTCATCTCTTTAAATTAATAACTGCAGCCAATCAGAAATACCAAGGGGGGTCAAGTCGTCCTCCGCGTGGTTTTTCCTTTGTCTTTTATTAATGTTTTTCTGAAGCTTTTTTGGAGCCTTTTCTTTTTTTTTAGGCACATTTTGATCATTTTTGGATCCTTTTTAGATTCATATTGAAGGTTTTTATTGACTCATTTACTAAGCTTTATATAAGTTTTTAAGACTAATATCTGCGTTTAACTAATTAGTAGAAAATGCACTTTTTAATGGTTTAAAAAGTTTTATTTATTTAATATTTAAAATATATTTCTATAACTTCTTTATTGGAAACAAGTTTTATGTAAAAATATTTGTATAAGTACATCTGATTGTATAAATTTTTCATTATGAACTTATGGAAACATCAAACTTTGTTTAGTTTTAAAAGCACTTCCCTTGACTTCCAACTTTCGACTGTTTATGAACATTCAGAAAAAAATACTTTAGGTACAATAAAAAAGATCAAGAAAGCGTTTAAACATTTCTATAATCAAAGGTTGCTGTTCATCCGCTCTTCAACGTTTATTTTTATCACAATTCTCTTTAAAATAAATAATTGGCGCTATCTATACCTCCTGGGGAGATTAAGGCCGATCTTCTCTACCAATTTGTGGTGTGCTGCTTCTAATTTTTCCCACAAATTGGCGAAACCTACAGTTTTTTTTTTTGCCGATTCCGAACGGATGAATTTTTGCTGAGAAACCTTCCATGGCAGAAATACACTCGGAGAGCTCGTCGACGGTGTAGTACTGTATCTGCTTGGCGCATTACATAGTTAGGACGAACATTTCTCTCAGAAAACAGATGGGAGAACCAAAAAGAATATCTTGCTTGTGTGAGTTTTGATTTAGAAAAGAAGTACGAATTTGAAATCGCTTGTAAAAATAATCCAATTGGTGTAGTTGAACTGGGTAACTTCTAGTTAAGGTCGAACTAGTTACTATTTATTACTGGATCCATAGTGAAGAGCAATAAACCTGTGACGAGAAGCGAAAAAGCCAAACTCAAGTCTGGTCGAAAACGATATAGTACCACGATTATGTGCTCCGTGCAAGGATCTATAATCAGAAAAAATGTCACGCCTTAACTCAAAAATTGTGGATTTTATGGACATACATACATTTCACTATAATTTCAACTTTCAAAGCGCTCTACTAAAAAATTCAAAAAAATTACTTCGCTACTTTTCCCTTATTGCCACAGAAATAATGATCATGATCTTTGATTTCCCTGCAGGGTACGTACATATACTTACACATCTATTTAGTGCATGCAAAATTATTATAGAATTTTAAGAAAATCTTTATTGATTTTATGATGAGATTTATGTCACATGTCTTTTTTACAGGCGAAGGTAATGAAAATTCTATACATTTACATTTGTGGAACTAAGGATTGATCATCTTACATCACTTTATTTTATGTACCTACAGCGCACATTCGATAACGTGACCTAATTAAAACCAAGGTAGTTCACGTTAACAAAAGTGTTCACGTTTTGGAATGCAAAAAAAGACTAAGTTAATACATATTTATACATTTAAATTTACATTTTATGGCTTTTTTTCGTCTTATTAATTGGCACCCAAGCCATATCCTACGAAATGTAGGTTTTATTTAAAAAAATCAGTTGTATCATCTGTTTTTCTAAAACTTGAAACACAGCTTTCTCCCCTAAACGTCTCAGTACATTCTTATCATTTGGATCGACGTCTTGATGACCATCGCATTTTATCGCCTGTTGCTTTGATATGCAGTCATTATCGGATTCGTCCTCTTGTTCATAATCGTCATCCATCGGAATTATCTTCCTCAATATCCTCGTTCCATTCATGAACGGCTGGTAACGTGAAATCAGTCTGAAATTTTTAAACGATTTTCAATTATAATTACCTACATATCTTTCAGCATATCTGCGAACGCGAACAAGCTACACTATTTAAACTGTTAAGGAGATCGACGGTGTTGCTCATCAAGGAGCGAAGTTCAGCTTCCCATTTTCTTTTTAAAACCACTTACAGATTCTGTAACTATTGTAACCAGGTGTTAGCGTTGAGTTATTTTCGAGGTGTTAACAATCGTGTTAATATATCTACAAGTGCTTTAGCGTTTGGAAAAAGTAAAAAATTATTTTTGAGTTTTTTGCATGTAATTTAGTGCTAAATACGTCTGAGCACCAGTATTACCATATTTTAGCACTATCAAGAGTCGGCTGTTTAGCGGCGTTAAAGGAGAGTTACAGAATCGCATTTTCGTTAAGAACAAACACCAAAATTTGGCGATATGCTTAACGCTCGGCGAGTGGTTAAAAGTTACAGAATCGGGATACAGAACTGGACACATTGTGTACCATGTCAAGTGTGATATCTAAGGCAGAGAAGTAAAAATTTCTATAGATTCCGTCACCTGTTTTTTTATATTCTATATTGGTCTCATCCTGCAACTCTTTCTATCCTTCGTTAGAAGATAGGAATTCGCTTTGTACCGGATGCGTCGCCATATTGAAGTGCCTTAGATGTAAACAATGACTCCATGTGGATGTGCTTTTGACAGATAATATATCACACTTATTTTGATAAACAATGACAGGACATTTCTGCAGTCCGTAAATAAGTATAAGGCTAACTTAATTGAATTTGTTGCTACCCTACTCAAATTTCATTAAAAGTAAATCTGAAATAAATTTAAAGCACAATTTCTTAAATTATAAAGCCAATAAATTGCATAAACATAGAATGGCAAGTTTTCCTGAATATTCTTTCGCTGCAAAAATTGAATTAAAAGAACACAAAACAAGGTAAAAGCCATTAACATTTTTTCCAACTAAATAAAACCATATAAAAAATAAACAAACAAACGAATGCAATACGATGACGATTCCCTTACACGACATGCATTAGTGTATGCAATGTTCGTAGCTGCAAATGAAATCGCCCGAGCAAAAAAGAAACCGAAAAAAATCATTTGCTTATTTGCACGAGTGGGCATTTAGTTTGCCATCAAATTTTGCTTGTTATGACTCAAGAGAAAATTTTTGCAAAGAAATGAAAATGCGAAAAAATTGACAAAGTGAAAAGCAGTGGAAAGGAAAAGAAAAAAATCAGAAAAATCATTTGCGCTTCATTGCAATCGTGTGCTGCGTTTAATGTGATGGTTATTGTCGCGTCGCATGGGTTCGCTGCATGATTGCACTCAATGAATGAACGGAAAAGAAAATTAAGTAGAGGTGCATTGAATTAGTTCAACTACCTTTTTCTACTCGCACATGTATGTGCATATTTATATACATATATGAAGAATAACAAAGCTATTTACACAAAGGTGTGGTTCAACGGCATAAAGGAATCGAAATACATAGCTACAGACTTTTATATAAAATCATTAATTTCTTATCAGCTCCCAATATGCATAAATCCAACTTTTATTCGACGTTTGAGATATGTCTTAATTTTCAAAGTGACTTCCAACATGTTTCTCCACTTGAGGTTCAACAGTTTTTTCCAAAGCTTGATTTCAGTTTGAAAACCATTGGAGTTCATTTTTAAAGTGCACCTCAAATTTTTTACACATGGCACGTAAGTGAACGAAAAATTGCCAAACATTAACAAAAAGGAAAAAATTTAAAAGATATATATTTGTGTGACGAAAGGTAGTATCTAAAATCTTATATAACATATATTATATTGCAGATTGTGTTTTAATAATTAACAAAATGTCTAACAAAAAAGTAAAATGTGAAGTTTGATTTCAGTTGGAAAATATTGATGGAATTCAAGTCGTAATGCAATATTTTTAAAGTGGAGAAATAAGAACATTTTCATGTCAAAACTATTCGTTCAAGTTAAAAACGTATTTCATCTTAAATGAGATTGAAATGTATTTCCAACAAAAGTGCTTATTGGGCTGGAATATTAAAGGTAATAAAGGGTGTTTTTTTTAGGGGTATAGAACTTCGAATTGAAATAAAACACAAGAAAATCATTTTAAGGTCCATCAATTTGGCTTTATTGGAAGGATAATTTTATGCCATTAATGTTTAAATATGATTTCGGGCATGTGGCCGCCGCGGCTGGCTCGAATAAAGCCAATTCTACAGGTCCAATTTTCAACCACTTTTTCGAGCATATGGGGCCGTATGTCGGCAATAACGCCACGAATGTTGGCTTCCAATTCCCCTAACGTTTCTGGTTTGTTGGTGTAGACGAGCGACTTCACATATCCCCAAAGAAAATAATCCAATGGTGTCAAATCACACGACCTTGGTGGCCAATTGACAGGTCCATTCCGCGAAATAAATCGATTGTGACGTGCGCTGTGTGGCATGTAGCGCCGTCTTGTTGGAACCACAACTCATCCACATTCATGCCATCCAATTCGGGAACAAAATAGTCGGTTATCATGGCTCTATACCGGTCTCCATTAACGGTAGCTGCCTCTCCAGCATTATTGCGGAAGAAGTATGGCCCAATGACTCCACCAGCCCATAGAGCACACCAAACAGTCAGATTTTGTGGATGTAATGGCGTTTCAAGGGTCTCATGTGGATTCTCTTCACTCCAAATGCGGCAATTTTGCTTGTTGACGTAGCCATTCAACCAAAAATGAGCCTCATCACTGAACAAAATATGGCGATGAAAATCAGCATCGAAATCAATCTCATTTTCGGCCCATACACCAAAATCACGACGCATTGCATGGTCTCGCGGCTTTAATTCTTGCACAAGCTGGATCTTGTAAGGTCGCAAGCCAAGATCTTTGCGCAAAATCTTCCATAAAGTTGATGGACAAAGCTCCAATTGCTGTGCACGGTGGCGAATCGATTCATTCGGGTCCTCTTCAACACTTTGCTCTACAGCGGCAATTGTTTCTACGGTGCGCACTGTTCGACGTCTCTGCGGATGCGTATTATCACATAGAGTAAACGTAGTGCGAAAACGATCCATCGTTAACCGAATTAATTGCTCTGATGGACGATTATGTCGACCATAAAATGGACGGAGCTCACGGTAAACTTCGCGAACTGAACCATTATTTTCGAAATAAATTTGCACGATTTGCAAGCGTTGTTCTTTTGTCAACCTGTTCATGATGAAATGGCAAACCAAACTGAACATAAATGACATTAGAGTTGCCAGATTTGACCACAAACTGCCAGTTTTATCTCTATTCGAAAAACAAACCTGTAAAAAAAACACCCTGTACATATACGAGTATGTCGATCTGCAAGAACTATAATGGCGACGTAGTTACGGCGCAACGAAAATCGTCTAAAACTCTCTGGCGTTGAAGGTGTTATGTGGTATTAATTTCTGAAGTACCCTCCACTTAATCTTTCGTCTCAATCAGCTATTTAATTTCTTACGAGATGTATTAATGATTGTAGGATAATTTCTTAGGTCAATAAGAAGTGATAACTCGATTCTAGTTAATCGGTATCTGAAGAAAAATACTCCATCAACACTTTTAATTTGATTAATCTTGCCATCTCTACTTATTAGCTTTCCCTTTACGCTTGATTCCCCTATGGCCAGGATCCCACATAATGGGTAAATCGCCTTACATGGAACTAATACGCCTCGACTAGTATGTGGGGGATGGCTTATCAGTTATATTCCCTTCATCAAGTAATGAAAGTAATTGTTTATAACTTTCTCATGAAGAGATTTTCTTCTCTGAAAGCAGACACCCCATCCACATAATTTTTATAGTTTTGATAAGATTTCTTTCAAAACTTCACGCATCGCAGAAGAAAAGCGACCCGAGATCGAAAACACTTACTTCTCTAAGTTGGCTAGTATTGTGTCTATCTCAGCTTATATCTTTCTGTGAAGAAGTTAAAAACATATCCAATTCTCTATTGGCTCCGCCACCGTCAGCTCTCACGGCGTAGAAAGCATCGTTTACATCAAAGAACCTAGCCAGAGTTCATATAGAAGGCGAAGTTCCTTATATGTGTATGTCTGGTAATCTTTCGAATGTTTTTACGCAACGAATGTGCCTTGAAACTTTGGCCAGTTTAGGGGTCCTTTCGCCCGACTTTAATAGGAGGACTACCCTTGCTTACTTCCATGTGATCCAAATATGGTTGTTGTTTTTGTAATCGCAAAACATTCCCAGAAGGTTTGAGGAGCATTACGGACATGAGTAGTCCTCTGCTAGAATAAATCCGGTACGATATGATTCTGGTTAGCTCTGGTACTAGCCCGACTACCACGGGAACGATGTGTCGGAACCCTTCCATCATAATGTTGTCTATGTTAGTCGTCTCTTACGACAAGCATACCTTACCGCGTGGTATATTCTGATATCGCCAACCCGATAGGGATGCCTTCGACTAATGTTTAGCTATAAAGATGTCTATTGCATTTTATGCTGATCCTGACTATGTCCTATTAGAGTGCTTGCTTTAATTATTCCGAAGCTTGCCAAACCTGGTTGAGTTCCTTGTTGCATCCATCGACTCACGACTTTCCCGGCAGAATCCTGACATCTGAATGATGTCAGTGTAGTTTTAGCACGATGTAGCTACTCCTTGAGATTTAACCCTAGGTCGCTAAGGTTTCTATACCACCAAAGAGAAAAGTTGATCAGCAGGTTTGATGTGGGAACTAAGTGGGCAATTATAAGGCTGGTTGGTTTTCATAAAAACATTTCTCTTTTTTGGCATGTGTTAGCAACATTACGGCTGTGGTACACTGAAAGTTGCAAATTCAAAATCAGTATTTTTACCCTTGTACATTAGACTAGGTCGAAAAAAAGTTGCAAAAGCTAACTGCGGACTTTTGTGAGCTAGCTTTAAGGACGCATAACTCCATTAGCTGATGCATCTAAGTGAAAACAACTTCAGAACTCAAAAGGATGTTGAAAGGAACTATAAATCTTTTCGAGACTAAAAATGGAAAATATCAATTTTAAATATCGGTTGTTATATAACTAACAGAAATTTTTCCGAAACCCTTCAAATTTAGGCACGAACTTTTGCAATTTTTTTCTATTAGTGGACTAACCCAGTCTAACGCACATATGTATGAATGTATGTATTTCCAAGTATTATAACTGAAAACTAAATAAATAAATAACATGAATTCTTATTTCCGCTTGAAGAAACCAAAAATGAAACCAGGCATCACAAACTAATCTCGGTAAGGCATTGCAATACCTTCGTTGACTATGACACAAATTGAAACCTTGCAATTTGTAACCAAGTGAGCTCGACTGGTGTCAGATATCCTTAAGTTGGTAGCCATAAGGTGGCATAAAGTGCTTTTGTTGCACCCCGTTGCATCACCTTGATAGAATTGTCGGTGAAGGATGAATGTTAGTGATGGCAAAGTAATAGCATTAAGCAGATGGTGTGAGATATCATGAGCAATGACACTTAGATTGCTGTAGATATATGATGGCATTAGCACAGAAACGACGAGCTTACTAGGCACTGACGAAGTGCCGACTACTCAATGATACATATGTGCTAGTATACATATATATATATCTCAAGGTATATGCAAGCTCGTATGTACGTTCGTATGTTCGCTTGATCTTTGGGGACGAAAATCACTTGGACTTCATTTATACTGTCAAGAGGAATAAAATGAAGGATACTCACAAACAGACTAAAAAAGTGTTTGAATGCCTTTGAGGACGGTTAAGCTCTTAAGCGGTCATTTCGTAATATTCAGATGTCTGTGTTGATTCCGTGTTGATTCTCATGGCGCATACATACTCTGATATGAACCATCTAATCCTAGCTGTCAAGACGCGGTGGGCAAATATAATATGGCTTCACTTGAAAAATATTAAAAATTAATTTTAGCTTTGGTCCTGTATGATATTCTAAACAGAATTTAGTTGAATGCCAAAGTAGAAGGAAAGGAGTTCGATATGAAAATTGCCGTTTATTGCATCTACGCTCGATCACCTGTTCACACGCAATGAGCTATTCGATGGTCAATTCCCGAAAGGATCGATTGAGAGTCCTGCAGGCCGATGGCATGGCAATGGAGTTAGTAGAACCGATAGATGATCCGAAATTTATAAACTGATGTGCTAGCCGTGCTAGATGTTGTTGTTGTTAACAGTGCTTCGCCTTAAACTGAAATAACAGCCCTTGGCCGGGTGAAAAACCCGGGTCATTCCGGTGCGATAGAACCGGCTGTTGTGGGAATGAGCCGTGCTAGATCTTTCATCTTACCTATACGCCATACTCTCAATTGATCGCATAGTCAACTTCATCACCTCGATGCCGAATTATAGCATGTATATACATTTCAGCATAGTTGACGAAGTGGGCTTCCACGATCTCAGGGAGACTGCCTTCACCGCTCTTCCCGTCCCGCAAGGTCAGGAACTAGCACAAGAACAACTACAATTAAATTTAAACTAAACCTAAACCTAAAACTGAAACTGAAACGAAAATAAAACTAAAACAAGAACAAAAACGAGAATTAAACCGAAGACTAAAACGAAAATAAAATTTCAACTAAATTAGAACAAGAACTAAAACTTAAACTATAACCAAGACTTAAAGTAAAGCTTATACTAAAACTAAAACCATAACTAGTACTAAAACTACAACGAAAATTAACCTTAAACCAAAACAAAATCGAGAACCAAAACTCAAACTAAAACTAAAACTAAATAAAGTACTAGAACCAAAACTAAAGCTAGAACTAAATAAAAACTAACACTAAAACTAGAACGAAAACTAACCTTAAACCAAAACAAAAACGAGAACCAAAACTCAAACTAAAACTAAAACTAAAACTAGAACTAAATTAAAACTAACACTAAAACTATTACTAAAACTAGAACGAAAACTAACATTAAACCAAAACAAAAACGAGAACCAAAACTCAAACTAAAGCTAAAACTAAATATAGTACTAGAACCAAAACTAAAGCTAGAACTAAATTAAAACTAACACTAAAACTATTACTAAAACTAGAACGAAAACTAAACTTAAACCAAGACCTAAACAAAAACTAACACTAAACCCAAAACTCAAACTAAAACTAAAACTAAATAAAGTACTAGAACCAAAACTAAAGCTAGAACTAAATTAAAACTAACACTAAAACTATTACTAAAACTAGAACGAAAACTAACCTTAAACCAAAACAAAAACGAGAACCAAAACTTAAACTAAAACTAAAACTAAATAAAGTACTAGAACGAAAACTAAAGCTAGAACTAAATTGAAACTAACACTAAAACTAACACTAACACTTAAACTAAAACTGAAGCTAAAACTAAAACTAGTAATAAAACTATAGCCAAAACTAAAATTAAAACTAAAACCAAAACTAAAACTAAAACTAAAATAAAACTTAAACTAGAACCAAAACTAAAAATAAGACTAGAGCCAAAACTAATACTAAAAATAGTACTAAAACTAGAACCAAAACTAAAACTAAAACTAGAGCCAAAACTAAAACTAAAAATAGTATTAAAACTAGACCCAAAACTAAAACTAAAACTGAAACTAGATCCAATACTAAAACTTAAACAAAAACAGAAATAAAAACTAAAATAAAAACAGAAAATAAATAATTAAAAAAAAATAAAACTAAGCCAAAATCAAAGATCAAAAAACAAAAACAACAGGAAAGTTCCCACCACTTGGATGTCTTCAATTCTTGCAAACTTTCACGCAGAAGACGCGACTAGCTTAAATTCAATTAAAGCGAAATTTAGCTGAGAAAGTAGTACTGCTATAAACAAGTAGTTAAGGCGATGGTCTAACATAAATATAGTGCACTAAAGCTTTTACAACCACTTTGACAAGTTTCATTTCTTCTATTCAAAGGAATTTCACTTAATCCCGATATTTACCACGATACATTATTTTAACTTATTTCCATAACTCAGCCATGCCATGCAAATTCGTGTTTGTGGTAAATTGTTGCTGTCTTATGTGCTGCCGTACTAATGTCCTTGCAACACCCACACACACTTGCAAATAGAAATATTTATTAAAATTCATGTCATGATATACCAATGGCATGCCATAAAAAACTGACAAATGCACACCACTTCACCTACATAGTACATATGCTTGTTGGTATTTGTCGTATTGGTCTTTCCGTGCAACATTTCCCCCTTTATTGTGGGGCGCTTTGAGCTCAAATGATTTGCTTAAATTACCATTACCGAGAAACGAGCAACAAAATGTTGATACCCTGTGGGGAAGTAAGTAACTAGTGAGAATAATTTCTGGTTCAGAACTAGAGATAAAGTGGCTAGTAAGAACTAGTGAGATAGTAACTAGATTTTTACTAGTTTGAAACCGGCAGTTGTTTAATCATTAAAATTTAATAAAATTTTGATTTGTATTTGAAAAATTAATTTGTTGTTGTACTTCTTTAACTAGTTCGGAACTGCCGATAAGGTAATGCAGCGGAGACAATTTTCACCGCCTGGGACATCGCCATGTTAAATTCCCAAGTTAATTACATGTGAAAGAGTTGAAGGCGAACTACTTTTGGTTCGAAACGCATGAGATGCGCACCAGTTCAGAACTAGAGATTTTCCCCACAGGGTATTTGTTGGTGCTAAAAGTTTCTGCAAGTTGAAAGTATGCTTGAGTTTATGTATGTGTTTGTATTTGTGTGTGTGTGCGTGAACGTAGTTGACTGTTATACAATGCAGAAAATTGTATGCATTTGTTGTAGCTCATTGTTGTTGGTATGTAATTTATACCATTTACATAAAGAAAAAGAAAAACCAAACATTCAAAAGTTTTACCGTTGTGTTAAAGTTGCCGTTAAAAATCTGTTGCAAGCGCTGAGTGATTAAACGCTGATGAGCTAAATGATGAATTTGGAATAAGTTATGAGCTGATTTTAAATTAATGCTCAGTTTGCTTAAATCAAGTAAGCTGGTGAGGTTTACTTTGAGAAAAGATCTCTATTTGGGATTTGTAACGAGTTAGACAAGGTTAGATTGAAATAACAGCCCTTGGTCGTGTAAAACTCGAGTAATTACGGTGCGATAGAAGCAGCTGTGTGGGAATGAGAACATTTCTATAAAAACTGACTACTTCATATACCTAGTTTTCAGTCAATCCGTCATTACGTTATGACTTTAAACGAGCTTTTCTTATACGCACTACTATCTCGAAAATAGCTCAGCCGATTTACATGAAATGTGGAATGCAGACATCGTGACTTTTTACGTCGTGTAACCACAAGGTGAGTAAATAGAAGGAACCTGAATATGTACTCTATGTAACACGGTACGGTTGTTTTTTTTTTCAGGAAGAGGATGGGTGAAATCTGACAAAATTTTTCCAGTATGTCTTAAAAAAAGGAACAAAGATTTAATTACTTTATTAGATGGGGTTCGTCAAGGACTGAAATAAAGCTTAGGCTGGCCAAGGTCAATTAGAGGTCCCACAAATATGTTAGGACGGTAGCAGCTTTTCGTACTTGGAGAGTGAGAAGAAGAGAGTTAAGAGTTTGTGGTACCGGATGTTACATTGAATCGCCCGACAATCAGCAACACTGGAGAGGCAGTAGCTCACGGTCAGAGCCGCAGAACGGACGAAGTAGTCATGGGCGGATAGTGGAAGGGAGAACGGTGTGGCAACTGTTGAGCCATAGAGGTGATATGATATGGTGGATTCGGCGCAGCTACAAAAGTATACTAGCGTCGAGGCTGGCATCTGCAGCAGCAGTAATGGGGTAAGGGTGAACCAGTATCGGATCAGCAACAGTTGGCGGCATGACTATCGACGGCGTTAACTCGAGGTGTTCAAGTACGGAAGAGATTGGGGTTACTAGGAGGACAGTCACGTGTAGCGCGACTAAAGGTCAAAGGATAAGGATCTAGGATCTTTTGCTAGATGACATTGCCTCCATAAGTGTATAGGTGTATGAATGGAAAGCTTATATGTACCAGCTAAAGCTTCGTAAGCTTGTCCGTGGGGGCACAACGACATCCCCAGCTGCTTCCGTATCGGTATACGCCGGAGCACGAGCTAAGCTTGGGTAATCGGTGAAGCGAAAAGCCGAAAGACAACAACTCCACCGAGTCACACAAAAGGAGTGCAGAAGTCCATTTTGTGTGCTGACCCCTCACTAGACACCTCCTACCCACGCTCGTACATATTAGCATACTTCCTTGTAGGCCACAGACCAGGGGGTGGCGGTCTTGACATATAGGACATCTTGCGGATTGGCGGAATTGTGCTTCAAGCCATATTTTTATACACAAAACCCATTGAACAGATAGTTTCAGAGAGGGAAGGAAGTTGTTGAAAATACCCAAAAAGCAATCATTTAAAGGCAGCTATAAAACCTCGTCGTATCATGGTAGTGTGCTGACCATGGCCTACCACACCCAAGATCAAAGTTTCAAGTACCGGGACTGGTAATATTTAAATATATACAAAAAAGTTCTTTCATATTGGTGCCGTCCTTGGTCGACAACCGAGCGCCAATTTGTAGGAAAAAAGAGAGGCAGCACACCATAAATTGGAAAAGAAACTCGGCCTCAATCTTCTCGGCGGTGTATCGCGTGATCTATGTTATCGTTCATGGAATGGTTTTGAGCAAAGGAAACCTTAAACGTTCGTAAATAAGACTTCACTCGAAAATATGTCCTTGTGGGTATTTTACTTAGTATTTGAACAAAACTATTTCCAGGTACCGCATTTGACACAGAACTTTATACTTTGTGAGCATTTTATAGTTTCTGATTTTAGCTTGAAGGGTTGCAGAGTGCACTGAAGCTTTCACTCAGAAACGCCTTTTACTGAATGTTACATGACGTTCAAACTTTTTGTACCTTTTCATAAACATTTCGACTTTTCGAACTTTGACACTAATACTAGTTTGAAACACTTTTTCTAAATAATTTAAAACTCTTATGTGTGTCTACATGCAAACCTATGAACAGATCCAACACACATGAGCGTGCATTTTAACTCATTAATGCTATCACAAACTTTGTTGCAGAAGTACACCTGCCAAGTAATTTTTTTCTTCTTTATGTTTCCCTGTTGTTATTTTTGAACTTTTGTTGAAATGAAAAATTATATAACGACCTTGCTAATTTAATTTTTGTGGTTTTATGCTTAACGAGCACGTCATATTTGTCCTTATAATAGGTTAAGGATATCGCAGCTTTTGAATACTGCCAAAGCAGCTTTGAAAAAAAAAAAACAGCCAATGGTAAAATGACTAATGCTTAAACGAAATTATGTCAGTAGCTTTCTAGAAAATTTTTATTCGTTCGCCAGCTTTGTGTTTACGTACTAAGAAACTTATATACAGACACATTCACATATGTATGTGCGTATGTTCATTAGACTGGGCATACAAATAATGATAAAATTTCTTCAGAATTGTAAAAGGCTCATACATTCTTAGCCATTAGTTGTGATCTCGCGCAAGTCAGAAATAAAGTAAAGTAAAATAAAATAAAATAAAATAAAATAAAATAAAATGAAATAAAATAAAATAACATAAAATAAAATAAAACAAAATAAAATAAAACAAAATAAAATAAAGTGAAATGAAATAAAATAAAATAAAACTAAATAAAATAAAATAAAATAAAATACAAATTCATAAAGTACAAGGAAATAAAATAAAGTAAAATAAAATAAAATAAAATAAAACAAAATAAAATAAAATAAAATACAATATCATAAAATAAAATAAAGTAAAATGAAATAAAATAAAACTAAATAAAATAAAATAAAATACAATATCATAAAATAAAATAAAGTAAAATGAAATAAAACAAAATAAAATAAAATAAAGTAAAATAAAATAAAATAAAACAAAATAAAGTAAAATAAAATACAATATCATAAAATAAAATAAAGTAAAATGAAATAAAGTAAAGTAAAATAAAATAAAATAAAGTAAAATAAAATAAAATAAAACAAAATAAAATACAATATCATAAAATAAAATAAAATAAAATAAAATAAAGTGAAATAAAATAATATAAAATAAAATAAAATAAAATAAGATAAAATAAAATAAAATAAAATAAAACAAAATAAAATAAAATACAATATCATAAAATAAAATAAAATAAAATAAAATAAAATAAAATAAAATAAAATAAAATAAAGTAAAATGAAATAAAATAAAACAAAATAAAATAAAACCAAATAAAATAAAATAAAATAAAGTAAAATGAAATAAAATAAAATAAAACAAAATAAAACCACATAAAATAAAATAAAATAAAATAAAACCATATAAAATAAAATAAAATAAATTAAATTATTATTCTTGGCCTTGAGCTCGTTTCATTAATACTTAAAAATGTACAGGCCTTAAATCAACAAAAATTGTTTGTATAAAAAAGCAAATAAAGTAAAGTAAAATAAAATAAAACAAAATTAAATAACTAAATAAAATAAAATAAAATAAACAAAATGAAATAACTAAATAAAATAAAATAAATAAATATAATAAATTATTTTAGAAGTTAAAAAGCGTTTCACGGAAAAATTTCGAATAAAAAAATGGAGATAATACCGTTGAATATTTAAAATTCATATCATAATATAAAAAGTAAACTTTTAATTATTTATTTGAATTAGGAGAAACTGTATTCCCAACTGCAATCGACTTTATTTCTCTTTGCGATGATAAATAAAAAGAGTTGACCTTATTTACGTTCTAATGAAAAACCCTTCTGACTAGAATTTTAATTAAGACCTTTCTTTGGGGAGTTAATTTCCTGAAGAGGGATATAAGCCCTGACACTTTTGTTACATATTTTCGACGTTCTGAAAAATAATACCAATAAAAAAAATTTTTTTTTCTCCGCGTCTAATGTTCATATTCAATTTCCAGCATTCAACACAATTTCAGCGTAAACATGTGAAAACACTGGCATTTGTTATTAGCCAAGAAACTTTTTCGCGCTGCGCTTACTTTCAATTAAAAGCTTCTGTTGAAGTGATTTTCTGTGATTGAAGGACGGCCCGCTCCACAAGCTCTTAGTTGGCAATTAATGTGAAGTGACGTGGTGAAATAATAAGTCAATTTTATTTTGAAACCTTCTTAGGGTAGTTAGGAACCTCAGATTCATAAAATCCCGATTCCCATACAGAGAAAAAACAACAACCCATATTTTTGGAAGTTCGATAGGGTAGTAAACGTCACTTTGGGAGTCAAGGACTGTTACGTATGGCTCTTGCTGTCGTTGTTGTTTGTAACGGCCGAACCGATTTATATCAATTTCCATTTATATCAGAAAGTGGCTTAAGAGTCAGAGCAACAATTGCACTTGACTGATGCGAGATAAACAGAGCTCAAAGGGACCAGAAGCTGATGATATTGTCTTGACCCTTGTTTCACTCGACCAAGGGCGAAAAATTCAGTATAACCCTGTTTAATACGCTACGATGAGTAGACATGCCTATACAACAACAACAACAACAACAACAGGGACCGATAGCGAAGGGTCCCATACTTTATCGGCTGCTAATCTTGGAGACTGTTTTAGGAATACGAAGTAGTGCTACGCCGGACCGGACATAAAAATGTTTGGAAAAAGTTTTGATTAAATTCAGAAACCGGATTATCTAACAGGAGGTATATAGAATGGAATGCGACTGGATGTTCTTCAAGAGTCTGCATCAGATCTTATCCCTTAGTTAGGCATTCAAACCCTGTCCGAAGCAAAGTGCATCCAAACTACAGGCGCCTGCTTCGAGAATGACCATTTTGTTGAGGGGGTGCTTAACGAGCTAATGAGAGCCTTTAATCGCAGTCAGAGCCCTGGATTGTATAGAAACTAATTATGTTTAATTTCTACATCTTGAGGCTTCTTCTATTCACTGTTTGTACGTAGCCTGCCCGACAATGGCAACGGGTCAGGGCTCTTCTGTTAATGTGATATGCTAGAATATGAACTATTATTTCCCTATCTTATCCGATTTCTTCAGCTCGCGGAACTGGACATTCTGGACTACCTTTTGGCCAAATACGCTGCACGATGAGTCGCTTAAACCATTTAAACGTAATCCTTCTTCTAGCATAAATCCAGATTCAAAACTGCACTCCTGGGTATGCTTGCATACGTTCACACACATACTTATGTACATAACAGATATATGTACATGTACTCTTCCTTATATAAATACATACATAAAATAGAAAATTATGAAGCATAATCATATTAGTTGGAAGCAGAAAATTTGAAACGGAATTGCTAACGAACCATACAGCAGCCCACACCATACAGTCAACCGCACACATGTTAACACACACACACACTCACATATGTGTATTTAGATTCATTACAACCATCAAGTAACAACAACAATATATCAAAATTATTTGACGTTGGCTGAAACACAAATTGCATAGTCATCCATACGCCCTGTCTCGCACGTGGCTTACTTTCTAAAATGTTGCATTGGGGTTGCATGACCAAGCATTTAGGGTGTGGGGTGTAGTCAATTCAATGCAGTTAGCCCACTCTGCTTGATTGCTGCTCTATTAAGTGAAGGACTCATTGCAAACTTGTTTATTTTTTTTAAATGAGAAAAAATCAGTTTAATTGGTAAAGCTTCATTTATGGAGCACTTAGCTCTTCGTAAGCTTTAATGGGTAGACATACAGGAAAATTAGTTTTCTGATTAAATTAAGTGCAACAGATTTGCTCCTCATTTACCGCTAACCGTCCACTTACCGATAAGTGGAGCCAAGAGAAAACATTTGGGGATTCATTGAAGGAAAGACCGAACCAGCGAGTAGTCTGATTCTTTTTACCCTAGCTTAGTCGATATGACTCAGACGCATATAAAGCATTGCTTTAGTTGTAAGAGTAAAGTCTAAAATCACAAAACAAGTTTTTTTTTCTATCGCAGTAGCGAAGGACCGAAATTGAAATCGCGTTAAACTCTGTAGTTCTTGGAAGCTAATGTGTTTGAGCCAGATCTGCTAAATTTGATTAGTAATTAGTAATCAACTAATTAGACGGCTTTTTTAATTGATATGATTATTTTAATTGTTTTTCAAGAAAAAGCAATTATTAATTGATTACGATTAGAAAAAATCATAAAAAATTAAAAACAATAAAAATTAAAAATAATTACGAATAGAAAAATTAAAAAAAAAACCCAAAAAAAAATTAAAAATTATCAAAAAAGGTGTTTTGATTACTCTTAATTATTTTTGGTTTTTTTTTACTGTTTTTATTTTTTTCCAGTATTCTTGATGTGTATATTTATGTGCTTCTGCAACAACACTGAAAAAAAAAATCAAAAATAATAAAAAAAAAATAAATTAAAATTATCAAAATAACTTTTTTGATTATTTCAGACTTTCCTTGATTTTTTTTAACTCTCGTAAACAATCATGCTTTTTTTTGATTACTTTTTAGTTAATTGGAAAATAATCATTAAAAGTTGAAAGTAATTGGTAATCAATCATTAATTGGATTCTCAAGAAAGTAGTCAATCAAAAAAATGAAAAATAATCAAAAAAGGTGTTTTGATTACTCTAAATAATTTTTGTTTTGACAATTTATAATTTTTTCCAGTATTCTTCATGTGTATATTTATGTGCTTCTACAACAATACTGAAAAAAAATCAAAAACAAAAAAAAAAAAAAATTATCAAAATAATTTTTTTTGATTATTTCTGACTTTTCTTGATTTTTTTTAACTATCGTAAAAACTCATGATTTTTTTTGATTAAAAATAATCAAAAATAACCAAAAGTAATCAAAACAACTTTTTTTTGATTATTTCTGATTTTTCTGGATTTCTTTTAAAACTATCGTAAAAAATCATCATTTTCTTTTGATTACTTTTTTAATTAATTAGAAAATAATCACTAAAAATTTAAAGTAATTGGTAATCAATCATTAAATGGATTCAAAAAGATAGTAATCATTCAAACCGGTAATCATTAGGATTAGTAATCATTATTTAACAGGTCTGGTTCAAGCATTTTTGAACGTACCTAAACCAAAATATAAAAAATCCCCGACAGACGTAAAAAAATGCTTGTTGGAAAAGAGCAACGGACAAATACATACAAAACGAACATTTACGAAAAGTGCAATTTATAAAAACTTTCAAAGCCACACAAAGAAAATAGAGATAAATATAAATGTAGTAGTTGATTCAGTTAATAAAATGCACCGTTATTTATCTGCGAAAATACCACATGCGACAATGAAGCTGACAACAATGCAATGCAACATTTACGATTCATCCGTAGCTTAAAAAATATTGCCACAGCACAGCAACAAATGCAAGAAAGTAAAAGAGTAAGAGATAAAATAAAAATGAAACAACTGAGATTATAACGATAAGTTTTGTGGTAAATAAAACTCAACGGCATTGGTAAATATTAACCACAAACTTAAGCTAAAGTGCTGCTGATGCTGCTCATACCGTGCAGTCAAAGCAAGTAGTTTCAAACTAGTTCAGAACTAGTATGAACACCAATCATAACTAGTTAGCCAAATGTCTTTTTTCTATGCAACAAACTGGATGATGTCCTACGAGGTGTTAATTGTCTGATTTTGGATAGAAATATACCATTGCGAGACTAGACCTAGACTAGCAAAACTAATTAAAATTAAAATTTAGTTTTAACTTTCAAGTGAAAATGATTGAAATGGGGATAACTACATACTTGTCTCACATGGGTGAGGTCATATATTCTAGAGTTGGGTCGTTCTATTCTGAACTTGTTCAATTGACCGGGTTATTAAACTGAATAAGTGAACTTATTCTTTGATTTTTGTTCTTTTTGTTCTTTTTGCTCTTTTAATTCTGTTTGTTTGTTGCTACCTTGTTCGCTCTTCTTGTTCATATGAATATGAAAGGCGAATTGATTGACAGCTGATTGATTGTTGTATGTATACTAGTATGTATCAAGGCACAAAATTTCCGTTTCAGAATCTTCATATGTAGGTATATGCTGAAATGCAAAAAAATGTCGTTCGTATATAACGATGTGTAAGGATGGAATTCGATACTTATTGGTAACATTTCAGAAGACAGTGCCTAATTTTCATCAACAAAATTGTTGGATTTTTGATACTGGATCAAAATGCGTCTTTTGATACCCCTATCGATAGTACATAGCCCCATATGATCTTAATTAATCACATTGCTCGTAAACACCAGCAGCGGTGAACAAGAATACATTAAAAAAAGGAACAAATGAACAACGCGCAATGCAACACGACCAGCAGTGAGCAAGCTTACCTACAACAAAAAAAGAACCAGTGAACAAAAAGAACGATTTGTTCGTTCATTAGAAAAAGAACAGAAGAACAGAATCCTCGAAAAGAACAAAAATGCCCAACTCTAATATATTCCAGCTCTGATGCTGGAAATATAAAATTTCAGAAATAAGTTCTATTGAGCTTTTTACCACACTGGGCACACCACTATTCTCCGAAAATTTCAATTTTTGCTGGTACAGATTTGGGATTTTCGGACTAGTTTGGGATGAGTTATAAAATTCTTTGTAAACAAGTATTTTTTCTGCCTAGTTTTGTTGTTTCGCTGCATTTTAAATACAACGGAAAGTGCAGTGAACGCATGTTCTCCGTAAGATCCCTCCAGTGTGAGCCCATATGTAGGGCTGTATCCGTGACTGTAAAAAATTTGTTGTTGATTGTTTTATGTTGCTTACGGATTTGCTGTAAATTTTCGGCTTTTTTTTTGGGCGAAATTTGTAGTTGTTGTCTTCTTTGTTACTTTCACAATACTAGGCGTTGAACTCTGCGTATCGTTGCTTTGACAGAATTATTATTCTACATTGCTTTCATTCTTTTATTGTCGCCAACAAAATAAAAAGATGCTAAATCTATTCAAGTAAATTTTTAGGTAGAAGGAAGCACTTCAGTTGAATGAAAGCTACATTCAATAGAAGTTAAAAATTAAATTTGTGCTAGGTTAGCCTAAGTTGGTTGACACTCAACATAGAAGAGACCATTGTGCCACCACTGATAAGAGCTAAATCCCTTTCTCTTTATGTGTCGCGCAGACTATCATCGATTTAAGTAGACAATCTGTTACAGAAACTTCCGTTCGGATTCTTATGCGTTCGTCTTGAGCTCCGATCATACAGGGATCGTTTACAGTATCCATCTATAATTAGAACGGCGGGGGAAATCAGACACGAGCCAGTGCTCCTAAGTAACAATGTTTCTCAACGTACACACCTCGGCCTGCTCAGTCCCTTTTCTTTCACCGATGTGACCTGGAACCCACATCACTGGTGCGGTGCAAAATGTGACTTGTTGTTGCTATTTCCTTTGTTGAAGTTTCAATACGTTTTTTCGCTTTGATCGCTGTTGGACTGTCAGAATAAGTTGAAATGTCTAAAAGACCCTTTTATGGTAGCTATCATCTCTATTACTTTTAGCTTTGAGTGAGGAGTGGTCCATTAGCTCGGCAATAGGAACATGTGACGCAATTAATTTTTTGGCCTTCTAAGCTTAAGAATGGTTGCGTAAAATATTGCATTTAATAGAGTCCGGTGAATAGAATTTCGAAAGTGCGCTTATGCGAAGCTAATTTGGTTAGAGTAAAAGAGATGACTTGCCGACCAGTAATTTCTAATCTTTGAAAGCTTTTGGAACCTTTTATATAGACACCACGCACACTACTTATTATACCATAGTACTAGAGTTGTTTTCCAGCTTCTTTACTTAGCGAAATCTGACCCTATCTCCGACTTAATCGACGGCGACCCTGTTTACGACATGGAATGCGCAGATGGGGCAAGAGTTAAATGTCCACGTAGACGGAGTACGTCTACCTACTGTCAACCTCACCCTTGGGTGTGACGTTTGACAACGGCCTCAAGTTCGCTGGTCATGCCACCGCAATAGCTTCAAAGCTACAGAGCCGAAACAAGATCCTCAAGTCACTGGCCGGCAGTACTTGGGGGAAAGATAAAGAAACATTTCTTGCTACATATAAGGCTATTGGCCATATGGTCGCGCAACCTTGCTGACACCTACTGGAGGAAATTGCAAGTCTGCCAAAACACCGCCATCACAACTGCTACGGGATGTCTGCTTATGTCATCTGAGTCTCACCTCCATCAAGAGGATAAATTGCTCAATGTTGAAGAGCACGCGGAACTCTTGAGTAGACAGTTTCTTCTGAACTGTCATACACCCAGTCATCCAAATCGACATCTATTGGCTGAAGTCCCGCCCCCTAGAGACATAAGGAGACATATTCGCAAGCATTACGATGAGATCCAGCACCACATTTCGTTGCCGTTTGATCTGCGGAACCATAGGCGGGCTCTAAATGACCTCCACGCTGAGTCGGTAGACAGATCCCTCAGGTCTCGACCTGAACTGGCTGAAGAGGAGCGTGTACTTCCGAGGGAGACTAGAGTCATGCTAGCACAACTTCGCTCTGGATATTGTAATAGGTTAAACTCTTACTTATCCAGACTGAACCCGAACATACCAAACACATGCCCTGCATGTGGTATGTCCCCTCCAAATATCTCTTCTCCTGTTCAATCGAACCTACTCTTCTAACACCAACATCACTCTGGTCCAACCCTATGGAAACTGCGCGTTTCCTCGGTCTTCCGTTAGAAGAGCCTAATGACAATTTAAAGTGATCGTGCCCATTGGGCAGGGCGAAGCACTGTTAACAACAACAACTAGTGTTGATTGATAAGTCCTTGCATTTTTGAATTGAGGGCAAGTCTTTTTAAATTCAACACGTTTGATCAAGCAGAAATTGGTCCAAATGAATTTCGTGTGCTGATTTAACTTTCTTTTTTGTATAAAATGCTTTCAGTTAAACAAGAGAAGAGTCTGATAAATACTATGCTGCATCAGTTTCAATGGCTAAAAACTGGTACACTGAGTTCCGTTGTGGTCGTACGAGCACAAAGTTCAATGAATTTTCTAACTTCTCTCGTATACCGAATAGTTATTTAAAGTTTCGATCGTACAAATGTAGTGGGCAAGCTGGAAGGCCGCTTGTGGTACCACAAAAATAGATTTAAGCCCCTTTTTGAACCAACCGGAGAGTGCCAATTTTTGCCCAGCTGACCAATCCCAGGGCTGGGAAACCACAGAAATAATGTTCTACCGATTTCTCCATTTCATCGGCGCTATAGTTCCTGCAGCATTTCCGGAACGGAACGTCTAACCTCTCTGTGTGCCGTCTAAAAGACTGTGCCGTTAAGACTGCAACCACAGGGGATACGTCCTTCTTCCTAAAGTTGTACATTTTAAGAGAACGCTCCTCTCCCATATCGGCAATGATAACCATGTTATTAGTAGCCATATTTCACATGTTCGTAGTACCGCATGCTCAACGGGACGAACTTAGCAGTCTAAGTGATATGGGGGGGAGTTAAAACTGTATGATAAGGTAGCGTCCAATGCCGCGGTAAAGCCAATTTTCTCAAAAGTCCATATAAGGCCGCTCCAATATGTACAAACATGTACAGCTTTGTTTAATATAATAGTAGTGAAATTAAATTGGATATCGTTCGACGAAATAAGAAGAAGCTGTCTTTTTAATAATTTTCATTTAAAATATAGCGAATACCATAACAGAAACCACGTAAAAAAGTTTCAAAATTTACACAAATTTCAGGAAAGGTAATTACACTTTAAAAAATGTTCATCAAAATTTGACAAGTTTTTGGCAGAATTTCTAGAACTTTGTGTGAACTTTGAAATTTTTTTTATGTGTTTCTTTTATAGGACTCGCTATATTTCAGATGAAAATTATTAAAAACCCAACTTCTTCTTACTTCATCGAACGATATCTCATTTAATTTAACTACTATAACTGTGAACACAACTGTGCGTTAAAGGCTTTTTGAGTAAAGCTTTGCTTAACTCTTCATAAAAACGAAAGAATTGTTATATAAAATAAACTAGGTATGTATCCATGGAATGATGCATATTTATCCCACCCAACTGAAATTAATCATCTATAATATAAATGCGCAAGTTGAAGAAAAGTTGCCCCATTTTTTGGCTTAACTATACACTTAAAGTATTTACAATTATACAAGGTGGCGCAAAAGTAATCCTCCTATCTGAAAATGCTATAAATTTTGCGATTGGCCCCTAAAGTCAGTTCTGTTTTGACATTTGTGTAGTAAACACATGCGAAATACACGTTAATAAACAATGTTATGCTACACTGCTCCAGAACGCGGAATATTGCTGACTATTTATTTGACCAATAATCGGTCGGGGCCAAACGGTTACTGTGAATGGTGAGCGCTACAGAGCAATGATCAACGAGTTCTTTTTGGCGCAACTTGATGAATTGGGATTGGAAAACATGTGGTTCCAACAAGACGGTGCAACAGCACACATTGCACGTGCCAGAACCGATATGCTGAACATCGGAAGCTTACTTTTGCGCCACCTTGTATATGTATAGTTAGGTATGGCGGAAGTGCAGTGTCGTCAATCAAAAAAACTTAAAAAAAAATTTTATTATAATATTGAAAAATTAGATTAAAAATTCACTTACACAAATGCCAAAGATGTCTTCACACTATAGAGCCGTAGTAGTGTGAGTAGACATGTCAGGCATGGTTTTGTGTTATTCGTGTGGTCGGCTCTCACTGTGAGTGCAAAGAGTTGGTAGTGGGCCAATGAAAAATAAGTATTCGCACTATAGATACTCTGCTGTGTCATGCATTTTTGCTTTAGTTGCTGTTATTGTATTGATTACTGGCTACGATGCCCAGTCTCAGCTGCTCTCCTGAGAGAACGAAAAGTTGCTTTGTTGGATACATTAAACAAGCAATGTAAAATATGAGCAAATAGTTATGTAAAATTCATTGCTGATACCTACAAACAGGGTTTACAAAAATAAAATAAATGATTACTCATAAAGAGTATTAAACACCGAAGAAAATTAAAGGAAAATAGAGGAAAGGAAAAGAATTGAAAGGAAGGAAAATTAATAGAAAGGAAAGGAAAGAAAAGGAAAAGGAAAGGAAAGGAAGGAAAGGGAATGGAAAGGATAGGAAAGGAAAGGAAAGGAAACGAAAGGAAAGGAAAGGAAAGGAAAGAAAAGGAAAGGAATGGTAAGCAAATGAAAGGAAGGGAAAGGAAACGAAAGGAAAGAAAAGGAAAGGTATGGTAAGGAAATGAAAGGAAGGGAAAGGAAAGAGAATTAAAGGAAAGGTAAGAAAAGGAAGGGGAAAGACAGCAAATAAAAGGAATGGAAGGGAAAGGAAAGAATAAAAATATGTTAGAGGAAAGGAACGACAGAGAAAGGAAGAAAAAAAGGCAGATGAAAGATCTAGCAAATAATTAAAATAAAATAAAGTTTATGGGTTGAATTTCAACCACTGCGCGATTTCTAGTTTTAAGGTAAAACGCACTGCGGCTAAAGTGGACAAGAACATGAATGCAGAGAAAGAAAAGCCACCATGGCGTATGAGCAATTTTTCATATATAAAAACATATTAGTAATGAAAGAAAACGCGTCACATGTATCTAATATTATTTCGTTATATTGACACAAATATGTGTTTGTACTCATTGTAATAATCGGTATTACTTCTTCAATGTTTATTTATTATTATATGTAGATCATGGAATTTATTTAGAAAAATAACAGAAATAGTCATGCTCGCAAATATAATAATTCTATTTACCTATATTTTTTATCAAAGTGCGCCAGTACCCGTTCGTATCAGCTCTTTGACGATTTTAAGCCTGAATTTCATGACTAGTCTCCTGAGCGTTTCAGGTTTTCCTGACCTCAACTCCTTTCTTTAGCTGTATCAATTACACTGCTAAAACAACGAAGTGCGGTCGAGAGCGCCTGAAACCCCCTTCCAGCTAGCCATTGAATTCATGCTTTGTGGATTCCCCTTAATTGTTTGCAGCAGAAATTAAACTCACATCCACACCCTCTTTGTTTTCACCAACCACAATACGGCCGCGTTGCTCTGTTTAATTACGGTCGCTGCTCTTGGTCAGTATGTCCGTATATTGTGCACATACTCCATATCACCTCTGCTATTTACGCAGTTTTACGGCCACAGGGAGTTCAGTGAAGAGCGACTGGCTGCGTGCTTCTTTGTTGCGCGATACGTGCCATTTCATTAAACGGGTTTGGTCATAAACTACTGGGCGTGCAGGGCAATTAATAATTTTATAAAATCAGTTGTTTTCATACGTTTTTAACTGTACGATTGGTTGAAGTTAGGCATTAATTTTAATTGATGTGTGAATGTCTTTGGGCTCATTATAGGGCAGTTAAGTAAAGATACGAGTAACAAAATGTTAAATAAAAAAATAAAAATAAATAAAAAAAACCGAAAAGAAAAAAAAATTTTTGTTTAATTTATGTGCAGGATACACATGCTTACACATCTAACTTCACGAGTACTTCGTACCCATACCTTTTTACACCCACCGTGTACTAGTATACAGGGTGTTATAGTTTTGGTCATATAACGATGGTTTGTAACAGTACAAAATAATGCAGATAAATATATAGTTCCATATATCACAGTTCATAGAATGAACAGAGGAATCCATTAAGACATGTCCGTCCGTCCGTCCGTGGACACGATAACTTGAGTAAAAATTGAGATATTCGGACGAAATTTGGCGCACAGGTCGTTTTGTGGACAAGGTAGGTTGCTATTTAAAATGGGTGAAATCGAACCATAATCACGCCCCTTTTTTCGATATCGAAAACTTCGAAAAACGTTTAAAATGAGATAATTCAATAATAAAAGCAGCTACAATAATGAAACTTGGGACATTTATTGAGTTTGTTGTGTTATTGACAATTTTATAAAATTTTTGGAAAATGGGAGTGGTGCCAAACTTTGACTGTTAATAACTTCAGAACCAAAATTTCGTAAGAGGCATACTATTGTTTTCATCATTTCACGCATAGAAAATAAGCGAAATCGCTTTCCGACTACGCCTACTTTTTTATAAAAGTTTTATGGAAATTAGGTAGAAATATTGAACTGCCCATATCTAATTAACAGATACAGGTATAATAATACAATTTGGTACTTACATAAATTTTCTTATTCTTTATATGATTTTTGCAAAAGTTTGGAAAGTGGGCGTGGCAGCGCCTACTTATGAGTCAAGCAAATTTCAAATTCGACTGGTAATAACCTTTGAACGGTGTAAGATAGAATAACGAAACTTAATATGAGGTATACTATAGACCTGTAGAGTACGCCCACGTATAATAATCAAAATCGGTAAACGACGACGTCTACTTTTGGACCAAAGCTTTCTAAAAGAGTGGTAGGAAACCGGAACAAGCTATATCTCCTTCACTGATGCAGATAGAATGCTAGAACTTCGTAGTTACAATAGCCTGATGATCTTATTAATTACTTTTTCTGAATTTTGTAAAATGGGCGTGGCACCGCCCACATATTAGTGAACAAATTGTAAAATTTAAGCTATTATTAACTTCAGAACAGTGTTAAATAAAATTACGAAACATAATACGGGGTATACTACCTACGTTTTTCAACATTATATATAGCTTATGCTGTAACCAGTGAAGCCAAGAATCTACTGTGAACATTTCTTAAAAATCGGTTGAGTACCTTGGACGCCTATACAAGATTACAACGTTATATAGCTTGGAGGCGTGGTACCGCCCACTTTTTCAAACCTATATATAGCCTATACCGTAACCAGTGAACACAAGAATCTACTTTTTAATTTAATAAAGATCGGTTAAGTACTTTGGACGCCAGACACACATTCATTTTTATTTATAAGATTGCCCACACGGTAGTAAATAAAGTTTAAAACCTCTATAGGTCATAACTCCACAACAATTTTCCAATTTACCACGACCACTTTCACACAGCTGGGTATTTAATGTTCGGTTCCACCCGAACTTAGACTTCCTTACTTGTTTTTTTTTTTTAAATACGTTGACTGTATTGTTAAAATATTATTAAATTTTTAATTCTTTAATGAATTAAATATCCTTAGCAATATTTCTTCCTGAACTTAAATTAGTGTTTGTTTTCTTCGAATTTTGTTGGTGCTATAGTTTTCAGCTAGAACTGCTTGCCCTAATCGGAAAACGAGTCAAGAGCTCATAACGTTCATAGCTTACTGTGCCCATCTCCCTTGTGTTGGTTGCATTTCTGTAATTAACGGAGTTTGAAGAAAGTAATCTTCTAGCCAGATAATTAAAGTTCAAATGTATGTGTGTACAAAAAATGTCTTGCTAGCAAACGGGACGTGTGACTTGACATGATCAAAATGTGATTTGTTAATTAAAATGATTTTGCAAAAAATATTCATATTAACTCAACACGTCGGGGCGAAAAGGCGAGTACTACCGCATACGTCTCAGTGGGTTCTCAAAAATTAATCCAAATATTTACAAATATTTCATTCAAAGAAGGCGGTCTCATACGAGGGTTTTGTATTTGGATTTCGATCGAAATGTATGTAATTTGGTGCAACCAAGCCCAGCGAATAACTTGGTCCTCGGGAACAACAAGTTGCAGGACATCAGTTCCACGGGTCATCATCAAAACCTCTATGCAGAGCAAACCAGCAAGGGATTTCAAATCATCATCCAGTTGTTTCTCGTTCAACAAAGACTTTCGACTTCTTTGTAGGCTATTCTCTATATATATCCCTATATCCCTATAGTCACCTATTCTCTATATATATCCACTATATTCACATCTGTTTAGAGCTCGTGAGCTAATCATAAAATTTCCCTCTATATTGGACCAATTGGAAGTACCTCACATTAACCACTGAACAATTTCTATCGAATATGCCGTGGCTGATGTTATGTATCTGCTTTTGACAGAGCCCACAATTCCGCGCTATACATCAATCCAGCTACAGTGAGAGATTTAGAGAAAGTGATTGGCTAGAAAGGACTTTGTTTTTGAAGAAGCAGATAATTCGAGCAGAAGAACTTTGAGAATAGAGGAATTTAGGGGTTTACCATTGTAAGCGTGAGATTCCATCAAAAGAATTCTTGTATTAGACTTTATAAACTTTCTTGTGATATGTGGTCGAGTATGTGTTTAGACAAGAGCTATAACTTCCAGCACTACAGCCAACCAACGACACTCCAAACTTCAAAACCTGGAGTCTTGGATTTAAGGAAATCCTTAAACTCTAAATGATGCACAGAGAAGAAGCCTTGGAAATTATCCTACAAATTGATGAATCCTTTCACGTCCGCCCCAATATAAAAGATAAAGTGAGCCTATCAGTAATTTAGATATATCAGAAAAGTCACTTAGATAAACAGCAAAGATACAGAGCGCACTCCCCTACTTGCGCACCATGCTTCAAACAGGTCTCTCAATATTATACCAAGGCAAAACGGGTGAAGTGTTTAGATAGTGCAAAAATATTCAGCATTGTCTTCTAGCTGATGTCTTTCATTAATTTTTGCTTTCTTGCGTCCAGTTTTTTAGATGTGTGCTTTGAGTTGATTGCGAACGTTTTACTGATTAAGATAGGACTATACAAATACACATACACACATATGTATGCGCTCATAATTCAATAGATGTCACCAACATTAAAGAAGAGTGTGTCAGCAAGCTTTTTGAAATTTTCCCACAGTTCATTGTGCCGAACAAAGGATTCCAGTAGACGTAAGCTAGCAAGAAGCTATCATAGAACTTCAAGTATAGCGAGAATATATTTATAGCAACTGCAATGCGTGCAAGACACTTAAAAAGTCGGAATCTGATTAAAAGCCATAACAACTTACATAAGCACTACAAAAATTCAGGGCGGGATAGAGAGGGGGCTCGCCTGTCACACCATTGTGTTATGGCATTTGTAAGCGATTGACTTTCATAACTTTTTTTTTCTTTTTCTTTCACTTAAATTTCCTCTACTTATGAGTAAATATGTCCCTAAGATGATATAAAGCGTTGCTATATATATGTAGCTATAAAAACAAAAAATATGAAAGTAAAGAAAACAAAAGAAAATGGAAACAAAAAAAAGAAAGCAGCGTCGACACAAATAATAAGAGTATGCTTTTAAGGATAACATTCATTAGGATGGGTTGAAGATTTCTTTTTTTGCGTTTTGTTAGAAGTGAAACAGAAATGTGGTAATCCAAAAATCTAGTGCACACCTACATACTTCTGACTGGTATCGAACTTTGCCGAAAAGTACCAAACTGACTAGTGTGCTTGTGATTTATTCTAATTGTAAGATAGTTCACAACTAGTTGGTCTGACTGGAGGGAAAATACAGCCGGCGGCATCGAACAGGCGCCACTGAGACAGCAGCATGAAATTTCCAAAACAATGTTAAGTGGAGTGTTGATGGTTAATGAATTACATAAATATGTTGGCTGGGGGATTGACCTGTTAGAGATTATTGAAAATTTTGCATGAATTTATAAATTTTTTATGTATTCTCAAATTGGGAACGCCAGTGCAAAAATTGTATTGCATCATACTAGTATTTGCGTAAAATGCTTTACCGGTCTTAATAAGGTGATGTGGAGAGAACTTTTATGATGTAAAATTAATGATTTAGCTTTTACAAGTTCCACCAAAGTTCATTCCAATAAAAATGGCTGCGAATGTTTACTTTACTTTGAGCAGTACCTTGCCTACTTTAATAAAAATAAAAGGCGTGAGTAATGTGTAAACATGTGTATACTGTAGATAAATTTAATTTAATTAAACCTTGCCCAGTGGTTGAATTTCAAGCACAAAACTTTATATTGTTTTTGTTATTAGCTACTCCTTTCTTGGCCTTCTTTCTCTTCTCTTCTTGTTGTTCCTTTACTATAAATTATTTTTATTTTATTTGCCTTGCTCTTCTTTCTCCTTATATAATTTATTTTATTATATTATATTTTACTGTTTCTTTTCCTTTCTTTCCTTGGTTTTCTTTCCTTCCATTCTCGCTATCATAGTTCCTTTTAATTAATTAAATTTAATTTTGTTTTATTTTATTTTATTTTGATTGTTGTTGGAGCAAAGCTCGAATTTTTATGTTTGTTTGTTAATTGATTTTAGAGGAAAAATTACAACGATATGCACAGCGATGGTATTAGATGACATGTTTCGAAGTGCCCAACTTCTCATCAGACCCCTTCTCGGACACTGGGATACGAACCCAAGTGTCTGCACCAAAGCCGCTGTTAGAGTACTCTAACAACTAAGCTATGATGCCCTGTAGTGTCACGATGCATTTTTCCTCTAATGTGCCATTTGCTTATTCCTTTTATACATTATTTGGTACATGTATTTTTATATGTCAACTCAAGGAAAGTGGAATATTTTTAGGCGCGTTCATAGAACAGTTTTTAGATATAGAAGGGCTTTTTCGCATATCAACATTCCCGTGTTATTTGTTATCCCCCCGCACTGTACCTGTATCAATTATAGTTATGGTGATTGTTGTTGGAGCAAAGCTCGAATTTTTATGTTTGTTTGTTAATTGATATTATTTATATTTATTTTATTTAATACAATTTTTTTAATTTTACTTTTTTCATTTATATTTGTTATATTTTATTTTGTTTTCTTTTATTTAATTTCATTTCATTTCATTTTTTTCTTTCGCTTCCTTTCCTTTCCTTTAATTTCTTTTCCGTTATCATTGTTCCTTTTATTTAATTTAATTTAATTTTGTTTTATTTTATTTTATTTAATAATATTTTATTTTATTTTATTGTATTGTATTTTATTTTATTTTATTTTATTTTTTAATTTTCTTTTATTTCTTTTAATTTTTTAATTTTTTAAATTTTATTTTATTAATTACATTTAATTAAGTTTTGTTTATTTAATTTTATTTTATTTTATTTTATTTTAGTTTATTTAATTTTAGTTTATTTTATTATATTTTTATTTATTTTATATTTTCGGTCTATGCCTTCATCTGGGCAGGCATTATTTTCCCTCTCCTGCTCACTTTTAAAAATATTAATACAACATGTGCTGTACCCAGTGGCCTCATGGATCTACTGTGAAAATTTCATAAATATCGGTTTATTTAATTTATAACATGTACGTACGTGAGTATGTATAACAATAATTCAATTTATAATCACATAAATATGTATGAACCATAAATTCTATCAACATACATATTTCATAACACCCTTCACAACCAATTCACCTGGCAATAAATCATCGAACAAGTATGACTTTTAAATGAAATGTGCTATCATATACCATTAAACATCAATGTCAAACGCAAAACGTACCAATTGTGAAGCTACCCTGCAGTGAAACTAACGAGTTAGGAGCTGGTTTAAAACTAGTATGAACTCCAACTACAACTACACCTTTTCCAAGTTTACTTCAGAAAGCATAAAGTGTTCTTCAGAAATCTTAAAATGTATTGCGGAATAGTGAATTTTACTTCAGCTGCAGTAAAATAATATTCAGAAAAATAATTCAGAACCCATAAATTGTGCTTCAGAAACTGTAAACTCTGAGCTACTATTGAATATTCCGAAGTACAACTGACTATTCTGAATTGAATTTTACGCATCCTGAAGTACATCTGACTATTCTGAAGTACATTTGATGAGTTCTGAATTACACCTGGAAAAGATTAAGTCAGAAAACTGTTATTTGGAAATAGTTTGATAATTTTTGGAAGACGTTAAATGTTCGAGTTTTGCTGGCGGACATACCAAATTTAAAGAATAAGTTATAGTAAGACTTTTCCATATCTGGTCATTCCAACAAATTAATTTTAGTTTCCTATCGATTTTTCCTTCTCCGATCTCACTAGTAGTATTTTCTCTAACAAGTTTTTTGGTTCTCTCAGGGTTATACATGAGTGAGCCACATCGTCCACTATATGTAGATTTGCATGCTGGCACATGTGCCACTAATATTCTAACACTAAAACGCAACTAAGAGGCTGTACGCATTCGACCACATCGAGTATAACTCTTTGACTTGAATATGAATATAAAATATAAGATATAATGTCTGTGTGTGAAGAGTAAGAGATTATGCTAAGTTATGAGAACAAGGATTTATTGCTACAGAGAAATAAAATGCCTTGAATATTTGATATCACCTGAAACACTTATGTACAAGTATATACTTACTATCTATGGGAGATTCTCAAGTGATGGGTGGGGCATTTTAACTCGATATTGTTGCAGTAAGACACTGGTCAATTAGTCAAATTTAATACAACCACTAAAATAAGAAATTTTGATATTGTCTCACAAATAGCCATTAAATATGTAGCTTCAGACGGACTTTTAATAATTTTTCATTGAACTTGGCAATAGCCTCTCGCCCTTTTCTCATTTATGTAGCTTAATTAAATTATTTCCACGAATAATGATTAAACTAAATTATATAGTTAAAGAGATATTGCGCCATTAACGCCCACTAACATGCAAACCCAGCCAGTTTGTCAATTAGTTAACCTTGCCAACTGAAAATTGCGTGATTATATGACATTAATGACTAAATATACAACAGAGCAATTTCAAAATCGTTTTTTTAAAAGTGGCAGCTTTAGTGTTTCGCACCTTTCAGGATATACAGCTATAAATTAAGTGTACAAACAATGGTGTATGTATCGGTAGGTATGCTTGAAAGTAAAATAAAGTAGAATGAACTGAAATAAAATAAAATAATATCAATTAACAAAATAAAAGAAAAAAAAAATAAAATAAAAAAAAATAAAAAAAAAATAAAATAAATTAAAGTAAAATTAAAAAAAAAAAAATAAATTACACTAAAAAAAAGAAATATAAAAAAATAAAATAAAATAAGATAAAATAGAATAAAAAAATTAATTAAAATAAAATAAAAAAATTAATTAAATTGAAAAAAAGAAACAAAAAAATAAATTAAAATAAGATAAAATAAAATAAAATAAAATAAAATAAGATAAAATAAAATAAAATAAAACTAAATTCAAGTATTCATGAAACGAGCTCAAGACGAAGAATAAAAATTTTTCACTTTTTAATTTTTAAGAAAATTATTATTGTTTTTTATTTTTTAATAATCATTTTTAATTAATTATTAAGAGTTTTTTGATTGAATAGAGTAGAAAAAATGTTTAGAGACAACTGCCATAGCTTTTCTCATAGATCCATTTCGGAAGCTGCTAAGCTTCTTCATCAGAGAAATTTTGGCACGCATTGCTAACCATTAAGCTAACGATACGCTGGTTTTGATGTCACCTAAACTCCTAATTCTATTCTGCTTTACGATATACACAAACCACTTCCTCCATCTGACAGTTAGTAGTGTGATCATGATGGATTTTTT
This sequence comes from Merzomyia westermanni, assembly GCA_949987695.1. Taxonomy (NCBI): domain Eukaryota; kingdom Metazoa; phylum Arthropoda; class Insecta; order Diptera; family Tephritidae; genus Merzomyia; species Merzomyia westermanni. The sequence continues at coordinate 13,199,050 of OX465288.1, read as the reverse complement.
GGTAGATCTGTTTTATCATCATCAGACGATTTTTCCTACTCTATTCAATTAAAAAACTTTTAATAATTAATTAAAAATTATTTTTAAAAAATAAAAAATAATAATAAGTTTCTTAAAAATTAAAAAGTGAAAAATTATTATTCTTCGTCTTGAGCTCGTTTCATGAATACTTAAAATAAAATAAAATAAAACAAAATAAAATAAAATAAAGTAAAATAAAATGAAATAAAATAAAATTAAATAAACTAAAACGAAATAAAATAAAATAAAATAAAATAAAATAAAATAAAATAAAATAAAATAAAATAAAATAAAATAAAATAAAGCAAAACAAAACAAAATAAAATAAAATAAAAAATTATAAAATGAAATGAAATAAAATAAAAAAATGAAATGTACATTTTTAGTATTTTTGACAGGTTGTGATATTATTGTGAAGTAAAAATGTTATTCTAGTCGATTTTGTGGTTAAATTTCTAGTTGTTATACCGATCTATATATAATGTCTATATTCTGGTATCCTACAAAGTTCTGTCAAGGCGTTAGTGACAAAAAAAACTATGAATCGACGTGATTGAACCTTATTTGTGAGGCTTTAGACGCGATAAATTAACTATAGCTCTGATTTTCAAAACTCGAGAGTAATTTGAAAACAAACAGTGTTTGGTTAATGGCCGAGGATAGTCGCATTGGTAAAACGAAAAATGCATTGCATGTTAGCGATAAAATATTTGCACACACAATCGAAACAATCCAATATCAACTGTGGCACAGTGAATTACTTGCTGTAAGCTCTTTGTTGCTGTTTTACATTTCAATTGCCCCAACGCTGTGTATTACAATTCCGTCTTTCCATTATTTTATAGCTGTAAATATTATCCACTTTTACATATTTATTTACCGCTATTTTTACTGCTATTTGTTTACTGGTGCTGCACCACTTAACCCACTTAACGGTAAATAAAATCAATACAAAATTGTATGCCATCATCATAGCACGTGGCCATTTGCAGTCTGTTGTTACCGTTAGTATTGCCGGTGTTGCCATAGTTGCCGTAAACTTAGCTAATTGTTTGATTCATCCCTTGCTGGTGCTCGGTTGTTGTTTATTGTCTATGACTTGTACGTCGCAATGCAGTCAGCTGTTTGGCACTCGTTGGCATTTGACGCATTAGTATGTCGGCTAGTGTGACAGTCGTGGGTTGCAAATGGGGGACAGGCAATGCAATGGAAGTTTGAATTGAATGTGTTTCTTACATTTGTTATTTAAATAGAGATGTTGAAAACGATCAACAGACGTAAGTCCATGCAATGCGATGCGGTTGAATAGTTCCTTTCAGAGGGCGCACCCATGCCATGCTATGCAAGTATAACTGAGCCATAAGGATCAGATTCTCTTTAATTTTGTGGTGGGCGGTTTCCAAGTTTGTTTTAGAAGTCAGCTGAATGTTTACTGAAAAGATTGTAATGGCAGAAAGACAACCGAAGGCCCTTGCCGACCCTGTTTGAAATTTTTTTTTTTATTATACACCCCACGACTTGAAACTGGTACCTTCGGCATGTTAAATATGCATACTTCTACAATAAAACGGCGTCTGTCACTTATTATTATTTGATTGAGACCTACCTGGAAGAGTTTTATTAATTTGCCTTGCTGAACACTGCTTCTGCCACTGGCCTGACTCGCCAAAAATTAGAGAGTACTTTTCGAAAACTTGGTAAAAGTAGCCACGATGTTAGTTAAACTAAATCTTGTTCAGGATTCCGTATCCCGAAAAATTTAGAAAACATCACTCTCAATGCGTCCATACAAATGCACAACATTTAAAAGCCAATAACAGCTGGTAGGTGTACAATAATTTGTCAACTTGTGTATGTCGCAAGGCACCATTGCTCGTTAAGCCGATTTTCGCCGTTACTATTTATTTTTATTGTTCCCCAAAAAGTATGTAGCTCTGTGCTTTGTTAACTTTGCGGCAATATTGGCAAAGCTACTGTGTATTTACTATGTGGAACCACAAATTTCAGCAACTGGAATTTAAATTTAAATCGCTTAAGTGCAATGACTGCTGTCCCCAAAGACCGCAGATTGCAGGGAATGTTGGTTAAATGACTTCTAACTTGACGATTGGCAGCAAATGTGGCAGCTCGAGTTTTTCATTTCACTCACTCTACAACAAAAGCTCTTAATCTCTCACCATCATTTTTCTTTTTTGAATCTGTTTGCGACTTTAATCTGTCCATCAGGAAATTGTTCAGAAAGTCTGTACTTTATTTATTTAAATCTTTTAAAGCTAGCAAAAAGCTTTCAGGGCTTAAACTCTTGTTGGACATGCATTTATTTGTTGTGAACAATTTTATGTAGAAATGTAAAATGGTTGCCAAAGACTGTCTGTTATCTATAGTGGTAGATTTTTCTGCCTCATATATTTTTATACCTTGTTGCAATAATTACGCCACCGTTAACGGTGTGGCATTTCTATTTTTAGTTATTTTTTTTTAAATTATTTTTTTTTTGTAATTTCATTGTTTTATTTAATTTATTTTTTTTAAATTTAATATATTTTTATTTTATTTTATCTTATAACATTTTCCATTATTTTGTTTCACTACATTTCATTTAACTTCATTTCATTTTATTTCAATCATTTCATTTCATTGCATTTCATTTTCTTTTATGTTATTTTATTTTATTTAATTTTATTTTATTTTATTTTATTTTATTTTATTTTATTTTATTTTATTTTATTTTATTTTATTTTATTTTATTTTATTTTATTTTATTTGATTTGATTTCATTTTATTTAATTTAATTTCATTTAATTTCATTTCATTTCATCTTATTTTATTTTATTTTACTTTATTTTATTTCATTTTATTTTATGTTATTTCATTTTATTTTATTTTATATTATTTTGTTTTATTTTATTTTATTTCATTTAAGGTATTTAATTTTATTTAGTTTTATTTTATTTTGATTTATTTTATTTTATTAAATTTTTTTTTATTTTATTTTATTTTATTTTATTTTATTTTATTTCATTTAAGGTATTTAATTTAATTTAATTAAATTTTTTTTATATTATGTAATTTAATTCATTTCAATTCATTTTATTTAGTTTTATTTTATTTTATTTTATTTTATTTTATTTTATTTTCTTTGATATTATTTCATTTTATTTTGTTTTTATTTTATTTTGTTTTTTAATTTTTTTAAATTTATTTTATTTTGTTATATTTTATTTTATCTGATTTTATTTTATTAATTTTTTTATTGCGTTCAATTTTTTTTAAATTTTATTTTATTTCATTTCGCGTCCTGGGACGCGTAAATCAGAAGCGGTCTGAAAAAGTTTTTTCAAAACGGGATCGTCCCTCTGAAAAAACGCATCTCCTTTCCAGATGCCGTTCGCAGTCGCTAAAAAACTGCAGCACACCACAAATTGATAGAGAAGTTCGGCCTTAATCTCCTGGGAGGTGCATCGCGCCAACTATTTTCTTAGTTTTATTTAAATACTCACAACTAGGTATAAGTGTTGATATTCATGAATGTTAATGCTTTTGCTGTGTCTGTTCTCATTCCTCTTCGTGATTTGTATGAATTCAATTTTGGTTACAAGCTGTCATGTGGGCATTGTAAATGCATTAATCATGGGCCAAGTAGTACTTGCAATTATACATCTTCACATATGTACACATGTAGGCTTATTGGTGGTTAAGTTATGTAGCAGTTTACTGTAAAGATATATAGTAAATATGCGTGTGTGTGTTGGCGCTCGTCACCGAAAAATTTTGCACCTTATGTGGGGCTTATCCCACTTGCTTAAAGTTCTTATAAAGCTAGCCTTGAAGTCTGTAATATGGTATGAGGTATAAAGTACATACCATAATCATAAAATATAAAATCTGCCTAACTTCTCACCTTTGATGAAATAATATTTTAAATCGTTCACGCTACAGTGAATCCTGAGCGCACCGTTTTGCTCCCAAAGGATTATAATTTCAAAAGCACTCACCAGATGAGATCACCATCATCTTTATATCGAGCTTGGCCAGTATTTTTCAACTCTAACATTTTTGTGACAATGTTTATAAAATGTAATCACTTCGACTTCTAAATCAAAGTGGAAAATCTTAAAATTAAGCGAGTACAATGTTGCATGATTTGGCTTAGGTGTGTTGCTTTGGCAGCTTAAAAATACACAGCTTACAAGAGCTCAAGCACCAAACTTCAGAAGATGGAATGTTTTGCAGTTCTCTCAACTTTTGGTTTAATTGCAGGCTGATTTTTCAAATATTTCTCTACGGTAGTGACCCCCAACAGCCGCCGAGAAGCAAAATTAACAAGTAGCTGATGAATAATTTGATGTTAAAAGAAGGCCCTATTTTTGTTAAATTTTGTCAGTAATACAACTCACAGCAAAACGTATTAAAGAGTTTTTTAAGAAATTTTGTCAGAGAGTTTGTCAGTTTTGGCTATAACCGATATGGTAAAAAGACATGTAATATTTATAAAATAATACAATATGTGTAGACGGAAAGCAGCATTGAACGCTGCCGGCATATTCCATATTAATTACAACCGCTTACACTATTTTTTTTTGGGTACTTTTGATGTCCATGCTCGCGTATGTCCTCGCAAACAACTACAATGCAAACCGTTAAGCGTCGATGTCGGTTTTGTTTGCAACGTATAATGCATTGGTAAAATAAAAAACAAGTAAGGCAGTCTAAATTCCGGTGCCGCCGAACATAATATACTCAGTGGTATCTCACAACGGAACTGTGGGAGTGAGGTTTTCACTGCTTCTAAACTTTATTTAAAAATATTTATTGTTTTGCCAATTAGATTGATAGTAAAAATATACAACTCTATTAACTAAGCAATTAATCCTATCTAAATATGACCCTGACATAGAAAAATATTGAGTATCAGCCGCCGCGCAGTGAAGACAACGTCAAACAGAAAAAAATTTAAAACAAAACCAACTAAAAGAAGCATTCAATTTACTTCTTCGAGTTTCATACCGGTCTTTGTTATGTTAACAATTTGTATATGATTGTTATCATAAATAGCAAATGTGGAAAAATTAAATAAATTTAAGAAAATAGCCTGGAATTGAACTCATCTTGCCTGCTTCTTATATAAGTCTATAGACGTTGTCGTACTTCATCTAATAATCAAGTTAACATCAAATTAGACAACCAATTGAATATTGAAGCAAATGGGGTTACAAGGACCTACTGTGTGTTACTTTGTTGGCTATCTCAATAGTTGACTTGGGCAATACGTGCTTGAGGAATCTCTGGATTTAATTTTTCTTCCTGAGTTTTTGGATGTTTTTATATACTCCGATTGTACGATTATACACGGTACCGTAAGGCGCACAAATTTATACTACGTGTGCTAAGCGCAACTGAGTATAGAAATTAAATTGACAAAAGAAAAAGGAACATAAGCAACAAAAACAAAAACTGGAAAGTCGCCAAAGCAAAACAAGTTCTTTGTTGCGGTTTTCGTTTGTCATTTCCCCTATGCATTGCTGCTAGCTATGCAAGTTCCATGACACTTTTGGAAGTCTTAAAACTGGAAAGATGATGTAACTTGTATTTTCGCCAAACAAACTTTAAAATGAAATATGTATTTTAGTCCTGCAGAAGAAGAAGAAGTTGTTTTTATACTCCTACTTTATTTTTAGTCTTCCTAAATAGTGGTTACCCCAGCACCTTTTCATAACTATTCGATATACGAGGTGTGTTCAAAACGTATCGCGAATTTTGAATTTTCGCTGGTTGCGTATATTCGAATTTCGAATTTTTTGTGGCGTTATGTTGGTACTCATGTCTCTCACTTATGCCGACAAGCTCGGCCACTTTGAATGTTCAGTTAATTGTTGACAGCTGCTTTGCTTGCACGTGTTTTGGATCGTCTTCGATTTTTACCTATTCAAAAAAATGGATCAAAGAACCTGTATCAAATTTTGTGTGAAAAACGAAATTAAGTGCGCGGATGCATTCCGAATGTTGACTGTGGCATACGGAGAAGCTACCTTGGACCGAAGCAACGTTTATCGGTGGTACAAAATGTTCTCAGAAGGCCGAGAAGATGTGCAAAGAAGAACAAAAATTGGCTTTTGCACCACGATAACGCCCCTGCTCACGCATCGTTGCTTGTGCGCGACTTTTTGGCCAAAAACAACACACTAATGATGCCGCAGCCACCGTATTCCCCAGATCTGGCCCCCTGTGACTTTTTCTTGTTCCCTAAACTGAAGAGGCCCATGAAAGGACGACGTTACGCTTCTCTTGACGAGATAAAGACGGCATCGAAGGAGGAGCTGAACAAGATACAAAAAAATGATTTTTTGAAGTGCTTCGAAGATTGGAAAAACCGTTGGCACAAGTGTATAATATCTCATGGGGATTACTTTGAAGGGGACAAAATAGATATTCATGAATAAATAAATAATTTTTGAAAAAACACAAAATTCGCGATACTTTTTGAACACACCTCGTATGTTGCAAGGCTACCATAGCATTGCTCCTTCAGAGTGTATCTAAGCTCATGGCGGGCGAGTAGCTTATTTAAATTAATTTTTGTATAATTTTATTTTGTTTGGCTCAGACCGAGACGACCGTCTAGCGCAAATGTTTTATAAATTGGTTGTTCTGTATAGAACGGGGGGGGGGGGGGTACTGGGCACCTGTTACACCTTTTACGTATTAATTGGGGGATTCACCTCCTCATTTTCGATGTGAAACCCCCCAATTTGGGATTGCAAAACATAAACTATGTCTTTGGAATATTTCATAAACTGGTTGCGAATTACAGTAACATGCAATTGCAAATAAAATAAACGAAAGAAATAATTACAGCTTATGTCGCTTAAACAAAGTGGAGTGAACATAGTACCTTGGTAAGCTATCTGGAAAAATTCGACCACATCAAAAAAAAACACGGCAGTTGGAGCATACTTTGAATAGGAGGTGAAGGAAGAGCGCTATACTATTCCGCCCATTATAAAAAGGCCGGTGAGCGTAGGAAGGTATAGAGCTCTCTTGATAATGAAGGAAACCGCAAAAGCTACAAGAGATATAGAGCGGGCCGACGCTCTAACTGCAGACTTTACCTCTATGAAAGATATAAGGGAATCAATTGAGTTCGGCTAAACGCGTGTTTTCCAATTCTGGCTAGATCTTGTTACTCTGCATGTCCAGTATTTGCTTTGCTAACTCAAAGAAAATACTACAGGTTGAGTAAGGCCCCGTGTTACGTTCTAAAATTTTTCCAGTCAATCAAGAGTGATGGCAAACATTTACAGCCCACTCTGCATCTCAACATTTTTGAGCTCATATGTTTGATGCTGCTCTGCTATCCCAGTAAATGTGAAATTCTCTGGGGAGTAGTTGATAGAATTGCACCTAAGGGACTCTATAGACAGAACATCCATCCGTCTTCCCAATCATCAACTACCTCTGTCTTTCAGGCGAAGGTCGTTGCTCTAAGCACGCAGTGGATGGAATGCTATTCAGAGCTCCAAATGTCAGTGAGGTAAACGTTTATTCAAAGTGCTTACCTCATCCACCGAGGGGGCATTGCCAGAAAATGCTTGATCTCGCTAGCGGCTGCTTTGGACTTCTTTAAAATTAAAATCATTTCGACGCTAAGTAGTCAATGAAAGGCTATTGCTCTTTTTCTTGCTACGTCCATTGGCTTCTGCGTGATTTCGGGGAAAAATCTAGTTCGAGATGGTCATTTTAAGCCACGTGCGAGGACTCTAGGCAAACGTGGCCCTACACCTGTGGAACACGTAGCGAGTTCATACTAAACCTTAAGCGACCCTCGCTAAAGCGCCTAATTGGGTATTCACTGAAGACCGTCTGATGGGAATACGTGGTGAGAGCATTGGAGTTCCATCGAACGAATTCTGGAGGAGATGGAAAGTTTATGTACATTGGAACGTTTTTCCGTCATCCGTTTTGAAAATTTGTTTGGAGACAAACCGGTTTCGGCGATGTGCCATTTTCAATGCCATTTTTCGTTCGAAATGGAAAGTGTCGAATACTCCCTCTACAGCTGTCTCGCACTGGCAAGGACTCTTAAGGCGCTAGGCTCTACTGACCTTTATCTAACCCAATCCTAAGTAAACGCTGGGCTGATACTTCCTTTATGTAGGTGTCGTGTTCCTTCTGGGCCACTGGGCACTGTCTGACGGGAATCTTTGCGGTGCGCTTGAGCATATTGAATACACCCAATCTAGCTATTCAGCCTTTGCAAGGACAACCTGGAAATATCTTTGCGTCAAAGTATTGGATTCTACTGAAGAAATATCCTGTGTTGAGGTCTATTCTATTGCTGTCCAACGTAACCTTATCTACTACACTCTATGTAAAATTGGCCATGATGGGCTATATTTTCCAACTCGGACCAACTTTGAGAAACGATTTTGTTGACTTTATTTTCGGTAGCTCTATTAGTTCTTTGTGTAAGCTTACAATCAAACTTGCAATACTTTTAAAATGCGTGACACAAATAGCCTTTAATGAACATAAATTAAGATAACATAATTCTTAAATTGCCTTACAACAACAAAACTAATTTTGTATTTATTCCATTTCATTTATTTTCAGCAGCTCCATTCGGAGTATAGGAGCACTTATCGCTGGCATGAGTTTACTGGTAATTCGCGGCCCGAAGTGGTGCGTCGTGCTCCAGCGCCCAATCCTAGTCAATTCATCGGTAAGTTGAGTTTTTCTATAAATATTTTCGTAAATATGCTTACGCTACAAAAACAACAAGTATTCATATATAAAAATGCAATTCAATTAGTGCTTCAATGCTTAATCACAATTACAATCCAATTACTATCTTAAGCCTCATTAACAGGTCCAACGAATGAGCCTCCATTACCAAGGCGAAAAAAATGTCCCGAATTGGCATATAAATCGCACGAATTTATTATCGGTTCTGAGTACACAGATGCGAAAGGCGGATATGCCAGTGCAAATCGATTAGCAAGGGTAAGTAAAATATGTAAGACTTTTATATATATATAAGAAGAAACTTAAGATTTGGTAAATCGATTTGAGTTTGACAACAGATATGTTAAATAGGAGTAAGGCTTTGGGATAATCAAAAAACGCTTTGTCTTAAACATCTCATACTATGGAGCTTCATTAGGGAATCACTAGCCTAAGAGGGTATTCCCACGGGCAGGTTAATTGAGAACATTGTTGGGAGTTTGTTGAGTTTGATTTCTTTTTGGCTTACTACGCTCAGCTGGTTTGCGAGTGTGGCATAGCATTTGAATGGCATTAGTTACGCCTCTCAGCCGTCATTATCAATATCAAGCATGCTACTATCAATATCGAAATTCTACTGTTACTTCAAAAATGTCTTTGAAGAGCAGATAATAAGGGTAAGATGACCTAGAAGAGGCAGAGAGAGAGAGAGGTAAAGTCAATTCGTTTCAAAAGGTTCGCAATAAACTAAATTCAATATTGCCCATGCCACCGTGGGGGGCGTTATTGTTGGCGGCCTACCACCAAGTGCGAGCCCTGGTACAGGTAACATCAAAAATGTTTTGGAAAAAAGTTTTTTCGATAAATTAAAAGTAGTACACCACAAGTTGGTAGAGAAGCTAGGCCATTAACTCCTCGGAGGTATATATCGCGCCAATTGTTTATTTCTATTTTAATATTAACAAGGAAAGTCAGTAGTATTATAGCAATCTTCACCCTATAGCCTTTGGCTGAGCTGCAACTAGGAGAAGATTCATTTGAATCACAGCATATAGGACTAGGCAATATTTGCGTATTGAACTGAAAAATGTTTTTACAGCGCAATATACAGGAACAATCCGAAAAGTTCGCAGCTCTTTTTTTAAACTTGTAAGAGAACACTAAGCCACACTTGGGATAAACCGCCTGCCCTTTCATATTGGCAATGCGTCTTAATGCTGCCAATTCACGATTTGACTTTCAGCGCTCAAATTTACATAATGGCCTCCAAAGTCCTTCATATTTCACATGTGATTGTAATGAACAATCGTTTTTTCTTTTTTCAACACTCCACGACTATCGCCGCAAATAAATACAATGGGCATTCACGGCCTTTACCGCTTTCATTTGCGTGGCAGACTTTATTGTTAGGGCTTTGGCAACATCCAAAGATGGCCTTGTTTAGTGGTACGAGATACGTTCTGGCAAGGTTGAATTAAATAGGATTTATAGTTATTTTTAAAACATTATGCAAATGCTGGTATTTTCTACTTTTCATTCGATTTATGTTTGTTTGCGCATATTTTGATAAATAATTGCTAAATCGGCTAATAGAATTTATGTTTTTGTAATCGACTCGGCACACGAAATTTATTTTTTAGTTGTATAAATGCTAATTTCAATTTAACAAAATTGGCGAAATAAACAATTCTATGTGTTTTTGTAAAGTTTCAGTGCATTTCATGACCCGTTTTTGTCACTTCTATGTTCTATTCGAATTTTATGGCGTTTTAACCTACTGAACTGCAGTTTGAGCTTTTAATTAATGAGCTTGCAATGGGTGTAGTGTTAGATATTACAATTCTGGGGTAGATTTTTGTTCTGATTACCGGTGATACACTGGTACCCAAAGTATTGAAAAATTTAACCAGCAGAAGTGTATACCTTTTGATTGGGAAGTACTTATACAAGGTGGCGCAAAAGTAAGCTTCCGATGTTCAGCATATCGGTTGTGGCGCGTGCAGTGTGTGCTGTTGCACCGTCTTGTTGGAACCACATGTTTTCCAATCCCAATTCATCAAGTTGCGGCAAAAAGAAATCGTTGATCATTGCTCTGTAGCGCTCACCATTCACAGTAACCGTTTGGCCCCGACCTATTATTGGTCAAATAAATAGTCAGCAATATTCCGCGTTCTGGGGCAGTGTAGCGTAACATTGTTTATTAACGTGTATTTCGCATGTGTTTACTACACAAATGTCAAAACAGAACTGATTCTAGGGGCCAATCGCAAAATTTATAGCATTTTCTGATAGGAGGATTACTTTTGCGCCACCTTGTATATACATAATCAGCCTGATTCTAAACGAAAAGTCCGCACGTATTTTTCCGCTTATCGCTCTTCGCCTATTCTAAACGATGTTCGAAAAAAGCGAAAAGTGATTTTGCTAGTAAAGTAAGTATTACAAATAAAATGAAAAGGGAGAATACTTAACAGTTTTTTGCGAGATATTTAGCCAGGCAATTTTGAGTGAGCGCTGAACAAAATGTAAGCAAACTTTTAATAATAAAAAATCACTTTTATACATTAATATCGTATTGCTCTGCGTTTTTAGGACGAAAAGTATAAATAATCTGCAAATATAAACTTTAGTAAGCCTTATGCAAGGGCAGCCGGAAATTCCCGCGCCTTCCATAAAGGAAGAAAGGAAGCGCTGAATAGATTTTGACAAAATGGTGAGGAGTTCCCGTGCTACCGATTCTTCGGTTTCTACTTCTGCTACCATTCCAAAGCAATACTATGCCTTTTTATGATTAACTTATTTAATTTAACTACTTTTTATCAAAAAGTATTATTTTTCATTCACTGATTATAAAAAGTAGTGCCAAAACAAGACATAAAATAGCAACACAGCTGAATTCCAAAAAATCGAAATCCCTCTTCCCCCATTTTTCTGTTCACTAGTGAAAGAGAATTGGCGGAAATTTTCCTGCCAAACAAAAATTCCCGCAAGGAAAGAAAGTCGAGCGGATATTTAGAATCGGGCTGAATAGCTTTTAGTCGCGGCTCCGCCAGCGCGAAGTTAAAAAGGAAAATAACAAAAGTTCTGCTGAAGACATTTTTATTTATTAGCCAGATAAATATTTAGTGTTACATCTACATACCAAATTTCATCGAAATCCAAAGCACTGTTCTCACGTGTTTCGCGTATCCGAGTTATATAGAAATGACCTATCATCTATCTGTCAGATAAAAAAAGTTGAAAAAACTACAACAGTGCAATTTTTATAACACTATTTGAACTTCAATATTTTTCTCATATTTTTCAAGATCATAAAAGTCTTTGAGGGGATTTAGCAGGGTTCGAAGTTCTTAGCTTTTTTTTTTAACAAATCACATAGTTAAAAGCAGAATAAAATAATACTTGAATAGCTGATTTATTAAACATTTTCTTTGCTTGCTTCTCCATTTCATATTACAGTCTGAAGAGCGCGGCGGTACACCATCCAGACGCAGCAAATCTGAGGGACCACCAATTGTGCCCAATGGACGCGCATATGCCATACCAGAGGAAGTTGATGGACGAGCTAAAAAACAGGTATACTTTTGAGAGCATGACAGTACATAGATTTAAATTTTTGTAACTATTATGTGCATACATATTTGCATTGCGAGTACTTAGGTATCGATTTAGTCAGAAGCATCAATCTGTAATATAAGTCATAGTTGGGCACAGTGCAAATTCTAACCAAACCTGCTAAATTTGATTGGCAATTAGTAATCAATTAATTAGACGCCTCTTTTTGATTGGTAATGTTATTTTAATTGTTTGCGATTAGAAAAAAAAAATCTGAATGAATCAAAAAAAGTGGTTTTGATTACTTTCGACTATTTTTGATTATTTTTGATTTTTTTTGATCATTTTAGTTTTTTTTCAGCATTGTTGATGTGTATATTTATAGGCTTCTACAACGAAATAATAAAAAAAAAAAAATAATACAAATTTTAACTATCAGAAGTAATCAAAGCCACTTTTTTGATAATTTTTTTTTTTTAATAATCGTAAACAATCATAAATTTTTTTGATTATTTTTTTAATTAATTGGAAAATAATCATTAAAAATTTAAAGGAATGGTAATTAATCATGAAATGGATTCTCAAGAAAATAAATAAATCAAACCGGTAATCATAAAGGTTAGTAATCATTATTTAACAGGTCTGATTCTTACACAATAATTTTGTTAGTGAAATGTTTTTTTTTTTTAAATTAAGTTCACTGTGCCCCACAATGTAAAATACATACGTATGTATGTACAAGGTGGCGCAAAAGTAATCCTCCTATCAGAAAATGCTATACATTTTGCGATTGGCCCCTAAAGTCAGTTCTGTTTCGACATTTGTGTAGTAAACACATGCGAAATACACGTTAATAAACAATGTTACGCTACACTGCTCCAGAACGCGGAATATTGCTGACTATTTATTTGACCAATAATCGGTCGGGGCCAAACGGTTACTGTGAATGGTGAGCGCTACAGAGCAATGATCAACGAGTTCTTTTTGCCGCAACTTGATGAATTGGGATTGGAAAACATGTGGTTCCAACAAGACGGTGCAACAGCACACACTGCACGTGCCACAACCGATATGCTGAACATCGGAAGCTTACTTTTGCGCCACCTTGTACATACTTTGCATAGATAAATTGATAGATTTAATACCTTATAGATAATTGTAACTCACATTTTATTGTATGAGTATTGGTTATCTATTCATTGTGGTATGTTTTTGTTATAAAATTAAGTAGTTTATAATTAGTACTCCGAATATTAACGCAACAATTTATATATGCATATTAGACTGTCCAAGTTTTTTGTTTTTTTGTTGTTGTTTTTGTTTTTATGTATATTAGACTTTCAAAATTTTATTTCGTATGTATATTAGACTGTCCAAAAACATTTTTTTTTGTTAATTCTATTGATATTATTTTTCAGAATAGCAAAAGAAATACTCCAAAATTGGCAAGCCTTAATATTAATTTTTAGAGGTCTACCATTGCCAGTTTTTTTAAATTCATTTACTTCTAAGAAACAGCATTTAAATGTTTTCTCTATTTTCATTTGATTACTCGGCAAAGGCAGCTTGAAGACAATTATCATTCGAAGCTTTTTTTTTACTTCGAATTCTAGTCTGTTTCAAATCAAAAAAGAGATCAGTACTAAAAACTCTAAACCAGCTTTAATAGACCTTCAAAAATTAGTATTAAGATCTGAAACATTAAAAATTTGATTTTTCATTTAGAGTTCTCACAGTACTCTTTTAAAAGTAAAAGGTTTTAATTTTACAATATCGGCACTTTTAGCACCACTTCAGTTGCTATTGATTTGTGATCAGCATGGCATACACTGTGAGACTGAGAGCACCCTAATTATTCTAAAAAATTTCGTAAGTTTAATGAGCTCAAGACCAATTGATAATCGTTATTATTTTGGATTTCAATAGAAAAATTGAAAAAAGCAACAAACGTATACAGTACTATTTCAAAGACAGCCATGAAAATAATAATAAAAAATTGTTTTTTGGTCCAGTCTAATATATATATGCATTTGCATAAATAAAGCAATATTATAGATTTTCTGAGGCATTTTCAAATCGCATATATCATCTATATAAATCAAAATGTTTATTGTTTATATTATGTTTGATTTACTTTGACTGCAAACTTTTAGCTTAGTACTTATACGTCCGAACCTAGAAATTGGTTATTTGATACACTTGATTTATCAGTGAATTGATTGTTTTGGAAACAATATCTTATTTTTTTGGTAAAATATGCTGACAGTATTCTAATCAGGCAATATATTAAGTTCCTCGCAGTCACGCCTTTCGGCCACAACTAAATATTTAACAAATAGGTTTCTTCTTCATGCTTTGTATGACGAACGCGCTCGTATAAAACGTGGCACTGTGGGAAGCGTCCTTCTTTTCCGACATCACGTCAACTATAATATCCTGAAAACATTGAACAAAAGCTAATAAAACTTCATAATATCTAGAATGACTAGATTTGCAAAAACCTTATTAGAATTTGAATTAATTTATATTAAATTAAATTAAATTAGATTAAATTAAATTAAGGTAAATAAAATAAAATAAAATAAAATAAAATAAAATAAAATAAAATAAAATAAAATAAAATAAAATAAAATAAAATAAAATAAATTAAAATAAAATAAAATAAAAGAAATTTAATAAAATAAAATAAACTAAAATAAAATAAAAAAAAACAAAATAATATAAAATAAAATAAAATAAAATAGAATAAAATAAAACAAAATAAAATAAAATAAAATAAAATAAAATAAAATAAAATAAAATAAAATAAAATAAAATAAACTAAAATAAAATAAAATTAAATTGAACTAAATTAAATTAAATTGAACTAAATTAAATTAAATTAAATTGAACTAAATTAAATTAAACTAAATTAAATTAAACTAAATTAAATTAAATTAAATTAAATTAAATTAAATTAAATTAAATTAAATTAAATTAAATTAAATTAAATTAAATTAAATTAAATTAAATTAAATTAAATTGAACTAAATTAAATGAAACTTAATTAAATTATATAAAATAAGATTAAATAAATTTAAATAAAATAAAATAAAATAAAATAAAATAAAATAAAATAAAATTAAATTAAACTAAATTAAATTAAAAAAACAATAATAATTTTCGTAAAAAATTCAAAAAGTGGAAAAATTAATAATCTTGGCCTGGAGCTCGTTTCATGAATACTTGAAAATGTAAAGGCCGTAAATCAATAAAAATTGTTGGTATAAAAAAGCAATAATAATAATAATAATAATAATAATAATAGTATTAATAATAATAATAGTAATAGTAATAATAATTATATAATAATATAAATAATAAAAACAATAACAATAGAACTCGTGGTGCTGTAATCGTAGCTGCATCAAAGTGGGCAGACTGACGTCTTCCGGCTCACCATTCTATACTATCGTCTTCCTCGCTTCTTTGCTTTAGTTATTCACTATGGAAAAAACGCCCCACCGCTCTACAATTGAAGTAAGGAAGATAATGTCATGCATCACCTCTGATTCATAATAGGGTGAAAGGAGCGCATACCTCTTGATTGGAAGTGTCCACAAGAGAAGTGAGCCTGCAAATCAGGCCAACTAACGCCTGACCCGTCCCTCATAATATAGCATACAAGGTACCATCTAGTGTATTGCCCGAATGGCTGGAGCACAATGTAGACAAACTGATTGGAACTTATCAAACATTGCAAGTCTTCTATCGATCAGATCTTCATGAAACGACGCATTGATAGTAAGACAATCGATACACACCACCCCTTTTCGTAGGGTAGCATGTCTGAATTTGAGTTCCCTGCAAAAGCTTACACACGTACAGCTTATAAGTTGCAAAATTTTAGTAGCTCCGTAAGAGTTGGCAAAGAGCTCTTCCAGCTATTCGAAACAAAGGTGACTGCGTTTTGTGTTGTATTTTTAATTTGATGATAACTATCGAGGACAAAATAGAAGTATGCATCTGCTGTCATGAAATCGGACCAACTTCTCCTTGACAGCCATGTCATTGCGCTGAAGGAAGCATGTGGGTGAGCGTCTCTAAGTCACCACTTCAATCGACTATTTTTGTGAATTACTTTATGACACTGACAACGAGGCGTCTACTCTTTTGCATTACCTTTTACGAGCAAAAAAATTTGACAGCTGTCAGTTACAATTTTTTAGTTTCACTTAGACACTTTGGCTCCTGAAATTCACCATTCCCCGTATGGTTGCAAAGTATGCACTGCTTGGGATACAATTGGTCTGTAGAGCTGATGAAATGGTCAGTCGAGCATCACTACTGATTTGCGGTTGATATTTCCTAGAGGGTGATAACAGACACTGTAAAGGACTTCGTTTCAATCCTTATCTCAACAGGGAAGCACTCTTCTCAGGTGGAGCATGCCTTGGCCTGCCTGAAAATTGAAGTGATGACGTTCGTACTGGTTAACGGAATGGCGAAAATCGTATAGGCATTCAAGCGTCTATGAATGATGTTCTCAGATGCATTACTAATTACTATTAAGTATATTTTCAAAATGTATTGAACTTTTTAATTTTGCATGCAGTCTAGCTACATGAATAAATTTTGCAAAGAAATATTAATCTGTAAATAAAAACTTTATATTTCTGCAAAATATTCACTTCAATTTCTTATCATTATATAAATTTTACAAAAAATACTTGTATTTTGTCTTTCTTTCTCTTTCTTCTTTCTCCAACATACTTTTTTCCTTGTTTCACTCACACTACGTTTTTCTTTATTATTGAATGAAAATATTGCTAAATGTGCCGTTGTCTTCAATGTTGTTGTCAACGTGATTGATTGCATTATGGAAAATTTAATACAAAAATATTAAAAAAAAAATAATTAATTCGATTTCCTCTTTACCATTTTATGCATTTATATACTTGTTATTCTTGTTCTTGTTTTTTTCTTTCTTTGTTTTTCTCTCTCTCTCCATAACTCTGCTCTTATATTTTACAGGCGGGTGAGTCAAATGGCCTATTGAAAAAGACCATCTCAAAATTGAGCACAGAATATCGTTTTCAATTCGTTTGGCCCAATGTCCGACGTATAAAGGGCATTGAGGCTGGCGATGCGACAGATTACCCCCGAAAATCCATATCAATGGGGGCGCTAAGAGCTAGCCAACAACAACAGCAGCAACAAATGCATCTAAGGCAACACCCACGACCGCCGATGCCAACGGTTCATAAAAAACGTACAACAAATCAGAAAGAAGGTGCGACAATATTGTAAAATATATTGTCGCTTAAAAATATTAATTTCACTAATTAAAATTAATTAATTTTACATTTTGATTAAAGTAAAATTTTTTTGAAATACACTTTTAACTAATTTACTAACATGTCTACTAAACAAAAAAATAGATTAATTGACAATAATGAATAATTTTTTGATATTAACAAAAGAATCGTTTTAGATAATATTCACGCTATTAACTTTCTAATCGCAAAAGTGTTTTTAAAAAGTATTGTAAAATGTTCCAAATATAGCTGTGGTGGGTGTGAAGAATGTAAATTTAGAAATTTTTTTCATGTTTTGTTGTTTTAGGCACCAACTTCATAAAAATGTTAACAAACTGATTTTTTATTTTGTTTTAGAAATTAAAGAAGTGTTGATGTGATTTAGGAGCTAGGGACTCCGAAACTACCTTCAGATTTCATAATATATTACTTAACCCCGTTTCTAGTGTGTCAGAATCAGTCTGTTTACTGGCAAATAAAGGATCTGGAAAATCTTTCATCTTTTTGATATTCTACCGGATTAAGTTGCAGCTCAATTTCGTTACCAACAAAATATGTGGTACTGTCACGTAGCCTCGAAAAATGCACGTGTTTTGTAAATATTTTTGTGGACAGAAAATAGCAAAAAAATTTGTACATGTACGAGCTAACAAGAATTACACGAAGTTTCATGCGAGTTTGCAATTTTATTCTCTATTATGCATTTTTCGTTTTTGACAGCGTTTCCGCGTACGCCAGAATAGCAGTGACATGAACTGCCTTACCGACGTTTACGATTTGAGGTTAAACAATCTCACAGGTACCAAATTAGGGGTTGCGCTCAGAACCGATCAAGAACACGTTCATAAAAATTTACGTTATTGTCAAAAAATCGAATATTGGTAAAAGTTTCAAAAGAGGGTGTTGAAAAACGGTTTTGAAAAATATCTTTTTGGGTTTTTTTCTTCTCATTATGAGATATTTTCGGTATTCCTCAGCAAAGGTTGAAGCTAGAGAGAACAAACACAAAATCCTGAGGAAAGCGAAATGTTTAAAAATATTATCGATTAATTTATCGAAATAGCACCAAGTTTAAATTAAATTCGTGGCTTCTTGACGCTTTCGTTTGATACCCATATTGCAAGCAAATATTTAAGTATTTGTAAAGTATCTAAGACTATGAGCTCAATACCAAAAAGAATATTTTCATTTTTTAGAAAACTTTTAAGTAAAAACTTGTTTTATTAAAATGCAGCAAAACTTATAGTGAGAAGCCCTTGCTGACGCATTCATTACTACTACCAAGCTGATCGAAGTGAAAATATATATATCATGTATCCAGAAAAAAGATGCATCCTGCATCGTGCACTTTCGCTCTAGTTTACAGAACACGTGGTTTATATTTTATTACCGAGTTCTTTTAGTATGAAAGTCATCACCAAATAAAACAAAATTGTTCATACTCACCACAGAATTTTTATAACAAGTTAAAAAAAATATACAAAAAAAAAATCAATAAAAGTAAAAAAAAAAAAAAAATTGCATTAGATATTGAAAATGTGTTGTAGTGATTTTTGAAGAAGTTGTGTTTTTCTTGCATTTTTTAGCAAAACAGTAATTAATAAAAAGCTTAACTCGATTTTTTCAACAATTTTAAGCTCTTATAGCCTTGATTAATTACGCGTTGGTAGATTTACTTTCGAAAGATTTTTGAATTATTTTCAAGTTTTTTATGTACACGTCATCGTAAATCTGTTGCTTGAAAAATCTGATTAAAATAAAAACTTATAGTAATTATGCTTTAAAATAATTTTTAAACAACTACACTACGAGAAAAACGTTGTCAAAACTTTAAAAATTTAAAAACCCCCACAAAAATTACGAAATTGCTTTAAACTTTAGCCATTTATAGAAACTGATTACGTGTTTGACAAATTAATTTTCCTTGAACTAAAAACAACATTTCTCACTCGTTGTGTAGTTAAACGAAAATTTAGTATTTAATAGTAAGTAAAAGTAAGCTGTAATTTTAACTTTTGATTTTTTTGTATATTTTTCTCTTAGAAAATTCAATATTTTTTCTTTGCTTTAGAATTTTATTTGCAAATTCTCTTACAGAAATCTTTAAAACTAAAAATTTATCTAAAAGAAATTCTCTATTACAAAGTTTCCCTTTTTATATAGAACGAAATTAAAGTAATGCAATAGCAATTACTCTAATTACTATGCTTTTTTAAAAGTAATAGTAAAAAACAAAATGAAAATTTTTGACAAAAAGTAAGTTGAATGAATGACGTAAGTGTTGAAGTGTTTATAATGTAATTATTTTTTATTTTATTTTCTCTACACATACAAAAGCTAAATTGTGTGAGCCATAAGAGGTGATAGTTTTCGAGTAAAATGTATTTGATAACATTTTGTATATCTTGAGTGATGTTGCAGAATTAACCAACAGCTAGAGTCCAGTTAGAACGAAATTCAAATATGATCCGCATTGCTTTCTTCGTAACCAAATCAAGTTTGTAAGTCAAAACTGAGGTTTTTTTGAGGGTTTTTGCGATTAATCAATGGATCAAACACGTGGCTACTCGAAGCTTAATTAATAATTAATAATTAATAATATCTTATGGTGATTAATCAGGAAATCGACAAATTATTATTATTTTATGATTAATTAATTAATCAAGCTTTGATTAATCAGATTTTTTTTTAAAAAAGGAAAATTTGATTTTATTTGTCATAATGTGTTTTGCGCTTATGCACTTCATTACTTATTTTGTCAGAATCGGATTCATCAATCTTTTTGATTAATCGAAAATTTGATTAAATAAAAATATGATTAACCGATTAAACGCACAACCCTAGCTTTCTCGTTTCTTGAAATTGTAATAATGACCTATCTTAAAATAAAGTCACTGAAGATGGCGGATCGCCGCAACTGGTTTGTTACAAAACCAAAATTGACAAGGGATGACGAAAATTCCTTCCAATATAAATCCAGTATCCACCCTGTCGGAAAAACACAAAACCAAATCAACTCGATGTTTAGAATTTCTCGAGGAGAACTTTTAAAATCGAAATCGTTGCCTGAAATAAGGAATTTCACAGCACATAATACTGCGCTTTTTCTGATGACACACAATTATCAATTAACTAAAGAGAGAAGCTATCATCACCTTTTTTGCTCAACAATTTCTTTAAATTTATTTTTTTCTATATAAATTTTTTTTTTAATGTAGCAGAAATAATAGCGTTAGCATGCTAATTTTCGTGAAATTTTAATTGTAAAAAACAATTAATTTAGTGAATTGCAATTTCAAATATTTTAGGGTCTTTAGTTCAGTCTTATGAGGAAAGGCATGAGAATTATACATACATCATTCATGCACTTTAGCTTCATAATTTGTATACTGAAATTATTTTGGTTTAGCGAGGCGAATCTCGTTTTCTGTTAAAACAGTTTAGAAAGTATTGAAATAATTTGTTACTCTCTTTAGGTATTTGAGAATTGAAACGATTTTCAGTATTTTGATAATCTGTTATAGAAACTATAGTATGTTTTGAGGTAGCAGAAAAATCTATTTTTTTGATTTGTGCAATGATCTCTGAAAGTAACTATACTAGGTGGATAGGTTATGACGAGACCTGTCAAAATCCCATTAGAATCAAGTAGTCGGTTGAATGGATGGCTCTTTTAATCTATAATGATTATTTAAAAAAAAAAATAAAAAAAAAATTGAAGTAAAAATTAGAAAAGGCCGAAAACAACTTTTTTTTTTATTTTTTTACTTTTTATTTTATTAGTTTTAAATTAAAAAAAAAAAGAAAAAAAATCAAAAAAAACCGAAAACAAGAAAAAAAAATTTGTATTTTTAATTTTTTTTATTGCTTTCCCGTAAGTGCTTAGGTTTGTCTCCAACACTACAAAATTAATCAAAAACGGAACAAAGAAACAAAACACAATGAAAACTAATAAATAGTAATAAAAAAAATTTAATTGATTCTTTGAATAAAAAAATTTAATTGATTTTTTTGAATTATTTTTAATTTGTTTTCGTGTTTGTTTTGATAATCATAAAAAGCATGATTCTACCAGCCTTGTAGTCAGGCCTGGTTATGACTTAATTTACTATTACCATTTTCATGAAGAATTTTGCAAACAGAAATTTAAAGTTTTTCTGGATTAACTCTTCCAATGAGAGCTTACTATGTCAGTAATACAAATCTAAGAGCTGTCTTACTGTTCCCATTTATTTCATGCCCACAGTTTCAATATGGTATATTCTAAGCCCCTATTACCTCTTAATTTTAATTTTTGTCCACAACCACAATCGTTACCGGGTAGAAAATAATCTAGGAAAACCTATAGTTAAACTAGCTCCTCACTAGATTTCCCCTACATTAGACAGCTTTGCCTAGGCCATGCAGGGTTCTGACATGGAAAGTGTATGCCTCTCAATTTACGTTAAATTTATCGTATACTCTGTAAGGGACCTGCTTAGTTTTTCCCTGGTTCCGGCTTAGTGGGTTATGTTTAGTAGCAATTTTTCCGTAATCATAATCAATATCTTCGATTTTTTAAATTTTTCTTCCACATCTTATTTTATAATTATAAAGTAGAATGAGTAAAATTGTGGTTTCGTTTCGCGTTTTATCATGAAGAATAAAATAGAAATCTAGCTGTAATTATAAATGACTAAAAAAATGATAATTATCAAATAATATATGTACAGCTGTGTTCAATATAATAGTAGTGAAACTAAAATGGACGAAATGAGAAGCTGCGATTTTTAAAATATAGCGGATTCCATAACAAAAATCACATACGAATAAACTTCAAAGTTTACACAAAGTTCAGGAAAGTTAATTAAACTTTAAAAAATGGACATCAAAATATTAAAGTTGTTTGGCAGAATTTCTAGAAAACTTTGAAGCAGGCAGTTTTGTAGATCAATCCAGTTTAGTGTCACACTGTGCAAGTTAAGCTCGCTCAGAATTTATAGAATTTTTTTCGTCAAGGATGTTGAGTGATTTCTTCCATACAATGCATGAAAAAAATAAATTTTGTATAGAAGAAAATACCCAACATCCTTAACAAAAAAAATTCTAAAAATTCAGTGGAAGTTTTGGAGGACTTTTGAATTCCACATTATTATGCTAAAATTAGATGGGCTACAAAATTGCGTGCTCAAAAATTTTCAAAAAATTCTGTCCAAATATATTAAAAGTTTGATATACATTTTTAAAAGTTTTATTAATTTTCCTAAACTTTTTGTAAACTTTGAAACTTCTTTTTATGTGGTGTTTTTCATGGAATTCGCTATATTTTAAATAAAAACTATTAAAAACACAGCTTCTTTTTATTTTGTTGCGCGATATTCTATTTCATTTCACTACTATTATACTGAACACAACTGTACGAGTATATGCAATAATATTTCGAGCTCAAGACCGGATTTGGTTATTCCTGTAAAATGGTTATTACTAGCCTTATATTTAGCCTTCTTCTTATTTGCACGCTCATTTCCATAAGAAATTTTGGAAAATTGTAAGTTATTTTAATTAACATCCCGCTGAGCTAGACTTTGAAACTTGGAGAATTTGCTATCGAATTTAAGTAACTTCCCTTCTACGCAGGGACTTCAAACATTGTTCAGGACTTTGTGACAATACAACCTGCTGAGAACAAAATTTCGCTAGCAGGGGCACTGGTCCCTGAAAAATGCAGGGCTTTTTGCGATCGATTTTTAAGTAACTTTCCGTGAGCTAGAGACTCGAAACTGTAGTAACACTTCAGAACGTGGTGACAATGCAATATTTCAAAACAATAATTAGGGTTAGAGAAAAATTGCTAAAAATTTAAGGTAATGATGATGAGTAAAAAGAAAAAAAGGTATTCAAAACAAAACGTGGTAAAACTTATTTTAAATGAAGCTAAAATTATTATTTATGATTTAGATCTTAGATTTTCACTTTAACTGCCAAACGAAAGGTTGCAACTCTACAGATAATAACTAGGGCTTAAACCGAAATATATTTATTGAGTATTACCGTTTAGCTACAGATTTTTCTATTGAACTTATAATGATAACCTACCCATATACATATATAAATAAAATGTTTTTAGAAAGAGATTAGTGTAAAATTTTCCGTTTTTTTTAAATTTTTCTAAAGCAATAATTTTAAATTAGCTTTCTGATTTAAGCGCAAAAAAAGCTTCCCAATTCCAATTGACGCTTTTGCTGAAATATGTACCTTTCAATATAAAATGCTGCTTTATTTAATTTAAATATTCATTTTGCAAAATTTCTACGCAAAAAAAACATCAAGTTCAATAGTTTTGTCTTGCTTGAGAGAGAAAAACATGAGAGCTAATTTGCTGACTAACAAAAAGGCTTTCGCATATTTTTTGTACCATTTGTGTATATTTTTTTTTACTTTCACATTTTGTATCATTTCCTTTTTTAGTGTGAAAAATCTCCTCAAACGACACTTGCTACATTTACTACATCAATATATATTCGTGTAAATTTAATCAAACTTAATTTGTTCAATGAAATTTCGTTCTATATTAATGACATTCATTAACTTGCAGAAAAAATATACACACATACATACATTGAACATTGCATATAGCTAGCTACATACATTTTAATATTGGCATACAGTGTCAGACGAATGTACCCTGCAGGAAAATTTTCTTGTTGAGATCAACAGCGCTTCTAATGCGTTTTGAACTTCAAGTAACCACATATCCGTTGAAAATTTTGCAGCATGTCATTATGTCAATGAAATTAATGTCACTGATGATATTGCACACCACCGAAAATTTCTTAAAAGCCTCGGCTACTCTTTTCTTGATAATGGCCACCGCCAAAGTTACACATAGTCTTATTTGAATGGAATGGCCAACTCATTACTAAGGAATGTGTCCTGCCAGGCATTCATAACAGCCATATGAGTTATGCCATGGACGAAGCAACAAATCAAAACTATCAGGTGTTACGGCGTATACTACAGTGACCATTGTAAAGAAAGTGGTGCGCAACAGTGCTGTAAGATTTGTGTCATCTACGCCTGTAGATAGAGATGAAAATAGCGACTGATTCTAAGAAAAAGTGCAAAAGACATATATAGCTAAAATTGCGCCTGCCGACTTTAACGTCAACATGGGCAAAATATATATCTTCTTCATCATTGTCTTAGCAGCGCCAGGAAATATGATCCTCTGTAGTACGAGCTACTGGCATAAACAATTTTTCAAGTCTCTTGATCAGTAAACGCGAAAGCAAATTGATTAAGTCAAAGTCTTTAGCAGACATAGCACCAACGTCCATGCATGGAGTAGCGACTCTGACTCACAGCTTGTGGCAACTTACAATATAGAACTGCGAATATTATATATTCTGGCGAGGCTAATCTATTGTATAACACTGAATCAGGAACCTAATATTTCTGAAATGTATCTCTTTTCCATTGTGTGGTCCAATTACAACGGAACTAGTTTCTGTTCTTTTCATTGTGGTCACAGTTCTGCATCAGAACTTTTGGTTTTCTTGCAGGGTACGCAGTGATACACACAACATTTTGTACACAAAACAAATACTCATATTTTTGCTCCCTTATTTTTAGTTTGCAAATTTCATTTAATCACTCAACAAAGTAATAAGCAGTGTATACCTAAGCGCATTTGAAGAGATCCTTGCATTCTTCTCACATCCACAGCGGTTGCTGCACTGTCACCAATGATACTTTCCCCAAATTTCACTTAGACACTTTTGAGCTGCCTTTTCCGCCAACAATTGAGTTGAACTGTTTTTTTTTTTTGGTTGCATCATTCGCCGTTATTATAATTTTGTTTTTAGAAGAAATATATTTTCTGGCATGAAAAATGATGTATGTTCTCGGGATTATATTCTCCGTGGGTGAGATTTATATTTCTTGGACAACGGGGTTGTTTTCGATAAACTAGAACTGTAAAAAAGCAATCGAACTTAGTGGCACAATAATGAAAATGTGCTCGTTTTTTTTGTTAATTGTATATCGTGTTTCTTTCTTTATTAATTGTTTCTTTGTTTATTTTGTTTGTTTTGTTCGTTTCGTTTGTTATTTTATTTATTTTGGTTGCTTGATTTGTATAGTTGGGGTTGGTTAATGTTTTTTTTTTTATATTTTATTCTTGATATTTCATTTAGTATTTGTTTCGCTTGTTTTTATATTTTATTTTCGTTGTATTGTTTGTTTCGTTTTGGTTTTATGATTATTTTATGTCTTTTCTTTGTTATTTTTTCTCCTTTATTCTTTTTGTTGTGGTCTGCTTTCGTTTTCATGTGTTTGTTAGGATTGCTTATTTCTACCTCTTTCGTTTGTTTGTTATTTTTGATATCTTTGTTGAATGTGTTTCGCATTTTTATTTACTCATTGATTCCGCTATTTCATTTGGTATTTGTTTTGTTCCTTTGTAGTGTTTCTTTTCTTAATGACGATTTAATTTGTTTTTTGTGTGTTGTGTTTTATTCTATCTATTTCTTTTGGTTCAATTTCTTCTTTCGTTAACTTTATTTGTGTTTTGTTGTTATTTTTGATATTTCATTTTGTTTGTTTGAATAGTTTATTTCTTTAGTTTTGGTTTGTTGTTTTTTATTAAATCATGAAATTGTTTTTGCTTTGCTCGTTTTCATATTTTTGTTAATGTTTTTTTGTTTGTTTTTCATCCATGATATTTCATTTAGTATGTGTTTTGTTTCTTCGTTTTTTTATTTTTGTGGTTTTGTTTGGGGTTTTATGATTATTAAATTTGTTTTTTTTGTTGGTTTTTTTTCATTCATTATTTTGGTTTATTTTGCTCTCGTTTTCTTGTTTTCGTTACGGTTGCTTATTTTACCTTTTTCATTTGTTTGTTATTTTGAGTATGTTTGTTGCATGTGTCTCTGTTTTTTTTTTATTTATTTTGTGGACTTGATAATTTGTTATTTGTTTTGTTTGTTTCTTTTGTATATATCGCTTGTTTCATTTCTGTTTATTTGCTTGTTTGTTTTGTTTGCTTCGTTTTATTTCTTTATTTGCTGAAGAACAAAAAATCTGTTTCATTTGATATCATATTTCATTTGACTTTTTGTTCTTCCAATTTTTACTTGCTTTACACTTGTCATTAATTATTTTCTTTCTTTTTTTGTTTACTTTTTATTTATTTGATTTGTTTATGGGACTATTCGGTTTGTTCAATTTTGTTTTCTACTTTCTTTATAACTTTTGTGTGTTTGTTCTACTTCTTTTCTTTTTTTCGGTTTGTTACATCTAATTTTATCAGTTTTGCTTATTTCGAGTTTTTTTGTTGGATTTATTTGTTTTGTTAATTTTTTCACTGTGTTTATTTAATTTAATTATTTTTTCTTCCTTTTTTACATTTAATGTTATAATTGTTGCTTATTTCAACTTTTGTGGTTGTTTAGTTTATTTAAAACTTTTTTTTATTTGTTTGGCATGTCTGTATGTTTTAGTGTGTCATTTGTTTAGTTTATTTTGGTTGTTTGGTTTTGTTTGTTTCTTTTTTCTGGTGCTTTTTTTGTTTTTTTTTTATATTTTATTTTCGTTTTGTTTGTTTGTGTGGATTCACATCTTTTTCCTTCCTTTTCGTTGGTTTTGCTTCAGGTTTCTTTCTTATATTTATATATATTTTAGTTTATTTTAGTTTGCTCTTTTATTTTTAGTTTTGTTTGGGGTTATTATTAGTTTTGTTTGGGGTTTATGTGTTATCAAGAGTTTTTTTTATATTTTTGTTGTAATTGCTTTGTTTGTATCAAAGTGCATTCAACGATCCTAACTTTATTGCATTTCTGTCCAACACAGTAACTTTTTTGTGCCAGCTAATATGTTTCTTTCTAAGCAAAGTTCTATTTCTGCTACATGCAATTATCGAACTTAATTAAGTCAAAAATATCCCTAAAAATCACGAAATATTTACAATTTTATATCTTGTTATATTTTTTTGTAGTAAAAAAGTTCATTTAGCAAATTTTAATTTTATCATTTTTGTGCCTTTTCTGCTACATAATAACTGACTAATAATTTATTTATTCTGCAATAGTAATATATAAAATAAAATTGTTATTAACAGCAAATAAGTTCAGAGCCTTACAGAGAAATGGAACCGAAATAAAATTTTTTATGTGCTTTCAGCTACACTACATGAGTTGGAGCCGCTGGTTAGCGATGCCGAAGAAACCAAACCAAATGAAAAGTATGCAAAAGTATTTTTTTATATTTTCAAACAAATTTGTTCTTGTTCTTACTACATTTATCGTATGTTTTTCCAGTCTTCATATACATATATATTTTTTCGTTTTTTCGTAAACATCGCTCATTCACTAACATGTAGCAATTTCATATTGTCTTTTGCCTAGTTTTTAATTTAGATAGCAGATTATGGATAGACGACGAAAAACTGTAGTAACTAATAAAAATATTGCTTTCCCACCAATTATCCTCTGTTCCATTAATCCGACATAGAGTACAACTTTACCTCATACTCATCCTCATCCTCATCCTCTTACTAACTATTATGTACTATCTTCCGTTCTCATCAACTCATGCATCAACGCCTTTTATCTCTCTCGCCTGCTAAAGTTTTTGCGCATATGGAATTTTGAAATTTCCCTTTTCCTTTTTTATATCTCTCCAAATTGAAAACATACGCTGCTTGTTGATTGAATTCCACTTGGGCACATATTCACACATGCTAACTTGTGCACCGTTATGCAACTAACCCTGCTTTGTGGAACGGCATGATGAATGACAACAACAACTGCAACAAATAAACGTTTTTCAAAATATTGTCATGCATAATTCACAGACAAGTAACAATTGTTGAGAAGATCGATAGGAAAACGACCATGCGGCCATTCTCACAGGCATTCGATATGGAACGCACCAATCATTTCATTACCAGAAAGGAAAATTTCGGCTTCGAGGAAGTAAGGGATAAGGGCGTTGATGGTGTAGACAATAAGCAGCAGGAGAAGGAAATACTCTTGAATGGCACTGCACCGCCACGTTCACAACCGGATTTGGAATTATGGTTCAAGGAAGTTGTTGAATTACGGAAGAAGGCCGGCGAGTATAAGGTGAGTGAATAAGTAATTAATATTTTCGTTAAATCCAAACTTTACTTTCGGTTTCTCGGACTCAATTTTTTTTTTGAGTTTTTAAAACTGCTCTTGAGCTGGCCAGGGAGGCCTCCTAAATAGACATACATGAGGCAGACAGCTCCGCCACCATTGGAAAATCTGCTGAGAGAATTGATGAGTATTCTTTTAAGATAATGAATTTAGTATGGAGGCAATCTTATAAGTAAAAATTAATGTGTATCTCTGAGTCTGGCGTCCAAGGTACTCAAACGATATTTATGAATTATTCACAGTAGATTCTAGGATTCACTGGTTGTAGCATAGGCTATATATAATTTTGGGAAACGTAGATAGTATACCTCGTATCAAGTTTCGTAGTTTTATCTAACTTACTCCTACAGTTAATAATATCCGAAATTTTACATTTTGCGCAGAGGCGATATCGTAACCAATGAGGTTCTACCGAGGTGCGATTATTGCTAGTTGAAAACTTTAACCAATAACCAATATGTGGACGGTGTCACGCCCATTTTCCAAAATTCAGAAAAAGTCATTAATAAGATCATCAGGTTATTGTAACTACGAAATTCTAGCATTCTATCTGCATCAGTGAAGGAGATATGGCATGTTTCGGCTTCCTACCTCTCTTTTATAAAGCTTTAGTACAAAAGTGGGCGTGGTTTTCCACCGAATTTACTTATTTTTAGTGAGCGTACTCTGCATGCCACGCCCACTTTCTAAAATTTTTGCAAAAGTCGTATAAGAATAAGAAAATTGATGTAACTGAAAAATTAAATCATTCTACCTGTATCAGTCCATGAGATATGGGCAGTTCAGTATTTCTACCTCATTTTTATATAACTTTTATGAACAAGTAGGCGTGGTCGGAAAGCGATTTCGCTTATTTTCTATGGGTGTATGTACCACAACCATAATATACCTCCTTCCATTTATTTATTATTTAATTTCGTTATTCTAGCTTAAACGGTTATGAAGTTATTAACAGTCGAAATTTGAAAATTTGATCACTCATAAGTGGGCGGTCCCACGCCCCTTTTATAAAATTAGGTAAAATCATCAACAGAACGAACAATTAATAAATATAACAAATTTCATTATTGTAGCTGCTTTTATTATCGAATTATCTCATTTTAAACGTTTTTCGAAGTTTTCTATATCGAAAAAAGGGGCGTGGTTATGGTTCGATTTCACCCATTCCAGAAAACGACCTGTGCGCCAAATTTCATTCATATTTTAATTTTTACTCAAGTTATCGTGTCCACGCACGAACGGACGGACATGTCTTAATGGATTTCTTTGTTCATTCTAAGAACTTTGATATAGGGAACTCTATATCTATCTCCATTATTTTGTACCGTTCCAAACCACCGTTATATGACCAAAACTATAATACCTTGCTTCTCAAACTAAGTAAGATTTCTTACAGCTTTCAGCTTATACCAACAAGCTTCCTATGTAGAAGCTGCCAGGATGAAGGGGAAGAGGAGTCGATACATCACTTTCTTTGTAGATGCCTAGGACTACAGTCAAGGGCTCACAGATTTCTGGGAGCACGCTTTTTCGACAGTCCGCAAGAGGTGAGGGATCTTTCGCTCCCTCTTAAGTTCATATGGGAGAGCAAGTGTTATAAAACTGATTAGAATGTGCCCCCAAACGGTTAACAATGAGAGCATTCATCATGGGCATAAGAGTCGCTGATTCGAAGTGTGCGCTCTCTTAATCTAACCCACAACTGTTCATAGTCTTGTTTGACATTCATAAACATTAATCATATTATTGTTGTTGTAGCAGTACTTTAACCCATTAAATGGGACGGTCACATTGCAATATGTATGCCGGTACCGGTAGTCCTTAGAAACAAACAGGGCACAAATTCTTTATGTCGCGATTTATTCTGGATAGGTAAGCCTTTAAACTATTAAAATATCCAGATTGAAGTTGATTTTTGGTTTTACAAGAAAGCACACCAGTAACGACTAGGCCAAGAAAAAAAAGACGAGCCCATTGCCATTGTTTACTATTTGAATAGTACCGATTGGATACCATGGTATGACATCTTAGTTTACTGTCCACACTCAAAGTAGTTAGTGGACAACGTCTTGAAACTCTGGCGAAGTAATGCTTTACTCCCTCTTGGGGGAACATCGTCAACGACTTTGGGTAAAAAGTTGGGTCATTTTACAGGTTCCAATTAACGTGACCATCAAGAGCTGATCCCTTTTCGTTATGTTTGGATGGTTAGGTTGAGAACAACAGCAAGAAGGTTGAAGTTCCTATGACGTTTCTCTAATTTAGTCCATTTTAGCTCATAGACCAGTCGTCTGATTGGCACTTTACTTTCCTGATTTGAGGATCTCCTGTGTTAAATTATCCCAGTTTATTTTCTTTTCTCACAAGGGCTGTAGACGGATACCAGCGGGTATAAAGGGAACTGAATCTAAATTAATGATCTTGAGGAACAAACGGAATTGGGAAGATAACAAAGAGACACTCATTAAATTCACAGAAGCCTTCCCAGGAAATTTTATTAAAAGTTGCCATAGGTTCAGCTGATGAAGTTAGCTTAGTCGGCAGTCCACGAGTCCACTGGATGCAATTTATAAATGCTGTGCTGACGATCGAAATATCAGGTTTCTATCGCTTGCGTAAAGACATTTTCATTCACTTTGATCAGTGTCTCAGCATATCTTTGTTACTTTGTTAGCAAAAACGATACCTCAGCACTCACAGTTGTTGGCCCTGGGATCGATGCCCTGGTTGAATAATTATACTGCAGAGTGTAATGTAATGTAAGTCAATGCGATATCAGCTACAGTTTCTCTCTTGCAGTCTGTCAAGTGAGCATTGGAGCCAACACAGGCTCGGAGATCCAAACTAGCGTTAATTTTTGTATCTTAGATGGATTAGAAGGCTTGTGAGGCTCATACGCCAGCTCATGGTTTGCTTGCTTATGAATATGTGGATTAAGGCTGATCAATTTAAACGCGGATGTTATTGACACTGCAGCGGTCAGCTGATGCGTTGAAGTGGTTGAATTTTAAGTTTTTTTTAGCTTCTTCTTAAATATTATCATGTAATTCCTTTTAAGTAAAAAAAAATCACATTCCATCCCGCTTAAATTTTTCATCTACTTTCCTTTTAGTGTCGCGGTTGGGGTATAGAAATTGATCCAGAATTGTACAAAAAGCAAAGGGATCTATGGGATCAGGTTTCCAAGCGCAGTTCGCTCTCCGCCTTATCGTTAGCTTCGACTGTGCATAGGTAATATACACTCGAATAATCTTCTTATTTATTGCATTAAAAGAATGCGATTTATAAATGTTTCTTTATACTCATAATATTTTTCATTGCAGGCCTATCACTAAGGAGGAGAAAGAACAGGAGAATAATAAAAAATCCATACCAATAAGTAAAGTCACAAAAAAGCCCCGAGTTCCTGGCCATGCCCATATGCTTGATAATAAAGATGAGATTTCTGCACTGCCAGCTCGTTTTAGCAATATACGCCATCATTTGGAGCGCACCACTGGTCCTGGTATACATGACATACATACAAACTATAACTCATATGCATCTTTCATAATCATAGCCAGACACATACACAGCTAGATACAAAAACAATGTGTTGATGGTTATTCTGTTGCCAAATAATGAAGATGGTTGCGTTAATAGGTATTGGTACTTAGGGAGTATCCCTTGCCTCAGTCTCTTTGGATTTAGTATTGAAATATTTTATTGTTGTTATGACTGTAATTTGATTCCTCAGAATTTTGGAAGTATTTTTATCCAATATTGCTCCGTAAATCAATTCAACTACAGTACTCAATAACATATGATATGATTCCGAAAAATATCAAAAAGGTTCTGAAATATCTCAAAATAGTCCCGAAAATATTTTAAAAGCTCTCAAACTATCCCGATAGCTTTAGAATTGCTCATTAGTAGTATTTTTAGTATTTAGTATTTATAAAAAATTAAGAACATTTTAGTTTGTTAAAGACAGCAGAGCAAAAAACAAGCTGATGAATATAATGAAATTCTAGCGGTTAAGCCTTTAGCAGATCAGCAACTTGCATTAACAATAGTCTCAAGTGTTTCAAGAGGGAATTCGAAATTTTTCTGAAAACACCCCAAACTAAACCAAAAATATATTTAAAAATCTTTCCTAAAAGGTTTCGGAAATAACATCCAAAAGCAGTTGTACAGGTTCTGCGAGGGTTCCAAAAGTATTCCGAATATAAACCCTAGCTAGGTTCGACATGGCGTCTAAGTGATGGCAATAGTCTCTACATATAATAAAATTGTTACAGTATCTGTACATTCAAGTATAATGATCCCTCTATTATTGAGCCAATAGAATTCAAAGCAATAGTTTTTAGAATTTTTGTCTGTTTGTCTGTATGTTTGCGCGCGTATCAGTCAAAAAGTGCTTAATGAATTGAATGCTACTTTTACCGTTGCATTACCAAATGTCTAACTTACATTTTAAGATGTCACTTATTTCGCTAACTCGAATGGTTTGGGTGTTTTCGACTACTATGTGGACCAGGGTTACCCAAAATGTGCTAGTATAATATGCATATCAAACGAAAGTGCTGCAATAGGCCATGCGAATAAGTTCCATAACTGATCTGGTTTCCAAGATATACTGATTAAGGGTGAATTTAGTCTATTAAAGCTCTGATACGCGTTTTTAGTACTTCATAAAATGAATGGAAATAACTCTAAAAACATGCCAAAAGAAGTTCAAAGAAACCGCGTGGCAACCATTAATAGTCGCTACAATTTTTCAAAAAGCTCCCATAGTAATAGCCTGAATAACTCATAAATGACTCTGGAATATTTCGCGTTTACTAAATTGTTGCCAAATGTTAAAGGTGCGGTTTTGAAAATTGTTTCGAAATGATTCTGAAGTGGTTACAAGAAGAGGCAACTGTTGCTCTTATATATCAAAAACTAATCCACATATACAAAACTATTTTTAAAGTTATTCCAAATCAAAACTGAAACAATCAAGACCCATAAACCAAATCATTAAAATCTATTTGCATCATACACTCAGCCGTCGATATAATAAACTTAGCAAGAAAATAATTTTATGGACCAATTTAGACCCTTCAGCTCTATCACGGAAAAGTAATTTTGCTGCGTTTTTTCATTAGTACGAATAAAATAATATTTTTATGTGTAGCGGGTTAAAGTGCTTTGCAGAAGTATTGGCAAAAGAATTTAAAAAATTCGAAGTATGTACAAAATTTTTTTAAATTTATTGCGAGTGTAAGATCTCCCTATCGGAACAAGTTATTTTTAAATTTCCTAGCTTATAGTATTTTTGAAGAACTCCATGTCTGGCAATTTATTTCAGTAACGATTTATCTTAGAATTATTTTCAAAAAAGGCATATATCAGCGTAAATTCGATATATTTTATATTGAGAGTATCCATTTTTCAATGGGTGAATGAATTAGGGAAATTTTTCACTAGGCTTTCGATATACACAAAATCAGTAGTCGGCATAAGGACACGCCTTACTACAAAAATGTATTAGATTGTTATGTCAAAAATGAGATTATGGTGGAAGTATGGCACTCATAAAGCGGAAAAAACAAAGTTTACATACATATTGCATTCGTTTAATGCTTGCTGATTTTCGAACTAGCTTTTCGCACATAGTTCGGCGTACTAGGAAATCAAATGGCGACCATTGCCCTAAGCAAACACACCAGAAATTGGGAATGAAAAATGTTTGTGCCATTCAAGTCGGAAAATTTTGCTCTTTTCTTATGGTAAATAATTTTCTAGAAAAAGTTAACCCAACAGGAAAAGTCATTTTCTTTGGGCTATATGTAAAAGCCATTGTTTTTATAAAATTATTCTATGCAAATTTTTATTATAATTAAACATAGCATACATTTCATTCTTTGTTATGTCTATTAACACTTTTTAAATTTAGTTAAATGGCGATAGCGAAAAAAGTTGCCTTGGGATTTGAAAAAGATTTCAAAGTTTTACTGAAGTTTTATGAAACTGAATCGTTCTTTCTGACTCTCAACTACCCCAACTCTGAAAACTAATGTTGGAGACTGTTATCTAACAATAAACGCCGCTGGGTGTAGTTGAACACTACAAATCATGCAATAAAGCATTTACCAAAGCCTTTAAAGCCATTAAACTATGTTTCATGTGTGAAGCGAACTGTTGACAGTTCGTTTCAGCAGCTAATTTAACTGTTTAACATTACTTACCTTCCTTATTCTTTATTTCCTTTGTGAAATCGAAATTTTTTCCAATTCTTACTTTGTCAGTCACTTCTCTTGCTTGTCACATTATTTATCATTAATGCTTACAGCTTTCCCATTTTCTGTCTCATAAATCTTTCATTGCAACACAATCCATTCCACTTTCTTTATAAAACCATGCCGTTCCGTCACCTAGTTTCTTCAAATGGCAGCAGAATAGTCTCATCTTGTGTAGCAACTTACTCACGCTCAATTTTCTCTTATTTTTACAGACGTTGAGGAAGGCGCTCTCTTGCCATCGCCCACACGCGAAAAACTAATGCCAGCTATAACCAAACGTGAGTCGGAATCACAACGTGGTAGCCCCAAGAAAACTTCTGCTTCACGACATGGTTCACCACAAAAGGGAAGTCCACAAAAAGGCAGTCCAAAGAAGGTGATCAAAAGTAAGTAGCAAATAAATTATACTAAAAACACAAGCACAATAAACCCAAAATAGAAGAATTTAAAAATTTAAAAAAAAAAAAAAATTATAAGAGTAAACGCACCATACCACGAAACAAATGTGCTCCAACTCAATATATTATGCACATGCAGTATATGTAATTTGTTAGCAAAATGCAAGCAAAAAACCAGTGCAAATTGAATTGTGTAAAAGAGATTGCAAAGACATTGTGAAAGTCCGACATTTTACGTATGGCAAAACAAAACACGCATTTTCTTACAAATTAGCTCTCACACTAATTCCAACCACACAAATTAAACACTTTCTCTTAATTGGTACACTTTATAATGAGAATGATTGTTGAAAATTTAAAATACATTTTTTTATTGTTATTGAAAAGGGAAAAGTTTTCTAAATTTTGCGTTTTCACTTCCTTCTTCGTTTGTTTTGCACTTTTGATATTATTATTCAGATTTATATTGCAATGTTCGCTGTTTTTGTTGCGCAAAAATTACAAAATTTTGTTTATATATGTTTACTATATTTATTAAAAGAAAGCATTTGTTATACTGCAAATTTGAAAAATAAATAAACAAAAATTATTTTATACGCAATAAAAATTTTAACACTTGAATTGTGTTTGCTTGTTTTCTTTGACTTGCACCATATTAAATTTATAAATATATATACAAAAAAAAAAAAAAATTTACATTAATACAC
The DNA here is from genome assembly GCA_949987695.1 of Merzomyia westermanni. NCBI lineage: Eukaryota > Metazoa > Arthropoda > Insecta > Diptera > Tephritidae > Merzomyia > Merzomyia westermanni. The sequence continues at coordinate 13,162,926 of OX465288.1, read as the reverse complement.
ATAAATATATAGTTTTATTCAAGTAAACATAAATATGCAAACTAAACAATAATCTCTAAAATCTCCAAAATGGTTTAAAAAAAGTCATAAAATCTCGATCACAATTACGAAAAGTTCCCTGTAATAGGCGAGAAATGTTGCAAAAACAATCCCGAACTTATCCCGCAAAGGTTCAAAAATTATCCGAAACAATCTCGAAATGATTCTGAAAACATTCTCAAATAATCCCTAAAAGTTCCGAAATCATCCCGAAATCACTTCCCTTGGCCTTGTTAGCTATCGCAGAAGGAAATATTACCCACTAAGAACGACCCTTGGATTTGGTTGCCTTTTCTTAAAGGAAATCAAACCAGTAACTGCTATTTAAATGTATTTCCGTGGAATATAGTATGCCGTATAGATATATGCCAAATTTTCTTTGTCAGATCTTATAATAATTCGTCACTTCCGGTTGGACTTCAACTTTTTTTCGGCTTTTCTTAGTTGCTATAAACTATTGAATAATACTTATTGTTATGCTTATTTATTTAAAATATCTAATTTTATGAGATCAAGGATGTACAATTGTTAATATATATGTTCATTAGGGGCTTAGGTTGTTATGTACTTTTTAGTCGTTTTTTCAGTTAAGAGGATACAATATCTCTTTTGCCATGATTCATTAGGCAAGTTTGTTTCTTAAGTCTTTCGTACATCGTTGACATTGGTATGAGCTGGTCGCTCTGTCAGAACCCCGCGTAGATGGATGTCTATATTGTCTTCAGAAGTCGATGACATGTGTCACAAACAAAATGTTTATACTGCCGGCAAAACTTTTACTAATCTAAAGATATATGTACAAACGAACTGAATTAATAGATTACCCCCTGTTAATCTAAATATTTCTATATATATTTATATATTTTAATCGGCAATTACGAAAATGGTTCAACTCGGAATTTCTTCGAATTTGTGCTTTTAGGGTTATGCGTTTAAAACTTTTTCTTTTGCCGATTATACTTAAAAAAAACCATCTACCTGGTGGGTAAAAATTTGTGAAGTGCGCCATTTAAAATTTTTCGAAGATCATGTATTGTATTGAAATTGGGTGACATCGCTTATAACGATTAAACAAAAATAACTATTTCACAGTTTTTCGAAAATCGAATTATTTTTTAAGTTATCTATTTTCAAAATTCCAAAGATTTTGTTTGATACGACGCATGAAGAAAAATGATTTTTTTGTATGGAAAAAAACACCCAACAAAAGGGACCGATCTTAACCGTTATCTTCGAAAATTTCAATTCAAAAATTCAGATAGAAAGATTTTGATTCGTTCTCCGAGAACGAAGAAAGACACTGAAGATGGCACAACGCCGCAACCAGTTGACAAGGGATGACGGAAAATCGTTCCAGAAAAATTCATATTTCTACCTTGTCGGAAACAGCAATAATAAAAAGATAGAAAGAATATCTCTATTTTACAATCGAATGCACCAGAAAAATGCATGCGCGGCAGAGAATAATTATCTAAATAGCTTTTAATTTGTGATTTATATGAAAAAGTCAAAAATAACGGTTAAAAATGACTTTTACTATTAAAGTCTAAAATAAGGGTTAAAATGATTTTTACTATAAAAGTTCCTAACCGTTATTTTCTTTTATAATAAAAGTCAAAAAATAACTATTAAATTTGGACTTTTATTATACAAGTCGTAACCGTTACGATTCCTGCCCCGCCCAAATGCAGGGGACATTTTTAGGTACTTCTAACTTTAAAATTTTTATGCTAAATTGAATGAGCTCTAAAATTGCGTACTCAAAAAATCTCCACAAAAATGTTCAAATTTAAGTGAGTAATGGAATGACCCACAAGTTATACTAAAGCGCGATTAGGAAGTCAAAAATACTAAAAAATTTTGCGAATAGTTTTTGCAAAAAAATAAATATGGAAAAAAAAAATTGCAGTTGTATAGAAGATATATATGTATTATAAAATTGAGAAAAATCGGTGTGACCAATCGCTAGAAAATAGGTTTATAGAACCTTGAAAATAATTCGAGTCTAGCGGAAATGTAGTTTCTCCTGTAAAGTTAGAGTTCTCTGAGATGTGCCCTTTTCGAAATTGCCGTTATGATTTTAGGTCAACATTTAAAAACGCAAACAATTCATACAAATATAAATTTCCTATACGGCGATGTGCAACAATTAGGTTTCCTCATAAGTATCTAAAAAAGACATGCATTCGTAGACGTAATAAAGTACACACATGTACATATGTATATATCAATATATAACTGCAAAGTAAACCACAAAATACAAACAAAAAAATTATTTTAGAAATACAAGTGTTAGAATATGCAACGTAAAGTCAACCTAACTAGATAATTATTCAATACAAAAGCTCACTAGTAAAATATTAGCTAGCAAAAAAATATTAACAAATTAGTTTATTAGCTAAGTATATATATGTGTACGTAGGTGTCTTTGTCTTTGTCTAACAATAAAGTTGTACGTACATTTAGCGCTATCTCTTTCACACACTCTCTCTCTCCCTCATCTGCTCAGTTGTGTAAATATGTGTGTATAAAATGTAAACTTTACGCTCAGTGTGTGTTTTCACAATAATCACAACAAATTTTACATTGTTTTAAAAAAATGAATCACAAATTTCGTACACCAAAATTATTTAGTAAAAAAAAACCCAACAATTTCGCAATACTCATAATGCTTAAACAAAAAATAAATAAAATAAAAATTACTCTATATCACCAAATTTCATCAATCAAAAAAAAAAAACAAAAAAAAACATATCATTTGTAAATGAATTACAACAACAGCGCGTTCACAATCCGTTGGTCCGGCTGAGCATGTCTCCCCCAAACGTCATCTACGTTCTGCCAGCACAGCGCCTAGCTCGCGGCTAACAACAGCCGGCAAGAAGACACCCACAGTGCCTCATTATGCTACAGCGACTGCAGCATCGACCGGCAGTGGAATAGTCGTCGAACGTAAGCCACGCCCATGTAAGTAGACGTTGTTGTAAAGCAAATCGTTAGCATATATTTGTATGTATGTCAAATTGCAACTCGCATTGCAGTGCCATACAATTCATTTTCTATTTGTTTTTTTGGAAGTAAATATATACTATATATATATATATAATTCGATGTATGATTGGTATATGATTTTTGTGTTAAAATTTTTTTGTTAACAATTCTTCATTCAAATTGGTTGCATTTATTCTTATTTATTATTTTAAGTATTTTTTGTTTTTTAAGAAAATTTTAGTTTTTTTTAGGTTTTTGCTTCTTATTCACTCATTTCATAAACATAATTTTTCATATCTCATTTCATAATGCAGACCTTTCTTATTTTTATTGCAATTTCATTACATTTCCCGCGTGTAGAATTTTAGCGTTTCGATAGCAGGTTTTTTTCAAATGCCCCTTAGAGTATGTCCTTACACTATGGGCATTTAGTAGAGTTTGAAAATATGTACACATATAGTTCGTTCTTGAGTGTAACACTATTTAAAATTGTTTCAATAGAAGACAAATTTAGTTTCAACATATTGCGCACATATTGCGAATATCCCTTTAGACATGCTAGTATACTTAGTAGTGATCCATATTCGGCAGCCTAAATTAATTTTTTTCCTATCTATGTATATTAAACTATGTTCAGACTAAGGTTGTTTTGCCCTCAAATATAAATCATGAACAATTTACCTATAAACTAAGTAGCTCCGCTTTGTAAAGTTTGTCCCTAAAATAGAAATGAAACTACTTAGTTTAGAGCAAACTACAAATGACCTATCAATAGTGTGAACACGGACTCAAGTAGCTTTGCAAGTAGCATACTTGTAGGCGCAAGCATTATACATTAGAAAAGAGCATAGAGCACACTTTGTACCGTTGACAAAAACCAAAACTTGTGTGTACTAGACGAAGAGATATGATTTCTTAAATTTGATTAAAAAAATAGTAGTCTGAACAGGGTTTTATACGAAACTAAGTAATTTCTCCAGCAGCCTGAACAGAGTTTTTTGCAAAACTTAGTAATTTATGCCGTAGTGGGTACAGAGTTTTAAACGAAACTAAGTAAATTATGCTGTAGTCTGAACAGAGTTTTATACAATACTAAGTCATTTCTGCTGCAGTCTGAACAGAGTTTTATACGAAATTAAGTAATTTATCCTGCAGTCTGAACAGAGTTAGTATTCGTGTTGGTGTTTTATCTCTTTTTATCTGGAGTTTCAGCACGCAGTTTCATAATTTTCTAAACATTTTTGTATAGCTGGACATTTCTACCAACACATGTGGAATGTTTGTTGTACAAATATAAATACGAACTTTTTTTCAGTTTAACTTACCTCTTTTTATATTGTTAAATATCTATGTAGTAAAAAAAATAAAAAAATTTAAGAAAATATTTGTTTGTTTGTTAACTAGTTTGGCATGAAGTTACTACGTTAGTGCCATGGTTCTCTTTTTAGACATTCGAATTTATTAATATGGTTTGTTTACATGAGTGTCTATTTTATAGCATACTTGAATTAGAAGTTAACGAAAATAAGATGTTTTAAAAATAAACACTATTTATATGTATAAGAGGCTACATTTCTTTTTTTTCAGGGGGGTCTTCAAACATATGATCAGTTAAATAACTGTAGCACTTTTTAATTTTGTTGATACATTATATACAAATGGACCAGTGTTACTATGTTGTCCTTCTTTGTGGAATAGTGTTAAAAGACATTAAACTTCGTGATATTGGTTTGAAATTCAACAAACAAACTCAAGGTAGACTGAAAATATCAACCAATGCATGGAGAAATTGAAATTGTTTTTATTGAAAACAGCAAGCAAAAAAAGTATAATCGCCAGAGTTGGGTAAATTGAATTCTATTACAATTACGATTACAATGCCCAGTAATTTGGAAAAGTAATAAATTCACACAAAAGGAATTGATTGTATTTTAATTTCTCCAAAAAAAATTACTTAAAGTAATGTCCTCGTTTTGAGGCTCTAGATCACGGATTTTTTTTTCTAATTGAAAAAAAATAGGTAGAAATTGTAGTTGAAAGTTTTTCAATCGCACTACAAGTAATACAACAGTAATTAGGAATTGTTGGTATTTTGGTTCCTGTGATTACTGCCCAGCTCTGATAAGCGCTCACAATTTTGGTTTCTGCCTTTTAAGCGAAAAGTTCACATATGATTTATAAAGCAAATTTCGAATTTCGAAAAATATTTCTTTTTATTATTTTATTCATACCTGCGCAAGTGCTTATAAAAAAATATATTTTATTTACTTTGAATAGTTACCCGAAAAAAAAATTTTTTCTTGAAATAAAAGAAAATATCTAAAAGCGAGGATTTTGAACCTGTTTAAAACTCACATGACCTTAATTCTGTGAGGAAAAATTATTGGCACTTAGTAAGGTTCGGATTATATGAAAAAAAACGCTTAAAATTACGCACTAAGAATAAAATAAAGTAAAATAAAATAAAGTAAAATAAAATAAAATGAAATAAAATAAAATAAAATAAAATAAAAAAAAAATAAAAAAAAATAAAACAAAATAAAATAAAATAAAAAAAAATATAAAATAAAATAAAATTAAGTAAAATGAAATGAAATAAAATAAAAAAATAAAATAAGATCAAATACCGTAACATAAAATAAAAGAAAATGAAAAAAATTAAATATAGTATAATATGAAATAAAAAAAGTAAAAAAAAATAAAATAAATTAAAATAAAGTAAAAAAAAAACTAAATAAAACAACACAAAATAAAATAAAATGAAAAAAAAAATTTAACTTAAATAAAGTAAAATAAAAAAAAATTAAAAAAAATTTTATTAAATAAAATAATATTAAATAAAATAAAATTAAAATATGTTTTAATGAGCTCAAGGCCTCATTTGAATAAGACACGGGGTTTCTATTCTTAAATTTTTAGTATATACTCGTATATACATATTTAACAATAAAAACACAGTGTTTTATTAAAATTAGACCTTTAGCTCATAAAATCATGTATTTATTTTATTTTATTTTATTTATTTAAATAAAGAAGGCTATCAAAAACCACAAATAAAATAAAATGAGATGAAATAAAATTAAAAAAAAGTTAATTAAATAAAATAATATTAAATAAAATAAAATAGAAATATGTTTTAATGAGCTCATGGCCTCATTTGAAAAAGACACGGTGTTTCTATTCTTAAATTTTTAGTATATATATACATATTTAACCATAAAAACAAAGTGTTTTATTCAAATTAGGCCTTTAGCTCATTAAACATATTTTTAAATCAATAAGGCTATCAAAAAGCACCAATAAAATAAAATGAGATGAAATAAAATAAGATAAAATTGAAAAAAAAAATAAAAATAAAATAAAGAAAAAAAAAAGATAATTAAAATAAAATAAATAAAAAAAATATAAAAAACATATCCACCAGACCTATTTTGACCATCGTCGTTGATCGTCGATTTTCCGCTTCAATTAATATTCTTCCGAAGTACTAAGTATAGATTTATTGGCTTAGCAAAATAGGAGAATAGTGACTGTAGTGTTTTTGACGGAAGTATTTATTATAGATGGTATTTTGCAAAGTGAGTGGACCAATTTATTTTCATTTTATTATTTTTGGCGAATTCTGCTGTTTTATATAAAGTGACAAGAATTCCTAACATCCCGTAATAATTGCTGGTAATGAAGAGAGCAGCTTTTGTGCTGCGTCTGGGTGTTACTTTTTAGTAATAAACTTGTAAAATTTAGAGCTGTAAATAAATATGTATGCATATCTATATTTAAAACTTATTGAAAGAGTGTTGCTTTCCCCCAGCGTTTTGAAAGAATCCAGTTTCACCCACAAGAGTTGCGTCAAGCAGTTGCAGATTTTGTTATTTCTCTTTTGTAGAATTAATTTCAGTTTGTTTATTCTTTTTTGTAGCTTTTTTTCTTCGTTTCTTATATAAATTTTCTTTTTCGTATTTTTTGTTACATTCTAATTAGAATTTTCTTTATTTGTAGTTGTACTTTTTGTATACTTATACTAGCCATTATGCATAACACAGCTAAGTAAACAAAAACAATTTTTGCTTTTTTTTCAATAATTTCAATTTTCGGCGAAAAAACACAAAACAAAACAAAAAAAAATTGCTTTAATAATTTTTTAGCCACCCTATCCACCACATTCCATTCACGTGCTAAAAGTAGCACCCAACCACCTCCAAGTGGCAGAACTCAAGCAGTATCTGCTACTACAGCTACCACTACTACAACAACAGCGACAGCAGCAACAAAACAACAACAACAAACGAATCAAACAAACAAATTAGCCAATGAAGCCCACCAACTACCGAAATCGAAACAGTTATGCAAAAACTTTGCACACACCTCATATGGAATGCCATTATTGCGTAAGAAAGATAAAGACAAAACCAATTTGAGGAGCACCAAAGTGCGTCCAAACTCGACTGGAGCCACATTAAATGTGACAGCCGATGAAAAACAGAAGAAACCCGGAAAACTAGAAAGGCCTCTTTCAGCCACAGAGGCTATCCTAATGCCATTGCCGGCAAGAAGCACCAAGGCTAAAGTAACAAAGGAAAAACCAACAGAAAAATTAGAAAATGAAAAGAAAACTATAGAAATTATGAAAACTGATGTGCCTACCAAAAAAGAGCCGACAACCGAAGCAGTTACTGTTGAAGACAATAAACAATCAGCAAGCATTGGAAAAACGGAGCCACCAAAAGCTGAGACTACCGCAGCAACCATTAAAGCTTTTGATCCTATGATGGCTAGCGTTTTTGGGCAACTTCAAAGCGCTGCTGATCCAATGAACAAAAGTGTTTTGGGTCATGTTTCCACTGACAAAAAGGTTGATTCAATGACTACAAGCATAATAGGCCAGTTACCTACTGCCACAATTGTGGAGCCAATGATCACTAGCGCTTCAGGGCAATTACCCAGTGTAAAACTGGTTGATCCACAGACCACGAACGTCACAGGCCAATTAACGACTGGTAAAATGATTGAACCAATGACCACGAGCGTCGCAGGCCAATTAACCACTGGTAAAATGATTGAACCAATGACCACGAGCGTCACAGGCCAATTAACGACTGGTAAAATGATTGAACCAATGACCACGAGCGTCGCAGGCCAATTAACCACTGGTAAAATGATTGAACCAATGACCACGAGCGTCTCAGGACAATTAAGCACTGGTAAAATGATAGATCCATTGACCACGAGCGTCTCAGGACAATTAAGCACTGGCAAAACTATTGATCCAATGACCACGAGCGTCGCAGGCCAATTAACCACTGGTAAAATGATTGAACCAATGACCACGAGCGTCTCAGGACAATTAAGCACTGGTAAAACTATTGATCCAATGACCACGAGCGTCGCAGGCCAATTAACCACTGGTAAAACTATTGATCCAATGACCACGAGCGTCGCAGGCCAACTAACCACTGGTAAAATGATTGAACCAATGACCACGAGCGTCGCAGGCCAATTAACCACTGGTAAAATGATTGAACCAATGACCACGAGCGTCTCAGGACAATTAACCACTGGTAAAACTATTGATCCAATGACCACGAGCGTCGCAGGCCAATTAACCACTGGTAAAATGATTGAACCAATGACCACGAGCGTCGCAGGCCAATTAACCACTGGTAAAATGATTGAACCAATGACCACGAGCGTCTCAGGACAATTAACCACTGGTAAAACTATTGATCCAATGACCACGAGCGTCGCAGGCCAATTAACCACTGGTAAAATGATTGAACCAATGACCACGAGCGTCGCAGGCCAATTAACCACTGGTAAAATGATTGAACCAATGACCACGAGCGTCGCAGGCCAATTAACCACTGGTAAAATGATTGAACCAATGACCACGAGCGTCGCAGGCCAATTAACCACTGGTAAAATGATTGAACCAATGACCACGAGCGTCTCAGGACAATTAACCACTGGTAAAACTATTGATCCAATGACCACGAGCGTCGCAGGCCAATTAACCACTGGTAAAATGATTGAACCAATGACCACGAGCGTCGCAGGCCAATTAACCACTGGTAAAATGATTGAACCAATGACCACGAGCGTCGCAGGCCAATTAACCACTGGTAAAATGATTGAACCAATGACCACGAGCGTCTCAGGACAATTAAGCACTGGTAAAACTATTGATCCAATGACCACGAGCGTCGCAGGCCAATTAACCACTGGTAAAATGATTGAACCAATGACCACGAGCGTCGCAGGCCAATTAACCACTGGTAAAATGATTGAACCAATGACCACGAGCGTCGCAGGCCAATTAACCACTGGTAAAATGATTGAACCAATGACCACGAGCGTCGCAGGCCAATTAACCACTGTTAAAATGATTGAACCAATGACCACGAGCGTCGCAGGCCAATTAACCACTGGTAAAATGATAGATCCAATGACCACGAGCATCTCAGGACAATTAACCACTGGTAAAACTATTGATCCAATGACCACGAGCGTCTCAGGACATTCAACCAGCAGAAATGTTGCTGATCGAATGACAACAAGTATTTCGAACCAATTACCTAAAGGCAAAATGACAGATCCCATGATGATGAGCGTATTTGGGCAATACCCCGCTGATTCGGTAAATCTGGGTATTAACGTCGGCGTTGGTGGTAGTGGCAGCGGGGGTGGTGGTGTTCTTGCTGTTGGGGGTGATGGTGTTGGTCGTATTGGTAATCATGGTATTGAAACGTTGAGAAGCGCTGAGCCAGCAATAAGCAAAAATCTCACCTTGACTGGCTTGACGGCGCCATATACACGGGATATAAGAAAATTGGGCGAAAGTGAGTAAATGAAGCATTTGTTGCAACTAACATACATAACTACTTCCAAAATATACATATATTCATACATGCATATTTATATATATGTATTTAAGAATGTGTGTATGTTTATAAATAACAAATAGTACTAACTCCAGTTTGGTTTTTTTTGCAAAACAATAAAAAATAACATTAATAGTAACAAATTACTCATAAAGGATTATTATATGTCATGTTTGTTATTGTAAAAAAATAACGGTTAATAGTTAAGATATTAGCATAATTTTTATGTTAGTGGGTGTGCGTAGATGTTTAATTGTTGTTGTTGTTCTAAAAATGTATATGTCAGCTTACCATATTGATATTGTTAAGTGTAACAAACGACTAACCAACACAAACAAAGTTTTTTTAATTGCAATATTTTGAAATATTTGTAAATATTTATAAGACAGAAATAACTGTGCTGAATCGAGCTTTTATTATTGTCATCCGAGAGCGAATAATAAAATAAAAAAGTGAATAACAAAAGTAATAGCAATGGTCGGCATTTGCTTTTCTATGAGTCGAGATATGTTCGGCTTATACTCGTACACCAATCGGCTTTTTACTGAGCATGTGAGAACTTTGTTTTTATTGCTTGACCACTGCAACACTGCTACCAACACATACCAAATTTATGTATAACCCACTAAAACATTCTCATATAGAGCCCTCTATTTATGCCGACCAATTTTCTAGGGCGAAAAAATAAAGAAATACCCAAAAGTAATCCGTGTCAAGAATATTTATACAATTTGTTCAAATTTTTTAATTTTGAAATAATGAAATTGCGAAGTGCTACCACACTGCAGGAGACTGCTTCATAAATGACGGATATATGAAAGTAGCTGTGAGATTTTGAATAGCATTCAAAAGCTTACCCGACCATGACCACCTAATGTCTCTTTTCTGCAGGTCACAAAAATCTGACACATGACAGCGTAAACAAAAAATTAGATTTAAATCAGCCGTTACTTAATGGCCCAGTTATACTTGCAAAGCAGTGCATCGCATGTGATAAAGGGGAACTGATTAAACTTTACATATCGTACATGTCCTCCAGCAAAAGCAACCGAAAGAGGTGTATCTAAAATACACACAAACACAAACAAGCAATTAATAGGACGCTGACAGTGTTGCTACATACTCTTTGCTCTACCAATGTCGACACAACAAAGAAAAAGAGAGACTCATATGGCAGTACATACAATTGCGATGCGTTGCCTAATCGAAGAGAGCACACATGCCATGCAGTGCGATATTATGCAAGTATAACTGAGCCATAAACTTATGAAAGCTCTTACATACTCGTAGTTTAGCGCACACGTAAATACAACGCAAAAGCACTGTGAAAAATTTAAGTATGTGTGAATGCAACTTAAACTTTTTTTAAAAAATGTTTTTTTTTTCTCTGATCGCTACAGTTTTATCAAAGCTTTTTTTAACTATGTACGGTACAATAATCCCGAAATTAACAAAGTACTAATTTGCTTCAAAATTTCCCAAACCTGTACATGTCTGTATACCAAGGGAATTTATTAACTATAGCCTTTCCTCTGTCAAAATATTAATGAAAAATAATAAAATTTTATAAGTTTCACAAGTTTGACAATGCTTTTTTGTAGAACTTTTTTTGGGTATATCAGCGAGTTCTCTGCTAAGCGTAATGGCTCAGTTATACCTGCAAAGCATCGCATCACATGACATGTGTGCTCTCTCTGAACGTATCTGCTCAATAGGTTTTGTGTATAATCGATTAGCCAATCCAGAACATTGCGTGGACTTATATAAAAGTCTATTGAAGTTTGATTCTTATGTGTGAGTATCCCTCTTTCTCTTTTTTATGTTGACATTGTACAGTATAAAGCACGAAAAGTAGCAACGCGAATGCTCTGTTTGTCTTCATTGCGCTTGCTTTTGCTAGATAATATGAAGGGTATCAAGTATAATCAATTATTTGTATTACATGCGATGCAATGCATTGCATGTATAACTGGGCCTTAAAATTAATTGTTTTTATGATAATACCCCAATTGAAATATGATAATATCTCCATTCGTTATGGAGAGCATTTGTTTTCTGTAAGACGCGAATATCATCGCATTGTGTAAGCGTCATGTTGCCCACTGATGTTTTTATTTGACTGCAGACCACTGAATTTTTTTTTCAGTATTTACATTTTAGCTTACAAATGCTTAGAAATTAAGCTTAAAGTACTTATGTCTATCCTGATAGATTGGTGGGTAAAATGTTTTTATATTTGGCCATACTAAATGTACTTTGTTTTTTTAACTGCGCAGAGCAGCCGTTAAAAAATTCTATTAGGTAAAAATGCAGCTTAGGTTGAGAAGAAAAAAGAAGAAGAAACGGAGAGAGTTTGAGAAAGAGATGAGAGGGAGAAGAAGAGTGAGAGTGAGACGAAAACAAGAACTATTTTTTAAGACTTTATTGCAGGGAAACCAGTGTCTTGACAGGCTATTTGAAGGAGCTCGGCCTTATCTCGTCGGAGGTGCATATATCGCGCTAAATAATTATTATTATAGTTGTTCATGACTATAAATCAGACCTGTTAAATAATGATTACTAATCGTAATGATTACCGGTTTGATTAATGATTTTGTTGAGAATCCATTTAATGATTGATTACCAATTACTTAAACTCTTTTTAACGATTATTTTTCAATTAATTAAAAAAATAATAAAAAAAAACAACAATTTTTTACGATGATTAAAAAAAGCGCAAAAGAATAAAAATGGGCAAAAAAGTTGTTTTGATTACTTTTTATAATTTTTTGATTATTTTTGATTTTATATAATTTTTTTTTTTAATTTTGATTGTTTTGGATTTATTTCAGTATTTTTGTAGAAACATAAAAATATTTACATCAACAATACTAAAAAAAATTAAAAGTAATCAAAAAAAAAAAAATAATTAAAAGTATCAAAACAAATTTTCTGATAATTTTTTAATTTTTTTTAATCGCCTTTTCTTGAAAAACAATTAAAATAAACATTAGCAATAAAAAAAGTCTCCTATTAATTGATTACTAAAAACTAATCAAATTTAATTAGCTAAAATGAACTCAAGGTCTAGAATAATAATTTTTATACAAAATTGATTTTATTTCTTTTTAATAACTATTTTTTACTAATCATTAATAGTTTTATTATACTAGAAAAGGAAAATTGGGAGACAACCCCTATAGCTATTCTTATAGATCCATTGAGGAGGCTGCCAGGCTGTTTCACAAAAAAAAAATTTGCCACGCTCTGTTAACTATTCGGCTATCAGAAAGATAGTTTTTCTGTCAGCTAAGTAAATGTCAATATTGATTAAAAATTGTTTAGTTGGAAGTTTATGTTTATGTCAACAAGCAATAGGAGTCAAAGTCAATTTGTGGCGAAATTAAGCTATTGCCCGGATTTTATGTCACAAACTCACACACCGATTACCATTTGCATGGCTTGTTCTCCAAAAATTAAAATTTCATAGACTAAGCACCCAACAGCCAATATTAGCTCTGTCCCCCGCTTGCATATGTAATAACCAGAGCTCGGAATTTTATGCTAAAAATATGACGAAAGCATGTAAAAAATATCCGGAAGGGGAAAGGCAACGGCGTTGTTTAACTTACGAGTATATTGGAGTGAAATCAAAGGATTTCCTTACCAATCCGGAGAGTTTAAGGTTAGGTTAGGTTAAGGTGGCGGCTTCTGTGCACAGCGAGAGGCACACTTAATCCGAATGGTACATTGTGATAAAACTGAATAAAGGCTAAGTCCCAACCTCCTTTAGACTTTCAGGAAGTTGAACCATCCTGTCATCTTAAAGTAGCGCAGAATGTCTCCGATTTCAGCAGAGCCTAGCTCAACCAAACGAATCACTAAGCACTATTTTAGGCACTTCAAACGAGTTCTAGGCAGTGCGGTGTAACTTCAGAGGAAGTGTGCAACTCTTTCTATTTCCCTCGTCCCTACTACAGAAGTCATTCCATACGTCCTCCATGCGTTCATCATGTACTCCTATTAGACAATGTCCCTTGAGTACCCCAATCAAGGGTTCAAGCCCTATCTTTTAGCTACGGCTGCTTTGGGCACATATAGGGCATTGATTGCCTTCTTGGATATGTCCTCAACATGCTAGTTCTAGTTAAGTTTACTATTTAGGATGACCCCGAGGTACTTGACCTCTTGAGAAAATAAGAGCTTCACTCCATTTTGAATTGGTAGAAGAGTTTAAGATTGTTAAATATCCAAATCGAAGTTGGTCGAGGTTGATTCGAGTTTAATAAAAGAATTTACGGTTTTTGGTGGATTTTATTTCGTTGCTGTTCAGGACGGTGTCTAAAATTAAGCCTTTTTTTGTGGCAATATAAGTGATAGTTAAGAGTCATAATCATAGCAGTGGGAGAGTGTTTTAAAAGGCCCGCGTTACTCGTGACCGACAGTCGCGACTGCTTTGTATGTTTATATGACTGTTTCTCTATCATTTCCACAAGAACAGCCAGCTGTGATTTGGATATGTGTTAAGGCTTTGAGCTTTAGTGATAGTCGTGGTAGCCCGCCTCACCTAATATTTTAGTATTTAGGACAGTATCGGCAACGACGTGGATGTATGTAAGTTCTAGTACTTGGTCTTTCACATGCTGATCAAGGCATGCTAATTTGACCTTTCTAGAAGTCATTGTCCAAACCTAGGTTTGCTTTGAACTAAGGAAGAAGAATGTTCCCAGAATGACGGACTATAAATGTGAGGACCTTACTTCTTGGCCTATCTCTAAACTGTTGCTGAGTTCTCGCTATAGGGATGTTTGGCGGCTGTTTGTCTTCCGTCGTTTACGCATACAAGTGCCCCTGGGGATACTTCCTTGATCTTTTATAATAGCAACCACACGATTATGGTACCCACCCAATAAACTCACTGGATTTCGCTACGCTAGATCGTGATATCCCAATTCTCAAGCGAGTTATTTATATCTAGCAATTTGCCAAATTTTTCTATGATTGTTCGCGAGTTCATCTCGACGGCATACCTAGGCTTGAGCTTCTTCGAGAAAATAGCTAAAAATATTCCCCAAATATGCTAAAAATATGAGCAAAATATTCAAATATATTCCAAATTTATGATAGTATGCATTAAATATGAAAATATGTAAAAGATACTAGCGATGTGTTAAATCCTTGCTTTACATAACCAGCGTAAAACTTGGTCCAGGCTTTCTATGGTGTCAAATAAAAATATGGACTTGCATACAATTCTGAGCTCTGGTAATAACCACCTAACTCAATGGTAACTGGGAAAAAAGCTTGAGTTGTGCAAAAAATTTTTTTTAAATAAGATCCCAACAATCATTTCTGTAAATTAACTTAAAGTATGCTAGATTAAATAAGCAAAATTTAAGCATTTACAGTATTAACTTATTTAAAGGTTTAAAGTAAACTTTTTGTAAGTCTTAAGAACGAAATTTAATAAGTTATTTAACCTTTAATGTAAAAATTCAAAAAAAAAAAAAAAAATTGTAAAAAAAAAAAATTGTTTCAGTTTACTTTTATTGTTGGGATGCAAAGTCAACACAACTTTAATAATTGAATTATCTCAAATGAATAAATTACTTTATGACCCAGTTATACTTGCATAGCAGCGCATCGCATATGATACAAGGAAGTAATTAGACTTTGTATAGCTCACATATGTATTGTCAAGCAAAAGCAACCGTAATAGATGCCATCTAAAATACACACAAATACAAACAAGCAATTAGTATTAAAAATCAAAATTCAACACACTTCTATGTAATTCCATGCAATGCGATGCGTTGCTTACTCATACAAAAATAATATACACAAAACTCGTTGAACATAGCACTGCGATGCTATGCAAGTATAACTGAGCCATTACAATTTGAACGTTAAAACGCTTCCCTGAAACAATTTTAAAATAGACTTTAGCTTTTGTTACCTGTTGCACATACTTATGTACAGATATGTTTGTTAAATATGTAATTTTATAATGTCTTTGTGTTGAATTTTGCTATGTAGTTTTGAATATTTTTACGCTTAAAAAATCTCATTAGATTATAGCTACAAAAATCTTTTATTTATAATTTCAATTATTAAAAATAATTAAAGTTTATATAGTATGCTGAATTAAGAAAATAGGCCGCATATTACTAGGCATTTTTTAAGAATACCCAAAGCAGTTAGGTTAGTAAATAGATAATATACACATAGTGCCTTTCAGATATAAAACCCTTTAAGAATTTAGAACTTCTTACATATATAAATATATATTTATATATTTCAGTTTCGTTAGTTAGCTCTTAAAAACTTATTTCGGAGTCGTATAAATTTAAATGTTGTATAAATCTTTTAAAAGCGCAAAAAAGAAACCATACATTTTGAGCAAATTTTGAAATATTTTAACAAAAAACCCAAGCCGTTTTGTGAAAGTTTCATCGTGCAGATCGAACTAAGCACCCTAGTTAGTGAGCTGCTTGAACCGCATGCAATAGAATCGCTCTGACAGCAGAGAAAGTAGGATACCTCGACTGAGATGAGGATAACTTGGCCTATCTTGGCGTTTTAAATTCGGTTCAGCTGTTGCTATATTATGATGATTGGCGCACCGTAATGGCGATGTTTACAAAATATTTTGACCACAGACTAGTTCGACTTTTAAATACGGTGTCTATGAGCAAAATATTTAAATTAAAACGAAATTAAATATTCTTAAATTAAATATATCAAAGATGAATATATCATTATGAATTTATGTACATTGGATTGGACCGAAAAATGGTTTAGGTTTTGAAATTTTTATTGGTATTATTCAACAGCTAAAAAAATTGTAGGTTTTTACTGATTTTTGCGTTTTTAACAAGCTTCTAATGTAAAAACGTAAAACCAAAAAACCATTGTTAAAGCTCGATTATTCCGAAACGCCCTACATGCCGAAAATTTTCAATAACTAGACTAAATAAATTTTCGCAAAACTGTAACTGTGCTTTATTTTTTTTTTAATCGTTTCGCAGTTTTAAAGTAAACAAGAGGTCACTCGGTTAAAATCTAAAATAGAAATGATCTGCATCTAAAAATAAATATAAAGTTCTGAGCTTACAATAGATTTTTAAATTACATTTTTTGCGCCCCAGTCTAATGTACATGTAGATTGCAGTAAATTAGAAATATTGAAAATAGAAATTAAAAGCAGTTAAAAAATGCGCAAAACTAAAAATTGTTAATAAATATCAATCTAAATCAATCACCCACTCACACATACACAAGCTTACATAAAATTCATGAAATTACGTCAGTTGCATTTTTTAAGTCGAATTCTCATAGTTTTTTTTTTTGTCTATTCAGTTGACGACTAATTATATTTTACACATAGGTACATGTGTAAATACTTTTTATAAACACTAACAAATATACAAATGAAGTTTTTTATTTGTGCAACAGTTTCCCTTTTCAACGCTGCATGTCCACCACTGAACTGACTATAAAAAAATAATACTAATAAAAGATATGATTAATCTATTTTAACTACACACTTAATGCTACCAAATATTCAAAAACGCCTTTGGCTATGTGTGCTTTTATGCATTCCCTTTGATTCCCCTTTTTTTTAAAAGCTTCTCTTCAACTTCTTTTCTTGATTGGTGAATCTCGAAACTTAAGTAAGTTGCGGTGAATTTAATTTGAAATTATTAATTTTCTTATTTACTAACCAATTTTTTTGTTTGACTTGCTTTTGCTTTTCGATTATTTTCTCATTTCGTATGTGAAATGCAAAGCTTTTTACTGCTTTGAATGGCCCAAGATATATTATTTGAATTTATTGTTTTTTTTTTGCTTTAAGTAAAACTTTTTGTTTAATACTCTAAAATACAAACATAAATATTTTAAAACAGAAAATTTAATATAATTTGGGTAAAGTAAATTAGCCATTTCAAATTACCAAGCGCAAAATTAAAATAAATATAATTTTTCTTTCAATCAGCTACCAAAAAACGTAAAAAAACAAAAATTTACTATATCAAAAACTAAATAAATATTCGTTAAAATTAACAGTTGGAATTATAAGAAAACTAAAAGAAATTATCCTAAATAACGTATTGAAATTTTTTGGAAACTACTGAGTAAAAAAAATATATTCTAACCCACTCTTCTTTCTGCTCTTAATTTTTGCTCTTCCACTTGTTGTACGCTTGCATTTTAGGCGATGCCGAGGATGGTCGTGAGACCGCCATTTCCGTTTCAAGTTGCAGCCCTCAACAAGCGCCCGAGATACCGGATGAGCCTATTGTCAAATCGCCACCGGAGCCTACACGCGTTAAATCGCCCGAACAAATTTTGATGCGGTCACCCGATCCAGTCAATTGGACTGTGCCATTGGATACAGGGAAAACATTCACCGTTACACAGAACGTCAAAGAGGGTGGGTTATATTTAAAAATAAATTTGTTATATATTATTCTTAGATTTCTTCAAAGCTGTAAAACATTATATATTTTCATTTACATGTTCTTATTTTATTTTATTTTATTTTAATTTATTTTATTTTATTTGTTTGAATTTTATTTTATATTATTTTATTTTTTTAATTTTATTTAATTTTAATTATTTTCTTTTATTTCGTTGTTGGTATTATATACTTACAAAAATATTTTCTTTTATTTTATTTAATTTTATTTTTTTAATTTAGTTTAATTTTATTTTTTAAATTTAATTTAACTTTATTTTAATTCATTTTATTTTATTTTATTTTATTTTAATTTAATTTAATTTTATTTTTTTACTTTTATTTTAATTCAATTTATTTAATTTAATTTTTGAATTTAAATTAATTTTATTTTAATTAATTTTATTTTAGATTATTTTATTTTGTTTAATTTAATTTAATTTTATTTATTTTCTTTTATTTTATTTAATTTTTTTTTTTATTAAATTCATTTTATTTTAATTCATTTTATTTTAGTTTTTTTTTTATTTTTTTTATTTTATTTTATTTAATTTTTTTAATTTAATTTGATTTTATTTTACATTATTTTATTTTTTTAATTTTATTTAATTTTAATTATTTTCTTTTATTTTGTTGTTGGTATTATATTTATACTTACAAAAATATTTTCTTTTATTTTATTTAATTTTATTTTTTTAATTTAATTTAATTTTATTTTTTTAATTTAATTCAACTTTATTTTAATTCATTTTATTTTATTTTATTTTATTTTAATTTAATTTTATTTTATTTTATTTTTTTACTTTTATTTTAATTCAATTTATTTAATTTAATTTTTGAATTTAATTTAATTTTATTTTAATTAATTTTATTTTAGATTATTTTATTTTGTTTAATTTAATTTTATTTATTTTCTTTTATTTTATTTAATTTTTTTTAAATTAAATTAATTTTATTTTAATTCATTTTATTTTAGTTTTTTTTTTATTTTATTTTATTTTATTTTATTGCTTTTTTATACCAACAATTTTTGTTGATTTACGGCCAATACATTTTCAAGTATTCATGAAACGAGCTCCAGGCCAAGAATAATAATTTTTCACTTTTGGAATTTTTATGAAAATTATTATTTTGTTGTTGGTTTTACGGTCTGTTCATTTTACATATTTTTGTAAGTATAACGATCTCAAGATCCTCTGAAATAGCAAAACTATACGAATTAGTCTGACGAGAAATCGTGGCTGTTTTCGAAATAGTACTATAACTATAGCCTGTATATGTTTGTTGCTTTCAATTTTTCCTCTAATCAAAAATAATAATAATTAACTAAGAATTATTATCAACTGGTCTTGAGCTCGTTATACTTACAAAAATATGAAAATTATTATTGTTTTTATTTATTAATAATCATTTTTAATTAATTATTAAAAGTTTTTGGATTGAATAGAGTAGGAAAAATGTTTAGAGACAACTGCCATAGCTTTTCTTATAGATCCATTTCGGAAGCTGCTAGACTTCACTCATCAGAGAAATTTTATTATTTTATTTTATTTTATTTTATTTTATTTAATTTTTTTAATTTAATTTGATTTTATTTGAATTCATTTTATTTTATTATATTTTATTTTATTTTGTTTATTTCATTTAATTTTATTTCATTTTTTTTACTTTATTTTATTTTTTAATTTAATTTAATTTTATTTTAATTCATTTTATTTTAGTTTATTTAATTTTATTTAATTTTTTTAATTTAATTTAATTTTATTTATTTTCTTTTGTTTTATTTAATTTAAGTTAATTTAATTTTTTTTAAATTTATTTTATTTTATTTGTTTTAATTTTATTTAATTTAATGTTATTTTTTTAATTTAATTTAATTTTGTTTATGTTCTTTTATTTTATTTTTGTAATTTTATTTAATTTTATTTTAGTTAATTTACATTTTCTATCTCATTTTATTTTTTTAATTTAATTCAATTTTATTTTAATTCATTTTATTTTATTTTTTTTTGTTTTATTTTATTTTATTTTATTTTTATTATTTTATGTGGGTATTTTTATAAAGCTTTTGTGCCGGTAAATTTTTTCATTTTACTAGCTTATTTTATTATATTATTTTTAGTTTTTTTTTTATTTTATGATGGAATCAATCTCAGAGTAAATCCTTAACATTTGCATTAAATTTTCTTAGAGACTAATTACTCCAAAACATAAGTGATATCATTTAAAAAATTTGAAAACTTTAGTGATTTTAATAAATGTTTCTGAATTTGTTTTTAGGTGAAAACTACAGCCGGCCACAGAGCGAGATAAAAGCTTCAACTCCAGTTGAGAAGCCACCACCGCCACCACAATCGGCACCTCCACAGTTAACCGAACAGGCTAAAATGGACGGTAAGCCTTAAAGTCGATACTTCACAACAATTTTTAAAAAATAAATTGCAAAAATAAAAAATAAAACGCTAGCAAGCTAAAGCAAAGCCACAAATAAAAAATCTCTCTCTATACATATATATATATATATTTATATTTATAATATATATCGTTATCATATAAGGAATCCATATCAAATTCAAACTCAGACCAGCTTCTTATAATATTCGTGTTATTCGCTATTCACTAAATCCATTGCGCCCAATAGAAAAAAATCATTATAATTTATCATTTAATTTAGATACACATACATACATACATAAGTAATGAACTGCAAAAATCAAATTAAACTAAATCAAGCACACACAAAAAAAAAATTATTAAAATATTTCATATGAATAATTTCTGCTAAACGCTATCAAACTCACTGCAAGCAAAAATTTTTTGCAAAATCTCACAATAACAAAATTCTAAAAAAATTAAAATATAAACAGAAACAAAGCATTGGAATATGTTTAACACTTTCGTAACCTTCCCCCTCCTCACACATATTTACATACACAATCTACCTATCAACTATGTTTGACGTTGACGAGTACAGCCTGGAAAAAACCAAACGAACCAAAGAAAGGCATCAAAAGTCCAACCGGTGGTGCCGTTAATGCTGGACGCACAATTGTCGCCACGCAGCCCACCGCTGGCGCTGGTGGTCTACCCTCACCAACAATGCTACCATCACCAGTTGGAAAACCAGTACCAGGCTCAACATTGCGTTGCCTTGATGATCCCATTTTTGATTTGCAAAACGGCAGCCATTTGGGTGGTGGTGGTGGTGGTGGAGTTGTTGGTGGTGGTATTGGCGTTAGCGCTGGTGGCGGTGGCAACACTTCGTCATCGTCCACGTCGACCACAACGGCGGTAACAGCACGCACCACAGCGAATGATGTGCTTGAAAAGGCTCGGGACCGTTTCGATCGTTTCTGGGGTGGCAGCAAAGAGGAACAAGTTTAAATTTGTGTGACTTCAAAAGGTAAACCAAAGAAATTCGTGAATGAAAAACGAGTAAGAGAATATGAAGCAAAGGCCGTGGTCGTATGAGCATGATGATGTTGATGATGATGTTGATGATGATGATGATGTTGATGATGACGATGATGATATTGCTGATAATTATTTTGATGATGATGGTCGTGATAAAGTTATTGAACTTGATGATGATGATAATGATCATGATGATGACATTGAACGCAATAATGATGTTGTTAGTTATTGCAGTTCAACATTAATTTACCTCCATAGTTTTTTATATTCAGTGAAAGCAAAAGTTTTTAGTAAAATTCATTAGATTCCTATTATATTCACAGTTAATTAGATATGATTCTTATTGCAGAAACAAAACTGTAACACAAAATAAATGCCTAATATTTATAAAAAAAATTAATGATTAAGTAAGATAAATACCAAGAACACGAAACACAAACTAAAAGCAGCTGAAAACACAAAAAAATGCAAAACTGCATTTCAAAAATAGTTTAGAATAAAAAATTTTATTTAAAAAATTTAAAAAAAGTAAAGAAATACAACTAATTGCATAAGTAAGCGTCAAAGTAATTGAACGTAAATATATAAAATGATGTCTAACTGCATACATATATACAATCTTATATAACAGCAGCCACAATATATAACCGAAAACACCTTGTTATTCAGTGTTGTACGCTCTCAGAGACCAATTTGAACACTCACACGCACGCACTCATACTTGAAATTTTGTTGGTCATTAATTGGTTTCTTTATGTGTGACTCAGCAATATATAAGTCAATCGAAACAACTATCTTTGGTATAATTTATTAGCGTCTAACTAGGTACAACTTAAAGCTAAAAACAGTTTAATGCGAGAAAACTTTTGTATTTCGTTTATAAAAACCTAGGAGCATGCATATGTAGGTATATAAAAAACATAAAAACATACTTCGATATTACTAAAAATCGATTTTAACCAAACACCAATGAAATAGATTTAAAATAATGGAGTTACATCGAATAGTTTCCGCAGCTACCGGCGATAATGTATTTATTATATAACTTAAACAATGATGAAAAAATATAAAATATAAAACAACAAAAAAAATGAAATTAAAAAATTTTGATAAAAAAATTGTTAATAGAAAAAAAAAACTCGATTTATTAAAAATTATTTAAAATAACGAAATTAAATTAATGAAATATAATTAAATAAATAACAGAATTTTCGAAATTAACTATTACCTTAAATAATAACATAAATTAAAATAATTAAAATAAAGATTAACAAATAATTAAAAATAATTTATTAAATTAAAATAATGAAATAATTAAAAAATAGTTTCATAAATTAAAATAATCATAAAACTATAAATATTCAAATGAATAATAATTAAATAAATAGAAAAATTAAAATATTTAATAACTATTTAAAATAATAAAGTAATTTAACATAATTAAAATTAAGAAAGAAATGAGTTAAATAAATACAAATGATCAAACAATTTAATGAATGAAAATACTTAAAAAAAAAACAACATTCACTTAAATAGGTTAAAAAATGAATCAAAATAATCAAGTGCATAAGAGGAACACGGTACTTAAGATCTATTAAAATAATTAAACAAATAAAAATAACTAATATAAATAATGAACACATTATGTATAATAGTCAAAACAATAAAATTAGTTTAAAATAATCAAATAAAACCATTACTTAAAACAATGAAATGAAATAAAAAAATAAAATAAAATAATTTTTCTATATTATTGTTGATCTTTATTTAATTTAATTTTTAGGAAGTTTTTGCTTAGCTCAATGCGCTTTTTAAAAGCGAAACACAACATTAAAAGCTTTGCTTTACTGACAGTCGGTAAAGCATACTCAATTGTTTCCTTATGATGACTGAGATCGAAATATGGATGAATAAAATTAGAAATAAAAAAAAAAATGTTTAATACTCAGTTTCAATATAAAAAAGGCCTTTAGCTAAACAAAATAAAATATGGTAAAATAAAAAAAGTAAAATAAAATAAAATAAATTAAAATAAAATAAAATGAAACAAAATAAAATAAAATGAAATAAAATAATACAAAATAAAATAAAATGAAACAAAATAAAATAAAGTAAAACAAACCAAAATAAAATAAAGTAAAATAAAATAATATATAGTAAAATAAAATAGAATAAAATGAAATAAAATAAGATAAATAAAATAAAATAAAATAAAATAAAACAAAATAAAATAAAATAAAATAGAATAAAATAAAATAAAAGGAGATCTAATAGAAATAAAATAAAATGAAATAAAATAAAATAAAATAAAATAAAATGAAATAGAATAAAATAGAATAAAACAAAATAAAATGAAACAAAATAAAATAAAACAAAATCAAACAAAATAAAATAAAATAAAATGAAACCAAATAAAATAAAGTAAAACAAACCAAAATAAAATAAACTTAAGTAAAATAAAATAATATAAAATAAAATAAAGTAAAATAAAATAGAATAAAATAAAACAAAATAAAATAAAATAAAATAGACAAAAATAAAATAAAAAGAGATCTAATAGAAATAAAATAAAACGAAAAAAAATAAAATAAAATAAAATAAAATAAAATAAAATAAAATGAAATAAAATAAAATAAAATAAAATAAAATAAAATAAAATAAAATAAAATAAAATAAAATAAAACAAAATCAAACAAAATAAAATAAAATAAAATGAAACCAAATAAAATAAAGTAAAACAAACCAAAATAAAATAAACTTAAGTAAAATAAAATAATATAAAATAAAATAAAGTAAAATAAAATAGAATAAAATAAAACAAAATAAAATAAAATAAAATAGACAAAAATAAAATAAAAAGAGATCTAATAGAAATAAAATAAAACGAAAAAAAATAAAATAAAATAAAATAAAATAAAATAAAATAAAATAAAATGAAATAAAATAAAATAAAATCAAATAAAATAAAATAAAATAAGATAAAATAAAATAAAATAAAATAAAATAGAATAAAATAAAATAAAATAAAATGAAATATAATAGAAATAAAATAAAATGAAACAAAATAAAATAAAATAAAATAAAATAAAATAAAATAAAATAAAATAAAATAAAATAAAATAAAATAAAATAAAATAGAATAAAATAAAATAAAATGCAATAAAATAAAATAAAATAAAACAAAATAAAATATAATAAAATAAAATGAAATATAATAGAAATAAAATAAAATAAAATAAAATAAAATAAAATAAAATAAAATAATATAAAATAATATAAAATAAAATAAAACCAACTAAAATAAAATAAAACAAAATAAAATAGAATAAAATAAAATAAAATGAAATATAATAGAAATAAAATAAAATAAAATAAAATAATATACAATAATATAAAATAAAATAAAACCAAATAAAATAAAATAAAATAAAATAAAATTAAATAAAATAAAATGAAACAAAATAAATAAAAAATGAGTAAAATAAAATAAAATAAAATAAAATAAAATAAAATAAAATAAAATAAAATAAAATAAAATAAAATAGAATAAAATACAATAAAATAAAATGAAGCAAAATAAAATAGAATAAAATAAAATAAAATGAAATATAATAGAAATAAAATAAAATAAAATAAAATAAAATAAAATAAAATAAAATAAAATAAAATAAAATAAAATAAAACCAAATAAAATAAAATTAAATAAAATAAAATAAAATAAAAATAAAATAAAATAGAATAAAATAAAATAAAATGAAATATAATAGAAATAAAATAAAATGAAACAAAATAAAATAAAATAAAATAAAATAAAGAAAAATAAAATTAAATAAAATAAAATAAAATAAAATAAAGGTAGTGTTGCCGGCCTACCACACCGAAGGTCCATGGTTCGAGCCCTGGTACAGGTAACATCAAAAGTGATTTGAAAAAAGTTTTTCAAAACGGGGTCGCCCCTCGGCAGTGGTTTGGCAAACTCTCCGAGTGTATTTCTGCCATGACAGGCTTCTCAGCAAAAATTCGTCTCCTTTGTAGATGCCGTTCGGAGTCGGCAAAAAACTGTAGGTCCCACCAATTTGTAGGGAAAATTCAAATCGGCACACCACAAATTGGAAGAGAAGCTTGGCGCAAAAATCTCTTAGGAGGTTTATGATGATATACCTGTTGTATATCGCGCCATAGAGATAGAGAGAAAATAAAATAAAAATAAAAATAAAATAAAATAGAATAAAATAAAATAAAATAAAATGAAATATAATAGAAATAAAATAAAATGAAACAAAATAAAATAAAATAAAATAAAATAAAATAAAATAAAATAAAATAAAATAAAATAAAAAAATAAAATAAAATAAAATAAAATAAAATAAAAATAAAATAAAATAAAATAGAATGAAATAAAATAAAATAAAATAAAATAAAATAAAATAAAATAAAATAAAATTAAAATAAAATAAAATAAAATAGAATAAAATAAAATAAAATAAAATGAAATATAATAGAAATAAAATAAAATAAAACAAAATAAAATAAGATTAAAGTGAATTAAAATAAAAAAAAAATAAAACAAAAAATAAAATGGAATAAAATAAAAAAAAAATAATTAAAAAATTAAAAAATAAAGGATCGAATATAAATGGAAAAATAATTGGAAGCTGATCAAAGAGTAGTCGGACAAATAGAAGTAATTTTATATTTTGAAGCGTCCACTGCAATCCATATTAAGGATTTAGCTATACAAATTGACTCATGCCGTATACTTGAAATATGATCGCGTACCACGCAGTTGTGTACAAGCTTTGCAAACTATCTACGCTGGTGATAATCTGTTTGATTGTCTACCTCAAGCTTCTCAACTAAAGAGTAAAATAGGTTTACTGCATCCCTCTGATCAGATTAAGAAATCCAGGAACAAATATATTTACATAAAATGGTATGTAGCACCATAATATTGGTGCAATGAGTCCAGGGCTTTAAGTTTCCTTTCACAAATGTGAAAAGTATAGCACGTCTAAGTTTCTTTCGGTACTTCCAACGGCCTTTTGTAGCGGAAGAATGAGTCTTTTGAATCTTCTAATAAGCAAAAGCTTGACAAATTTGGTAGTTTTAAAAATAGGGAGAGATCTAAAGCTATATTGATGATAGTTCCATGTCGCTGTTTTGACGATCAAAATAGGTATTTGTTCTGGCGTAGCCTAACACTGCAGTGGTTTTTAGTTGAAGATAAAGATGTAGAGTTAAGAAGAGGGTTTTTTAAATCAGTTTAAAAATAAATCAAGAATCAAATAATGTACAAGTAAATATCAAATATAATTGTTACGAAGTTACATTGTGGACATTACAAAGCATAGTAAATAGCAACATTTTAGGCTTGAAAAAGTGAGTGTTGGTTTTTCTTTCCTTCGAAACACCCTTTGTACTTAAACAATATTTACGTATAATTAATAAACGTGTTCAATTGTCTAAGAACTTATTAAAAATAAGTTTAATGTATGTAGTAAACGAGTATAATCTATGTTGTGTACAACAATTGTACTAAAATAACTGTCTAAAGCTTAAGAAAATATAAAAACAATTTGAATTCAGTGCGAAAAAAATATATTTATGTGACTTTTTTACTTTTCGGTTTTCCAATTGCAACAAGACGTAAGTTGTGGGAACTTTTTTCTTTTTGTAATAGAATTTATTTATTTGTCGTTGTTTCTAAAATTTGAAAAAGTAAAAATTGCCTTCATTAGAGCTTTTGTGAATATGCTTGTTTCTAAAATTTGAGAAAATAAATTTGCTTTTTTCAGAGTCTTTATTAATATTCAAGAAACCGTTTACTCGACGCCTATTTCATGAATCGATTAGTCCAATAGTAAAACTTGTTTCCAAAAGATCGACTAATTGCTTGAACTCGAGTTCGTAGTATTACTAACAACGCGTTAATAGTTATGCAACAGTGACACAAAATATCATGAATAATCAGTTATATGTGATCTAATATAGAACCATTAGCTTTTTGGATTGTTCCAAATTTCTTGAATGATAAATGTTACATTAACAAAAAAATTTTACAGTGTTGGTTATCCAAATCAGGGTTTTATGAAGACAAAGCAAATACCTGATGTATCACTTTTCTAATATCTTGATAATACATACACAGCTCCGATTTGGATAATTTCATCAGAGTTTGTAGCGATTATGGTTATTTTATCGTCTGAATTCTATGATTGTTTTTGACGATTTAACGAGGAAAGCCTTCTTACACAAAATTAATCTTTAATGCCTTCTAAGAGGCAAGGAAAAAGGCTATAATTATAGTAAAATATATAATAACTTTGGCAGTCAAGAACTAATTTTAAACATCTGGTCCCAGAATGTGTTTGGGAACAGAACACTTAACCATGACTGTAAGCGTAGTTTTATTAGGAAACTGTTGCATAAACATTTTTGTTTTTTAAATTGAAAATTTTGCTCTTCCAAACGAGCTTCACAGTACTCATGGGAGCATGATATCGTCTAGTAGATGCTATCGGTCATCAAACTTCGTGGGCTTTAAATGTTTTGAGTCGGTGTTTATAATCTAAATATGTTTAAACTCTTCATTACTTTTAGGAGCTTTAGCAGTAGAAACTGTTTTTTATAGTATGCAACTCAGCAGTTTTAATAGTAGAGTAAATTAGAAAGTGGTCCCCTAAAGATTATATTTTTCACTAAATCATTTTATAGTGATTCTCGCAAATTATATACCAACCATGTAACCATATTTAAATCATATTTATTTTTCATCGCTTTATCCAATAAATAAGAAGCATTATATCAACAATCATCATGATCATTTCACAAGTTAAGCTAGACATCAAATAAGTAAGTAAGACCCGTCCAAGAACAAAAGCAAAAATAAAAATTAAAAAGCTTACAATTATAGAACAAAGTACAGTAATACTATCAAAAACTCACTAAGTGTTTTAGACTTACATTACCAACAACACATACAAACACAAAAGAAAAAATAAAAAATTACAAAGCAATGGTTTTAAAAAAGTTTACATAATACACTCATAGTCAGCTAATTAATTACATACAATTGCTCTTTTGCCAAAAACATGAATGTGCTAAAATAAAAAAAATTGGGAAATCAAGTTTAAAAAATTAGTTCATGTTTCGTTAATGATTGTAAATGAGCTCAAGGCCAAGAATAGTAATTTGTATGAAAATTATTCTTGTTTTTCTTTTTTTTTAATTTTTTTTTACTAATAATAAAATTTTTTTTTTTTTTTTAAGTTTTTGTTTGATAAAAAAGGAAAATTTAGATATGCCATAGCTTTTCTTATTGATCCAATTCGAAATCTGTGAGGCTTCTTTATCAAAGAAATTTTGGAACGTTCTGTAAACCCTAAAGCTATCAGAACGATGATTCATTTAAAAAATTCTTGTTTTTAAAAAAAGTATTTGAATGTTGTTCATTCATTTAACTTAGATTGCAAATTGTTACAGCTATTTTTGAAGGTATGTCGGTGAAAAAAAAAATAAATAAATATTACTTTCAATGATTAATCCAGTGAGCCCATTCAATTAGAAAATTTACACATTCATGCAGCTTACAAAAGGGTATATACACTTACAAAAGAAATCGAATAATGTACTTTCTACCTTTATGGATTTGTAATTTTTAAAATTGTTTTAGGCTGGTAGTTAAAATCTTTACATAAATGAATTCGTGCAAATTCGCGTTTATTTGCAGTTTAAGCTTTTGAAGCATTTCTTTCTTTCTCAAAAATGAATTTGTTTGGATTGTTATATATGTATATTCGTATAAAAGTACTACATACATAATTCTAAAATTTGCTAATTATTATTCTTGCTAATTAGTTCGTATTATAAAAAAGATATAATAATATATTATCGCATGCGCTTAAACGCCAATGTACTTATACCACATTGCATAAATATATATATGTTGGTATTTACATCTATATGCCTATGTTGATGTTACATGTATGTATATGCAAATTGTTCATTAAATCAAATATATAATCATATATAACCTGCATATGTAGATATTAAGTTAATATTATTGCCTGTTATTTGCCTTTTTGCTATAAAGCTAGATAAATTTAAAGAAAAAAACAGTAAAATTAATTTATTGTAGCTTTGACGAATTTGTGTACATAAAAGAAGACAAACATTTTTTTTGGTATTCCATAAAACCAGAGGTGTTAAATGATGATTACTAGTCGTAATGACTACCGGTTGGATTTATTTTTTTCTTGAGAATCCATTTAATGATTGATTGCTAATGACTTTCAATTTTGAATGATTATTTTTCAATTAATTAAAGAAATAATCAAAAAAATCATGATTTTTTTACGATTACTTTTTTAATTACTTGATTATTTTTGATGTTTTTCAGTATTGTTGTAGAAGCACATAAATAATCCCATCAACGCTACTGAAAAAAAATTAAAAAAATAACAAATAATCAAAAAAAATTGCTTTTGATTACTATTGATTATTTTAGCCGTAATCAATTAATATTTGCCTTTTCTTGAAAAACAATTAAAATGAGCATTACCAATTAACTAATTAGCAATCAAATTTAACAGGTCTGCATAAAACAGATTTGAAATAAATCGACTGCTAAGTGAAAGATCAAGCTATTTCAAAACATTTTTGAAAAAGGTGCTAGCTAAGAATTTAATATCAGAAAGCTCAAGCTCAGCATTTGATTCAAAAATGTTCCACTTCAGCTAAAACCTATTGCATTGTCGTTGCTATAGAGTGCTTTTGAAAATGATTGAGATAGGGCGTTGTTGCAACCAGTTCTGAAATAGAGTCGAAGAAGAAGCATTTTATAAAGAAATTCTCAAAATGGCGTTTTTGAAAAATATATTGTTATAGTGTGATGTTTCATTCAGCCATCGAAATACTGTTACATGTCAAAGGACGTACAGTCATACAAGTAAATGAATTTTGTTTTGTATTCAAAGCATAAGTTTAGTTTATGAACCTATGTTTTCTCAGTTATGGAGATACAAAATTGGAATCGCTTCACACAACGTTTTAAAATTGAGAACTCACAATAACGTCTTTGTATACTTTTGTTAGCATCCATGAAAATATTATGTAAAAGAAATATTAAAACAAAAGCATGCATAAAATAAACTTCATTTATAAAATGTGGCTGAAATAATCAGCTGATAATGTAACAAAAATAGAGTAATAATGCGAAAATATTAAAACTTAAGTATAAGTTCAGAGAAATAAATGCAAATCAGAAAATAAATTGAAATAACTAAACCCGTTGTACGAAATATATTTAACATAAAAAAATTTAACGCGAAAAGAAAATTCATACATGTGACCGCAAGTCAAAGATCTGTGGCAATAAGTAATAACAGCCAAAGTAAATTATTAGAATTGTTCTGAAATCAGAGAAAACGTAAACAACAAACTTCAAAAAAAAAAAAACACTTTGTAGAGCTGTTGGGTTTTGAACGAAACTAAACACTGAGGATGGCTGAACCGAAACCGGTTTGCTACAAAACCAAATTTGACAGGGATGAAGGAAAATCGTTTCAATATACATCAACTTTCCATCCTGTCGGAAAATCAACAAAGCAAAATAAATCAGTAACTAGATTCATTTTTCCAATATTAGTAAGACCAATATTAGTATATTGCTTAATTATTTGGCATACGTGGTACCATAAAAATAGTTCTTCCGTTTCACCGTAAGATATCTTTTATGGGGCTCCTTGTATAATTTGCCTCCCTATACTAATTGCTTTAAACTTATTAATCTTCCTTCACTTGCTAGACGTAGTGAAATATTTGGAATAATAGTCATGATTAATTTAAACGGATTGGTCTTCAGCCCATTATTGTTGGGAGAACTAAGTTTCAACATTAATTTTCGGCCATCAAAACATTTTAAACTTCTTTTCCTGAAACAGTGTAAAACTAATTTAATAATTTAAATAAGTTCTTCTTATGTTTTTTGTGAAAATAATAACACTCATTCGTTGGGAATTCATATTATTAAATAAAAAAACTATATAATTTATTATGACTTTGCGACTAGGTAATAGTCAGTATTTAAGATAACCTACTTTTTATTGCTATGGTCTAATGGCTTATAATAAAAATACCAAAAAAATTCAAATTTCCTTTAAAACTTAAAGATCTTAAACGTGAAATTAATCCGTATTAAAATTTTTTATTTGATTTTAAAATTAAAATTAATATTTTTTGTAGATATCTTTATGCCAAGTTTAGAGAAAAAGCCAAGAATATTTGTGTAAAAATACATCTGAGTACAGGGAACACAATGCGGGTAATAACTAATGTTAATTCTAACTCAACTTTTGCTGTTATTGCTTTATGCCACAGCAGTAAGAGACATTTAAAATAAATAGTTAGCAATATTCTTTGAACTAGCTTTTTTACATACATATATGTATGTTACTGTTATACTCTGATTTTGTTTTCAAAGCAGTGCAGTTTTATTTCAAAGGTATTTGCGTCGTGGTACCTACAGTTATGGTTCAATTATACTTGCACAGCTGTGCATAGCATGTGATTATACTTCACGTAGCGTACATATTTTCTAGCAAAAGGAACCGAAATATTTTCTATCTAAAATACGCACAAGCAAACGAGCAACTATCCAGCTAACCAAAAGTAGGAAAAAAGCCTCCATTTGGAGTTATCCAACGCACATTTCTCGGAGTTTAACCCTCAAAAATAAGCTCTTTTTTGAGCCCAAAACGAGCAAAAAATCGTTCTTCTTGGGAACCATAAAAGGAGTCAGAAAAGGAATCCAAAATGACTCCGAATGCGATGTATTTGAAGCGTTTTATGGCTCTCAAATAAACTTCGAATTTTTTTCGGACTCTTCTTGGAGGCTTTTATTGATACCTTTCTGAAGCTTATTTGGACTCTTTTTAGAGTCATATTAGAGGCTTCTATCGACATTTTTATAAAGCTTTACAACTAACCAGGATGAAAGATTCTTTTTATAACGTTTAATTTACATAGTTCTGAAAATATAATGCCATTAGTCCCATATTGAAAACCCCGACTTTGCTTAGCTGAGTAGTGTTAAGCTTGGAGTGTTGCTACTTTCCCTACTCTCTGCACTGACAATGTCAACACATCAAAGAGAAAGAGAGGTGCGCGCATGGAGTATACATAAAACTTAAAATTCATAAGACTTCTATGTGAGTTCAAAAAGTGCGATGCGTCAGCTAATCGATTATGCATAGAACTCGTTGAACAAATACTTTCGGAGAGTGCACACATGTCATCCAATGCGATCCTATGCAAGTATAACTGAGCCTTAAGTATACATGACCGTGAAAGGAGTCGAACTAACAAAGAGCAAAGTCCAATTAAATGATCAAATAAATAATAAAACAGAAATTATCCAGAAGATTTTTAAAATTTCGATAACTTATACATGAGAGCCGCCCTGCTCCGCAGTCGAGCCAGTAAACTACCGCACACACAAAAATGTTATATGCTGCTTGAAATTGTTGCAATTTACTACAAAAAAAATTTAAAAAAAGGTTTAACCGATTTTTAACTTTGATCGAATACACTTGTTGGTAAAGTATACAACAGAATTTTTGACGATTTCCCATTGAATATATTGGTTATTTTTGCTGCTGTGGCGCATAGAAGTTGTTAAGAAAAATTGACATACACTCGCACTTGTCACTTTTCCATGGAATAATAAGCTTGATTGAATCAAATATTTTTAAAACCCACAACACGTCATGCATATATTTTTCTAGCTTGAAAAATCTTGCAAGGTTAGAACACTTCCTCCTATGCCGGTATCATCAACGACTGCTATAAAATACCATATTTTCAACACAGAGGGACGATAGATTACACATCTTTGTAAGATATTCCACTTCTCTCAAATTCCAACTTCATTGTTTAGCGCCTCCTTCACCTATATCGAGTTATTTTATTTGTTATGAGCAGCACAGTTTTACGTAACTGCTTAAGGTCCCATTAGTTTTGTTACCTATTTTCGTCACTCTTGTGTTACTCATTTGGCACTGTCCAATCATTGCGTTTCTGATTATGTTTCAATATTTCTATGTAACTCGCAAAAATAACAGCAGAAAAGAAGATTTCTTTCTACACGAGACTTCGTTGCTCTCTTCAACCAGCTATCCTCAAAAAATTACTGGTTTCTTTTTTTTTTTTTAATTTTATGTAATTTTTGCATGCCGAACTCGACCAATAAATGAATTTTTACAAAAGAATATTTTGAAAAACAATATCGAACACTGCAAGTAAAAAATTATTAAAATAGTTAGTGAGAAATATAAAAAAATGATCTTCTCAATTGTACTAAGACTTTTCTTAGGAAAATCAAATAAACTTAGAAAGCACTTGCTTACTTTGACTATCGCAAAAAACCCACAAAAGTAAGCAAACATATATAATCCTTCAATTGTCTATATATCTTTCACACTCTTTCTGTCAACTGTCAAAAACGTTACATAACACATACAAATATACAAAGTATGTAAGCGCTAACTAATACATTTTGCATACTCAAAATTAAAAATAAAAAACCAAACAAAATCTCAAACTAAAATAAAAACCCTAAAGGATAACAATAATAATCTTAGCAAATTTATTACAGCCTAGTCTAGTGCAATAGAAATAAATATAATAACGAATAAGCGTGACTCAGATTTAAAAAATCCAACTCGCACATTTACTGCAACAATAACAGAAAAAAACCAAAACCAACACAAACAAATAAATTGCAGAAATCGTAAAACCACAAAAAACGTAAACTACGAACTAAGTCAAATAAAATATTCGTAAGGAATTAAAAAAAAAAACAAAACAAAATTATAATAATAAAAAAATATGAGCTTTGCTCTCATCGATTTTCACTAATATGTGTATTAGGATATATAAAAACCATATATATACATATGTGAGTGTATTTGTTTAAGTTGTAGCAATAAATTAATGAATTTCCAGTATCTTTCTGAAGACAAATGAACTAACTCAAAGCAGTTAAATGACATGCATAAGATCTATACATATTTATGTACACAAAAGTATGTAAAATTGTAATGCAATAAAGCAACAAAATACACGAAACATTTTATGTAACGAAAATTGATGAATAATAAAAATTTCTGAAAACTGCATATAAAAAGTTTAAAAAATATATAAACAAAAAAAAAAAAAAAAGTTGTTTTACTTAACGTAATAGATAAAGGTGAGCTCTGATTCTTAATCGTAGATTTATACTTCCTAGATTTCACAAAAAATAGCAAAACTTACAGATTTCAGTTCAGGTTTCGGTATGTCTGCGTAGCTCATGCCACTATTGTCAATGACGCTGAGTAATACTAATCTCTGAAAAACTTAGCTACATTGTGCGACAAAACTAAAGCACCGAAATTCCCTTTAAACCCTTTTACTCAAAAAAATCGTTAGTACAATTTATATAATGTTTAGTGCTTTAGATTCAGAAAGAATACTTATAAGGTATTATGGATTTGAATAAAGAAAAGTGGTTACAAATAATCTGATGAACTCAAAAAGTCGAGCGACAAAACTAAACACCATAAAAAATCTATGGCACAAACCCTGCCTTTTTCGTTATTTCGTGGAATATGCGTGGCTCTTTATGGCAGGTTCACATCATGTTGTCATTGAGTGTATTATTTAAGTAAAATATCTTAGGAAATAATTTTTCACGCCTGCTCAACTTGTCCTAATAGAAAGTATTTGTTGCTGCAATTTTCCTCCGCATTTTTAGGATCCAGTATTTTCTATAGATGCTCTGTTCGGTTAAGTAGCACGGACTACGAAAACACTGCTCTACAAAATTAAACTTTTTGCATTAACCTGAATCACCACTATTTTTTTTTATTTGCTATAGTCCCCTAATTATAAAAATTATCGAAATTTGAAATTTTATGGATACGTTTTTTTTTTTGTTTTCTAAAATTTGCCTTTTTCGAAAAGGGAGATCCATTGATTTTATCATATCTCTGGAACGGTTTGTCCGATTTTGTTGGAGAATGAGGCAAATGAAATTACCTTAAAATTGTTTTTTTAAATACTTATTGGTTTCAGAGTTATTTGCATCGCATTATAAAAAAATCGATTTTTTGTATTAAAAATTTCAATTTTTTTTACTTTAATTCGTAAAAAATCGAAAGAGACAAAAACTTACAACTTTTATTAGATGATCGTAAAACTGTGAACATTCCAAATAAGGCAAGCTTTATTTCATGAAAAGAAATGGAGAAACGGTAATATTATTAACAATTAAGTGAATGAGGGGAAAATACGTATTTTTAATATTTTTGTTTATTTAGCTATTTAAGATACCTTTATTAAAGAAATTCTTCTTTAAAATATATATACAGCTATCACAAATTGAATTTGGCGTCCAATAGTGGCTCAAATTCTCCACATCTATTTTAAAATAATCCTTATATGAATTTTGTCGTGAAATAGTGAAATTTCTCCGCCCTTTTGCTGTAGTGGAAAGACCACATACATAACAAAATATATTATATGTTATTATTCATTTTTTTAAAATTCACTAATCAATTAATAGATTTTTGCTGTTGTTGACAACTTGACTTTTCGCCATCAGTAATGCTAGTTAAATAACATTGAATGAACTAAATGAATTACTTTAAATAGTCGCAGGCCACTTCGATTTTCAAAAGTATGTATCTTTTTTTTTCGTTAAGTTTGTCACAATCGGCATCTAAGAACATCGCAAGAAATGCCTCAAGGAAAAAGTTGTATACATTTGATAAGAAATATATATGACCATACTTCTTTCTTACGAAAACCCGCGTTGGCATCTTAAATTTTCCATACAAATTTCATTACAAATTTCTTGAGTGTCATTATGGAGTTTTCTCATTTCTGGCGATGCCCGTAGTAAGCTTTAAAAAGACAAAGTTGTGCAAAATGTCATACCCAAATAATTTGTTTGTCAAAAACCACTTGGCTTGATATGCAAAATTTTCGCTAAATTGGGTATTTTCACTTTATTGTCAATAAAACAAACATTTATTCATGTATATTCACGAAACAAGGTTTCAATCATTTATAATATTTACAGTTTCAAGACCGTGAAATAAAAATAGTAAGTTTTTAAAACCTGGAATTTTTTATGAATTTTTGAAAAATAAAAAAATGTTCGATTTTGCAAAAAAATTTTTTTTTTTACATTCTATGTTAATAACTCCACAACCGTCGATCATATAAAAAAATTTTCTTATCAAGACTTGAAGAAAATTTTGCGGTAAGGTAAGTAATTTCCAAGATATCATAAAATAAATGGAAATACCTCTGTGAAAATTCGTGATTTTAGAAAAAGAAAAAAAAAAAATCGTATTCATAGAATTTTAAATTTTGGGTGTTTTTGTACTGAGGGGGCCATAATACATCGAAATTAAATAGTTAGACTTTAAAGTAATTTCTCTTGTTGACTAGTGTAATACGTCAACATTATTAGCCCTAAACTATTGTTTTAAACGAATCGCTATACGTTTCGGCAGAATATCTTTCTGGTAGATCCAACTTAAGGGCATTCCTACCCCCTCAACAAATTGGATGAATATTTTATGAATATCTTTGTACATGAAACGACCCAATTGTATGAATTGAACCCACTCCATGACCGGAAATGCGTTTACAAACCTAAACACTGCCTAAACCGTATTTCACCGATCAAAAAGTATAGTGAGTAAGCGTTGTTTTTTAGGCCTGGGAACAAGCTTCAGAGCTTCCTATAATTTAGAAAACTTTTATTTCACAGAAAATGAGATTCATCGTCCTAAATTTAATTGAAATCTGGAAAACCCTTATATCTCTTCATCTGACATCGAAGGGGTTCCAAAGCTCTGGAGTCGGTTTTAAAGAGCACGTCTTTAAATGGTCATGCATGCGGTGGATATCATAAATTCTTCCATAAAACTTCTCTTTTAGTCCACGAGCGATTGAACGATCGTTACTATTCGATGTTTTTCGTGAATAAGTACCTCCCTCTACAGTGCTGAGGGAACCAGTTGAATGAAAAAACATATAAAGCCATGAAAAATTTTAAAACATTTTGAAAAAGTATTTTTTGATTTCCTTTGACTAAATTTGAATAAAATTCTTTCGCAAAATAATTATTTCCAGCAAATTTTTTACTTCAGATCAACCAACCTCGTTTAACGGCTAACTACAAGGTGGCGCAAAAGTAAGCTTCCGATGTTCAGCATATCGGTTGTGGCACGTGCAGTGTGTGCTGTTGCACCGTCTTGTTGGAACCACATGTTTTCCAATCCCAATTCATCAAGTTGCGGCAAAAAGAACTCGTTGATCATTGCTCTGTAGCGCTCACCATTCACAGTAACCGTTTGGCCCCGACCGATTATTGGGCAAATAAATAGTCAGCAATATTCCGCGTTCTGGAGCAGTGTAGCGTAACATTGTTTATTAACGTGTATTTCGCATGTGTTTACTACACAAATGTCAAAACAGAACTGACTTTAGGGGCTAATCGCAAAATTTATAGCATTTTCTGATAGGAGGATTACTTTTGCGCCACCTTGTACAAGAAGATACCCGTTGTTTGAAAAGTTTCGAAATATATTGGCGTGGTTAATGTGGTTCACTTTTACTACTATTTTATGATTTTTACAACACATTTACGGAAAAACAAGACCTACTTTGCTGCTTTAGCATTGTCGCACATATTTTTTAGTTAGCCTGAAATGTGTAATTAGTTTTTTTTTTTAATGGACCATGAAAAAAGTTTTTTGTTTCATATTTCAATCATCAATAAAAACAAATTAAAAAATTTAAACTTGCATATAGAATTTTATTTAATCGTGTTTAGCAGAGGGACTTTTCGTGCATTTTGCCGTACACTGTATATAAATTTTAATAAATCTGCTGTGGACGGTATCCGCGAATTCTCTGAGAGCTCCTTCACTGGCCTTACCACACCGTCTGACGTATAAGAAGGGGAACGGTGGTTCCGGATGATCATTGACTTAGCCTCAAATCAATACATTCCATCAGAAAGAATAAACTCACAACATTTACAGCATGCTCCGGACCACTTTTGTCATTCCCGAAAAATGGCAGAACTCATAAGTGGTCCCACTACAAAAGCAGTGTATACCAGCTTACGTAATTGAGTCATATCGGCAGATATCCCTTCTATCGCCAGTAGTTAAGACGCTGGAGACAGCTTTGCTGCCTTACTACACCGACCGACCATCAGCATGGGTTCCGCAAAATACATGGCGGCACTACCGCGCTGGATGCCATAACCACTCAAGTAAGTGGCGGTATCAACCAAAGCTGACCGAACGACAGCACCGTTTTGGTAGCGCTTCATCTGACAAAAGCCTTTGACATGATCAACCACTTATTAAGGACCTTAAAGATTCAACTCTTCCCCCTGCCTAAAGTGTTGAACCACCAAGTACATTAGTGTTCGGCAGCCATCTGTGAGTTTAGAGGCGAGATATGGAAGGATGAAACAGGGGATGCCACAGGATGATGTCCTCTGCTTTTGTTTAATTACTAGATATTCAGGCTATCCTGCCCACTAGATGGTATCTCATCTTGATCGGCTCTTACGCTGATTATTCCATGATTTTGGCAACTAGCACTTTCGTAGATCAGCTGGCGGTACGTGGGGGAAAACGTAGGGCTGGCATCGTACAAAGCAATTGGCCCGCCGGTTTTCAACTACGAGTCGGAAATATGGGTGACGGGGCTATCAAATGTTGTAAGATGAAGGCCTGTTGCTACACTGCACTTAGAACTGCCAGGGGATGCCTCCTTATGTCACCGGAACATCATCTACGTAATGAGGCAACAATTTTCGGTGTTGAAGAGCATGATGAAAAGTTAAGCAGGAAGAAAGAAAAACCGTCTCCCCGAAAAGTAGCCGTTTGACCCAAAGGTCCACAGGCCCTCAACAACATCCACAGAGAGTAGGTAAATTTCTTTTTCAGCTTTCGTCCGGTGAATGGCATCATTCCGGCATAAGGTTCACCTGTTGTCGAAGAGGAAGGCGAACTTCCGAGGGAGACAAGAGTCACACTGGCCCAATTTCTTTCTGGATACTGTAACAGATTAAACGCTTACTTATCCAAACTGAACCCTGACATGCCCACTGTTTTCCCGGTATGAGGGTATCCTCCCATGACACCAACCATCCTTCACCTTATAACACCAATCTTACACTGGTTCAAACCTATTAAAGCTGCTAGGTTCTTGGAACTCCCGTTAAAAGATATTGATGACAATTCTAAGTAAGGAAAGTGACGACTATACAGGGCAAAGCATCGGTTCAACAACAACAAGGAAATGTAGTGACGAGCTGTAGAAGTTTTAGTAACAAAGAAGGTCCATTAGTTCGGCTTTGAAGACGCTGCTTAATGCTTCAGAAAAGCGAGAAAACTTCAGAGTAAATGCCGCTACCCTCCATTGAAATAGAGTTTGGAGCCTTGAGATGGCTGTGGATCATGCATTTATAGCTCTGAGGGATTCTTTTGGATTTTGGATAATCTATTGTCGAGAGAAAGGGCCGGTGCATTAAAGAAGCAATTTGTGTCGTGTTTCTTGAATTCAACCAGAATCAAAACGCGAATTCAAAGTACGAAAAGCAATGAGAAGTAATACATATTTTTCTGTCCTTTTAAAAATAACTCTACAAAAACCAAATAATTTTTAGTTGAGGAAAAAAACTTTATTGAAATTTGGTTTATTGTGTTTTGTGTATTTTACATATTTTTTTTTTATTTGTAAGAAGCGATTTGCTGTTTTCTTAGTAACCCACATTTATAAGTAGTTGTTTGTTGTTGTAATGATATTTAATGCATTCAATCAGGCTATTTTACCTTTCTATTTGTTGTTGGTTACATTAAAATGTGAAATTAAATATTTAATAAAGACAGTTTGCTATTAATTATTGTACTTGTTATTGTTTTTGATTTGGTATAAGGTGTTTTTATTTACATATTTATTGTTGTTGAATTGGTGAGTAAGTGACATTTTTGTTGGAAGGCAAACGGTATTAGGGAAGTGGTACTTAGAGAGCATTTTTGGGGTCGGAATAATTCCCACGCTGGATGAAAGGTCATCAGCCATATAGTTAAACCGCGAAAAGTTTGTAGCCTAAGGTCATTTAGAATTAGCAATTTCTGTGGTTGAGTTTCTTAAGCATTTGTTTCAAATTTATATGAAATATTTTAACGCTTTCGTATTCTTAAGAGAAGCTCTTTTCGCCCATTTTTTTTGAATATTCTGCATAAAATGGCGTTTTAATTGTCGCTAAAGCCTTAAATATTTTTGAAAAATTTGACTAGATCTGCTCTAAAACGAAATCTTCATACAAAGATTATAAGAGAACACAAAACTTTAAAGAGAAAATTTTTTCGCCGAAAAGTATGCAACAGATAATAATAAACTCAATAAGCTGAGCTCATGTATTTATCATATATGGAGCTAAACCCAAAGGCGACAATGATTTGTATTTCTACCCTTACGAAGTCAGAAAAAGCTTATGGAATTGACTTTTTCAAAAAATCGATACATCGATTTTTTCTTCCACAAAACTGCAAAACATCGATTTACTTTAAAATATTGTTTTTACTCTGCGGTCTCTCAGTCTATTTTTATAAAGTAGTGGCTTGTATTGAGTTTCTCTTTCGTTATTATTCTACAGGTAAGTAGCGAAACAGATTCGTATAGATATATGCTACACCGAAATGTGTAACGAAATTGTGAGAAACGATACACTTTTGTATCATAACGAGTAACAATTTGCTGAAAACGGTTACACCTTACACAAAACCTCTACAGAAACTGCGCACAACGATGAGCATAAGAACAGCACTGTAACAGAAACGCGGGATACCGAAACCAAACTAATAACGTTGTCTCAGTAACGAAACTGTAACGAAATGTTCATGAATAGAAACAGAATTTGTAACGAAATCGCAGCAACATTTGAGCATTCTAAGTGCAGTGCAACATCGTAGGAACTTGATTTTATAAGAAAAATCACAGAATTACTTAGAATTTTTGCGAGAAATTGATTAAAGAATAGTTTTAATCATTTTGTAACGAAAAGCTCTTTTGATATATTTTGATAAATTAAACTATTTATTAAGAACATTTTTTAACAAAATAGAAAAGTGCTGCGAAAATTTCGCACAAAACTTGACAGTACTAAATAATGTAATCAATTTAATAAAGTAGTAGAATTTGTGGTAAAATAAAAAACACGTTTACTTATGTATAAAAAGTTATCAACCTAAACTGTGTAAGGTTATGTTACAATTTCGTTACCGTTCTGGTATGCAAGTAACGTTACCAGTACCTATTGTTTCTATACCTGAGATTTTTATGCAGTTTCCGCACACGAGAAACGTGACTATTTTCGTTACTGTATAGAAACGTTTCGCACGATTTTGTTACTCAGTTAGCGTTACAGGTTTCGTTTCCGTGCACAGTATTTCGTAGCTGCTTAAGCTCCCGGTAGTTTTGTTACGCAGAGTTTCGTTACCCTTCTGTTACTCATTGGGAAATGTTTCAATTATTCCTTTTCTAATTATGTTTCTATATTTCTATGTTATTCGGAACAATAACAGCAGAAGCGAAGTTTCGTTTATATATGAGGTTTCGCTACAACTCTCTATTATAAAGATTTAATCTGAAAAGGTCGGTAATAAAATCTTCTGGCGAATGTTTTTCTAGAACATTTTCGCGCTCTAGTGAGTGCGAATATTTTGTTTTACTGCGAAATCGGCCAAAAGACTGCTTCGTGAAAAAGAGTTTACTATATCGGCGTCTGAGTTCAAGAGCAACCTATTATGGAATATTTTCGAAAAATGCTCCCTCGAAGCATTTGTTTCAACAACTCTATGTCTCAAAGTAAATGTAATACTAAATAGCTATAGTGCTTTTTAGAATTAATTTGTGAGATAGTGAATTTTTTGAAAAAAATCTAAGATATGGTTGTTTCAAATTTCAACTTAATCGACTTAATCTAAAAAAAATTTACTTTAGCACCCAAAAAGATTTTTATCTCCTTCTTTTATGCAGACTTGAAATTATTCCGTCCTCAAACAATAGCCCTGAATTTATTGTACATTTTTATTTATTGAAAATATAAACACATACATATATATATACATTTAATACGATATGCTAACTAATTTTCGAGACGTCTTACAAAAAATCAAATATTGAACAAGTTTTTGCTGCATATCTTAATTCTAAACAAAATTACTTAAACCGAGATTAAAATAAAAGTTAAGTATTTACAGTATCTAAGTAAGTAGTAAGCGTATTACATTCTTGTTGCATCAAGTTTCTCATTGCTTCTGCGTGTTATTGCGAGTAACAGTGATGGTGTAGTCTTTCGTGGAACTAATTTATATTTGAGGATATTTATGTTTTTCGGTAAGAAAAAATGTTTTACAAATACTTAAAATATTTATTTTAATTAGCCAAAAGATTGCTTTTTGTTGGCTTACAGTTATTTTAAATAAAATATATAGTTAAACCTTAATTGTATTGATATTTTTCGCACTTAAGTTAAGCTAATATTAATTTGAAATTACAGTTTTGAAAATCAGGGGGCTTGTTTCATCGAAGAAATAGAGACAATCGTTATAGCTATTACAATAACAGAAGATTAGCGTTATAGTTCCAGCAGCTAAAATACTGGTTTCACACAAGTATTTTTTTTTAGACAGTTTGTATGTCTCAATGTTTGTACGCGCATCACACAAGAACTGCTGCACAACATGGAACAAAACTTTTACGTATGTATTGCTAGCTGTCTGACTTGAAGTTTAGAACTACCTTTATTTCAGAAAAAGATGTTATGCCCGCTGTATACAGTGATGGCAATACAAGTTGCATAAAAAATGTTTTTTTACATTGAAACTTGAGTAGATCGTTACCGATATATAAAAGGAAACAGCAGAAGCCAAATAAGATATTCTTAGAATTTCTTGCATCTCTTTTTAGACATACGTTGTTTTTATATCAATAAGTAATTATGTAGTGCTGGGGAACTGTGTTAAAATGTACGCCACATTGTGCCCCGGCTGTTGTATGACCAGCTTTTATTTGAGTGCGTTAAGAAGCCTTGCACAAACGCGCGCATCTAGCTAATTTAATACAATTGACATTAAAATTTTCGATGACTAAATTATTACGAGACTCAACCAGAAATATATAATATTTTTTTTTTTCAATATTTCTTTATATCTAATTAGCTGTTCTCGCTAAATAAAGCACGTACATATTGAGGCTTTAGGTGGTATTAGCTGTGATGCCAGCTTGCTTCAATTTAAATTAAATAAAAACAAGTAAGGAAAGGGCTGTCTTCGACTGTGCTTTATACCTTTAATGAATACGCATCATGGTTATAAGTGTCCGATCCTTACCCACAATTAGAACAAACTCTGCAAAACTGTTAGTTTAAAGAAGCATAGCCCAAACTGCATTTATCGGAACAATCGATTGTATGAAACCTATATATGTTATGTAGGTCCAATCTGGGTGATTTTAGCTAGTCACATTGCGTATGCAATATGAACTAAACCCGCCAAATTGAAAGTTCCTAGCTGTTAAATTTCAATATTTATAAGTCAAACTCCGTTAGTCGGAACAATCGATGGGAGCTATGCGTTGTATTGCTGAGATCTTGCTGATTCCGACGAATGATTGATCTGATGCAAAATGGCGGCTCCATACCAAATTTCATCAAGATATCTCAACACCTGAGGGACTAGTTTGCGTGCAAACAGACAGACGGACATGGCTAAATCGACTCGACTCATCGCCCTGATCATATCGGTATACTTATTGGTGGGTCAATCTCTTCTTCTTCTCATATTTACAACCATCGGACCAAAGTTATAACACCATTTCATGTTCATGAAAGTTATAATAAAAACTTGTGCGCATCTTTTGCCAAAATTTCAACAAAATTTCATCGGGAAATTTTTGGACTAGTACAGGGGTAGTTATTTTAGAACATTTTCTAGTTAAATTTTGCATGACTTCAAGCTACGTTTAAGGGAAAT
The DNA here is from genome assembly GCA_949987695.1 of Merzomyia westermanni. Lineage (NCBI taxonomy): Eukaryota > Metazoa > Arthropoda > Insecta > Diptera > Tephritidae > Merzomyia > Merzomyia westermanni. The sequence continues at coordinate 13,118,053 of OX465288.1, read as the reverse complement.
CAACTCCCGTAAAGTGACTGTGTAAAACAGTAGACATACGATGTAAAACTAGTCAGTGTTCAATTCGAGGCAATTTTGTGTTGCTTGTGGAACTTTGTAGACAAAGACGTTTTTGTTTTATTTGCTTTTCAGCTTAGTATTGCAAACGAGCGTCTTATACATTAAGCCTACTCCATTTTTCTGTGCAAGTCGTGTTTCCAAAAGTTACTGTTTTACTAATTAAGATCGTCATTACACTCATTCTATATTAAATTATTTACTTATAAATTTTCAGGGTAAAAATATTTGTATTTTTCTTTGTCTACCACTAACACTAAGGAATTAAAAAAACATCCAATTTTCTCTACTAAAGGAATTTTGTTCAGAGCAATTATTTTATTTGAAAATTTATTACTTGATTTTTTTAACTTTTTTCTTTTTTTATTTGGGTTTAATATGTTGAATTTTTAAACGTGACATAATATCATTTAATTAAAATTTTTATCAATTTCTTAATATTTTTCCATACATTTTTGTTTAAATTTGCTTCGTCTTATTAGCAATAAAAGTTTAATACTAAAAAAAATGTTTATTAAAACCTTTCACGTCTTTTGTTTAAGCGTAAAATGTTTGGATATTCACGTTGGTTTTCTTATTTGCTTAACAGCTTCTTATTGTTGGTAAGTAAATTGCATTTTTATTAATATAAGTAAAGGTACATACATACTTATCAAAATGTTAACAAAAATTGCGTTATTAGCATTATTTTAATTTTATAAAAAAGAGTTAACCAAACCAATAAAAAAATTTAAAAAAATTCGAAAACTGTTTTTAATTTTTTTTTTTTAACTATTTATCCAAATGCCTCAAACTATTTAAAAACACTGTTTTTACGTTTATTTCGAAAACTTAAAACTATTTAAAAAACAAACTGTTTTTTCGAAAACCTAAAACTATTTAAAGAAACAAACTGTTTTTTCGAAAACCTAAACTATTTTGATAAAGACAAAAAATTCGTATTTAAGAAAAAATTTTTTTCCAAAATAAATAACATTCCAGAATCGACTAGAATTTTTTCCTTTAACATATTTTTGTAAGTTTAATGAGCTCAAGAGCAGTTGATAATAATTTTTAGTTAATTATTATTAGTTTTGATTTCCTTTAATTCTTTATTCCCAAAAAACCGAGAAATCTTAAAAAAAGAGTATTTTATTTAAGAAAACAAAAAAGTTTTTCCAAACAAATAAAATTCCAAAAAACGTCTTGAATTTTTTTGAAAACTTTTTTTTTTCTTTAAAAAACCCAAAAATATTTAAAGAAAAAGTATTTTTAAGTTTCTTTTGAAAACCTGCAACTTAAAAAAACAAACTGTTTTCGGAAACCTAAATTGTTTTGAAAACAATTTTTTATTCGAAAACGTAAAACTGTTTTGTAAAGAAAAACACTTCTTACTTACGAAAATGAAAAATTGTTACCAAAACCAAAAAAAAATCTATTTAATTTAACTTTTAACAGCAAATAAATTGAAAAACAAATTACGGTGCATTTGAATTTTTTTTTGTTTTTTAAACATCTTGAGTATATCTGGGCTCATTATTTTTTTCTAAAGCAAAAAATAAGACATACTCAGGAGGTTTAATTGTAGTTATTTGTAATAAATGTGGTTAAATATTTATTTTCTATTTAAATTTGAATTTGCAGTTACTCTCAAGGCATTTTCAAAATCTTCCCCAATAGGAGATATACGAGGAAAAATTTCAAAAATGTTTTATTCGTTATATTTTATCATAGAAGATTTGTAAGAGGTTTTCCTAATTAAATTTTTATAATATTTTCGTGTCAATAATTCTTTTTTGAATACGTTGCAAGTTTTCACATACACACAAATATTTGATTGTTTATTAATTTATTTGAAAATGCATCTACTGCTGATTTTTTCTTCGTCGATAACTTAGTCCTATGCTTAAGTACTAACTTAATAAATATATTGTTTTTTTAATGGAAAACATAATATTTGAAATCATTATGAAGGAGAAATAACAACAAATATTTGGCCGAATTCGAATATTATTCAATTTAAAAATACTGGGACATAATGTTATGATGCTGAACTGTTTTTTTAGTACATTTTAATATGAGTTTTGATCTTATATTGATGTGTTACATGGCAATTGTTTTGAACAAGAGTTCGAAATTTGTTTTTGCTTTAATTTTTTTTTTGCATTTCCACTCCATAAAGCCACAAAGCTGGTTTTTGGAACTTTATCCTAAGTTCTTTAATTTTCAAATTTACTCAGTTTGTTTTTTTTGTTTAAGAAATAAAATTCAGTTTCGAATTTTTTTTAAACTCTAAACAATTTGTATATATTTTTTTTAATAAAGTTCAAGCTCTAAACTTTTTTGAAATTAAATAATTTTTGAACTTGGTTTTTGACTCATGAATAACAAAAAAAAGAGTTCGTAATTTTTTGAAATTTTAATAATTTGGTCACTTATTGATTCTGGTTGTTCGAATTTTATTTATAAGAACGTAATCACATCCAAATTATTTCCATAGGTAGAACTCTTAATGTTTTTAAAAGTAATTCGCCTACAACACCGAAATCTTCCTTCAGAATATTTTGTTTTGATATTTCATTTAACCTCGTCACGACTACAAAGTTTGACCTTTACGCTTTTTGCTATCAAATCAAGCTTTTTGCAGTTTACTGAATTTCGAAATTTTTAAAATTTTCGAACTTGTATGTTTGTGTTTTTTTTCTGATTCATGACTGAAAGGTCAGAGTTCGAAAGTTTTATTGAAGTAAAACTCAAGTTTGAAACTTTTTCGAAACTATAATTTACGAACTTTCGATTTCAGTTTAGGTTTTTTTGGTTCGCGATAAATAACTTCGAGTTCGTAACTTTTTCGAACGCTTTTTCTATCAAATTATTTATTTTGCCATACGCTCCTATTGCGGTGGATTTACAAAATATTTCGAAACTGCTATAATTTTCGAATTTACTCTTTCAGTATAGTTACGTTTCTCTGATTTATGATTTAAAATTTACACTTTTCTAAGCTTTTTCGAAATAAAACTCAGTTCGAAACATTTTCGAAATGCTATAACTTTCGATCTTTTCAAGTTTAGTTCATTAAACTTTTTGTGTTGATGAAAAAAAAGTTTTAATCAGAATTTTTTCAACATTCGAATAATTTTGTAAGTTACTGTTTATGATTATTCGTGTTTTATTTATTTAAATTTATTCACATCGAAATTTTTTTTTTCATGAGTAAAACCGTTAGTGTTTATAGAAATTCGCTGTAGCGCGAGAATCTTAATTCGAAACAATTAAGTACGATATTAAATTTTTACCTCGTCACGACTTTTAAGTTTGAGTTCGAAACTTGTTCGAAATTTGTGCAATATTCGAAGCTATCAGTTTCAGTTTCTTACTTTTTATATTTTAAGTTTGAAAACTTAAAATTTCAAACTTTTGTGAAGTTTGAATAGTTTTCGCAACTGATATTTCCAGGCCTTATTGGATATGAAAGCTTTTGTTAAGTATTAAAATCCAAAGCTCCACACTATTATGAGGATCTAATAATAATTCATCATTAGGTCAACTAATATTTTTTCTGAAGCTCAAGGATTTTCAGTTAAACTAATTTTTCACCTTAGTATCGGAGTTACTGATTGAATTCGAATTTCGAACATTTATGTAATGCTTTAAGTTTACACGACAAAACGGCCCTTAAATTAAAGATTAATTTTCAAATTCAGCATACGATCTTAGTTAACTCAAAACAATTAACAATAAGTCTATTGAACAAATAAAAACTTACAAATAAATATGACATACATACATTAATTTAACTTACACACCTATAACGTAAAGTAAAGGGTTTATCAGCGACAAATACACAATCATTAGTGTTTTCTATAACTTTTTTGGGTAATATCTTTTAATATATCTAAATTTATTAAAAAAAAAACATTTATTTGGTTTTAAAACTTAAATTAAAATATTAATTATAGCTCGGTAAATGTTACTAATACGACTTAGTTATATAGTATATAAAACGTATATATACCAAACATGTAGTGTATATGTATTGTAGGTATATGTGTGTATATGTATGCGTGACTTTATCTAATGATTAATGTTTTTTTTTTTCTAGTACGATAGTTCAACTTTAAATTGCTTATAAATTTAGAATTGTTTAATTTTGCTCGAAAGTTGGCTTTTTAATTATTCTTTTAGATAAATTTCGGATTTACAATTCATAATTAATTATTACATTAGGGTTAGTCTTAAGAGCGTAGAGGAATGTTTTGGGGTTGTAATTTTAAACGGTTGTTGTGATTTTGGTAGGAAATTTGATTTTTGATTTTTAAGTACCTAAAGATTTTCTTCGTGTGAATATAATTAAATTCGTTTTTAATAATTTATTATAAGTACAAATTTTGCACAAATGCTTTAGTAATCATAATTTTATTTTATAATTCAATTAACGTACAAATGTTGACTTTAAGTATAAATTTGTTTGTATTTATTATTGTTGCTTTGCCTTCCTGTTAGGAATTGGGGCCGTTTTAACTTAAATTCATTAGTGATCACTATCGAAGTTTTGCGCATTGATTTAATTGTAGCTATAACATTTTTCTTTCATTACTTAAAATTAGGCATGGGACTATTCGAATAAAAAATCCATTTATTCGAAGTCTGTAAAAAAATTCAAAAATAAATATTCGAATAATTTATACTTTTATTCGAAAAGTATTATTCGAATAAATGATAACTATTCGAATAATAGCTATTCGAATAGTTAAACAAATATCACTACAGCTTATGCACACATTTGTACACGCAAACATGCATACTAAACGTGAATGCATGCTCATAGGTACAAGCGATGAAGACAATGAATTTTGCTTCTGACATCTCTCGCATTTCAATACAACTATTCGAATACCACTATTCGAACAATACTATTCGAATAATGAAACGAATATTTTTATTCGTTTATTCGAATATTATTCGAAAATAGTCCCACTACTACCTAAAAACTTAAAAAGAAATGTTTGTTTATTGAATTCGAACTATCTAAAATTCCAAAATTTTTAAATTTTTATAGATGCAAAAAAAAAACCTTGTATGATGAGAAGTGATAGACATTAGCTTCTTGCTTTTTCGGCATTGTTCTTGGGACCATTTTAGTATATTTATTTGGATAATTTCGGGGGTTTTGGCCATTAAGAAGTAGCACGAAAATGCGAAAAGCGAAAGACTACCGTAAATAATCAAAAAATTATTCCGGTATGATCCCAAAAAAGTCTCAAAATAATATCACAACAATACCGAATTGATGTCGAAAAATGCCCAAAAGTGGTTTAGAAATAATCACGAAGAAGTCCGAAAAAGTCCCGAAAAGATACTGAAATAATCCCAAAATGATCCCATAAAAGTCAAAAGATTGTTCTGAAAAAGTCAATAAAACAATGCAAAAAATTGCCTGAAACAATCCCGCCAACAATACCGAAATTATACACTGTTAACAACAACAACCGAAATTATAAAGAAAGGTTCCGAAACGATCTCTAAAATTCAAAAAAAACAATCCCGAAATGAGCCGAACCTTACTTTAATCTGCTATGATTAACTATTTCCTAAATTCCATATTTTCTAAGTTCCACTACAATGCTCTGCTACAATTTTGTATGTCCCTCGCATTTCAAAATATGTCGATCTAACTAAAAAAATTCAATATTTTGAAAAATTTCTTTGCGAGTTTTAAAGGAAAATCTTCCCTAAAACCCAAAGATTCAGATATTGTTAAGAGTTTAAGAAGTGTATCGTGAATTCATGACAAATTTTACAGGAAAATCAATCCCGCAAACTCAAGCTTGTGAATACTTTAGAAAAGTTAGCTATACAAAAAAAAACTTTTCCCTATTTGTAAGAAATTTATTCGGTATTCCTCACGAATTTTAAAGCAAAATCAACAAAGCTTTCAAAATCTTTAAGAGTTCCGGAAACTTCGAAAATGTATTGCGAATTCTTTACGTATTTCACAGGAAAATAATCTTTTTCAATTAACTCATCAGAAATCTTAATGATTCCTTTTTAAAAACGAATTTAAATTTTTTGTTCACGAGATATTTGAAAACAAAAAAGTAACTAAAAAACTTGAAAAATTTGAAAACTGTGCTGATGAATATAGAAATCCTTATACTCCCTATCTATACTTTTGGCTAAGCTCCATAATGTTAGTACAGAAATAAATTCACGAAACTCCATAAAACTCACTTTGAGTTGAAACGACCCATATTCCCTTGTTTTCAGAACAAATTTGTAGTAACTTCCTTTTTTGTTGCTGCACCGCACCTTCTTCAGCTACTTATTATTTCTATGTAAGAGTTATTTAGTTTTTGTTTTGCTGTGTTTTTGCAATCTTAAACAGGTTATAATAAATCTTGTGAGTAAAAATTTATACGATTTTACGTTTGTTTTGACTTATTTGTGTAAGTTTTTCCTTTTAAGCGTTTTGTAAATTTCTTTCATTATACACTAATTATGTAAATAGCTATGTATTACATTTTTGGTATTATATTTTTGTTTTCTTTGTTATATGTATATATGATTGTTTTATGCATTAGATTATTTTTCGATGGCTTTCAAAAAACTTCATAAATATTTATACTTTTTTTTTGTTTATTTACCAACGTGTTCCTTTTTCCTTCAAACAACTAAGCGTATACAATTTTACATCTGCATAACTGTATTTCTAGCAGTACTTACAATTCCTTATAACTACAAACATTTCTGATTTCCCAATTCCCAAACATTTCCTCTTCAATTCTCACTCAAATCTTTGATTGCTTGTAGTATACGTTTAACATGTCCCACCTTAACAACACCCAAGTCTTTAAGATCTCTACGTCCGAGCGTTAGTAGCTCTTTACCTCGTATATCATTCTTTAGGAAACTATCGACATATTCGGATAGTTGCATTGTCTCCAACCAAGTGACCACTTCATCAACACTCCAATTGCTAACAGCATCACGCGTGTAGGTGAGTGGTGGTTTGAATTGTGTTTGTCCAGCTGTGGAGCCGGAACGAAGACGTCCCCAGAAATGACGTGATTTACGGCGTCCATCGCCCTGAAATGAAATAAAGTAAAGAAAATTTTAAATGAGGTCAAAGCAAGCACTTGTGATGTGCGTACTTTATTTAAAAAGTCGAATTTTTACATTAAAATACAATTTAAAAAAACAATTTTTTACCAAATCCGTCTTGGCCAGAAAAATTTAAAAAATTTTACACTCACAGAGAAATAAAGTTTAATCTATCTCTCAACGGCCTCGAACAAAGCTTCGTCAATCTTTCGAAACGATTTTGAAGTTATTAACCTTAAAATTTAAAAATTTCTTAGCTCACAAGTGGGTGGTGCTACGCTCAAAATCATATATACAGTGGCAAGGCTGATGTAAGAATCAAATTTGAACATTCCACCTGCGTCAGTTCCCTTTCAAAAAAGTATTTTGAAAAGGTCGTTAGTGGTATGATAATGTTAATAAAGGCAACAAATCTTATTTTTGTAGGTGCTGCTATTAACGAATTATCTCATTTTATATGTTTTTCGAAATTTTCGTTATTAAAAAGAGGGTTATCGCTCAATTTTGCCAATTTACTTTGTCATTAAAATAAACTGTGCCCAAATTTCATTAAAATATCTCAATTTTTACTCAAGTTAGCGTGTGCTCGGACAGACGGACGGGCATGTCGCAATGGGTTACTCTATTCTAAGGGCTTTGGTATATCGAACTCTATGTTTCTCGATTGTTTTATATCTTTTTATGGACAAAACAATAAGTTCCTGTGTTCTAGTACAGCTGGGTATAAAAAGTGGTATTAGTAGTGACAAGTGATTTATCTGAATAAAAAGCAAATTACAAAAGTAACAAAAACCGGTCTTAAACTCGAAAAGTTATTTGATCAAAATAAAAACGTCAAATTGATTTGCAACTAACTAGTTTCATTTACGTTTATTTGTAGTAAGTTGATTTATAGTATAAATTACATACTTTAGGTAGTCGTCCTAAAAATAGTTGTCTCTTTGTTTAATGAAATATTATATTCTGCTTTGCTTTGTTTATATAAAGGATATTTTATAAAAATTTTTTGTCATCTTTTAATTCTCTTTCTATGTTCTGAATGTTAGACAAAAACCTTTCTAGTTGAAAAAGAAAGGAGTAAGAAACACTTACGCAAGCTCTTCTAAGAAGAATAGAGTGTCTACCAACTCGAGGAATTCGTTAATTATTCGTTATATGAAATGGGGTCAAATTGCAAGGCCAAGGAATGGCTCATAGAAGGAGTTCGCTTCAAGCACTTCGTATATGCCTCGTTGGATTTGCAGGATTTTTTGCTTGTCAACTTAGAATATCGATTCTCGAGAAGAGGAACAGGAAGCGCTATATGTGAACTAATGCCACAATGTGCCTTACTCTTGTTAAGAAGCTGTTTTGTAATGCCTTCTTAAGGGAAGAGCTTGACAACTTTTCTACAGGGTTACTCTATAAGCAAAACTTGTAAATATTTCGGCCCCAGTTACGCCTAGCTGTGATTTTAACATACAAATATCGCTTTCTTCTGTTTTATTATTTAACGATTTCACGTCGTTTGTAGTATTGTAGTATTTTTTCAGGTGGCCACCTCGCAATTTTACTGAACTGTCATCCGATACCAAGCTACTCTCCAACTTTCAAGTACTTAGCTCACCAAGGAGTTACTTAAAAATCTATAAAATTTACAAAAATAGTTGCGGATGATACAAATCAGACCTGTTAAGTAATGATTACAAATCGTTATGAGTACCGGTTTGGTTGATTATGGTTAATTGATATTTTTGATTGATTGATTATTTTTTAGAAAAGCCTATTAATGATTGACTACTTATACTTTTCAGCTTTTAATAATTATTTAAAAAAATAATCAAATAAAAAATAATACAAAATAATTCATTTATTACTTTTGACTGTTTTGGATTGTTTGATTACTTTTTACCATGGTATAGCGTTGCCCAATCGTATATACGGTAAGGCGAAATCCTAAACCATACATTGGGGTATTTACAAAATTGCAGTTTTTGGAAGCATATATCATGAAACCTTCATTCAACGATAAAGGCACAGCTTTTTTTAACCTTTAAAAGGTGGGTGTGAAAGGTCAAGGATAATAAATAAAAATAAACAAATATTAAGTGAGGAGAATAAGGCCGAGCTTCTGTACCTATTTATGGCGTGCTGCTCCTAATATTTCCTACAAAATGGAGGGACCTGCAGTTTTTTACCGACTCCGCATGGCATCTGCAAAGCAAATGAATTTTTGCTGAGAAGCCTTCCATGGTAGAAATACACTCGGAGAGTTTTCCAAACCACTGCCGAGGGGCAACTCCGTTTTGAAAAAACCGTTTCCAAACCACTTGTCCCAGGAGTCAAACCTTGGGCCTTAGGCCTTCGGTATGGCAACACTGTCAGGATAATAGAACTGTAAAAATGTTTTTAATGTGCCATAAACGGCGATGGTCACTTCTTTAGGTGGATAAATTAGTGCGCGAAAATTGACGGTTTCTGCCATTGAACTATTGGGCTTTGTCGCAACACGCTAGCGAAGCCGAAGAAACCCCCTGCGGGTTAGGGGTTTAGAATATGCGACTAATATGCACAAAGGTAATGACGTGCAACTCGATGGTTGATCTACAGATATGATGCCTGTCACCTCTCATTACCCATCTTATCCTTTCTTACGGAAGGAGGGGTGACATGACCTAGAAGGTTTCACTGGTCATAAATCGCTAGCACGACAGTCGGGAAGTACCGCAAGGGAGTACCGGAGCGTACCGGCTTAAAATCCGGCCAAGGACTGTTAATTCGACAACACTACCCAAAACCTTCGGGGAGTGTTTTTGTCGTTACCACAACAACAACAACAACCGAAGCCGAAGTTGATGACTAAAGTGGATAGAAAGGAAGAACAGTACACAGTCCAGCATTTGAGCTCTTGTCTTGATAACGTGTGGGGGAGTCCTTTGGTCCTTTGGCTAGTCTACGTTCGCAGGCTCCCTGGTTTGAATTGTGAATCTACTCTATCCGATTAATACTGCACAAATATTTAGTTAGAAATTAAATAAACAGGTAATATTTTCTATTTTATAGTTCTTATTCCAATCAAGTATACAAAGTTTTTTAACGTTCAATAATTTTTTGAACGATATTTGTATTTGTAAACAAACAAAACGACCGAAACAAAATTTTTAAATGGAACTGGAAGCACAAAAGGTCATAACCTGTTTAGGTGTCAGATAGCTAGCATAGTTGATCATGCAAATCTGTATTCTTAACTCTGTGCACATGTTTAAACTTCGAAATTCCCAGTGTGCTGTAGTTATGAACCGAACTGTATCTATCTGAAATTGTATACATACCTCCTCATTAGGTGCCAAAGCGTTGAAGTAAGCGCGCAACTTGCCATCGGTACATTTCTGGACCGAGCACTTCTTCAATTCCATTTCCATATTCGCCAAAGCTGCACTCAATTTTGTTTCAAGATCTTCACGCAATATCAAGCTATGTCCACGCACACGCAACAAGTGGCATGCATCATCATATAGCTGACGCGAAGATTCAATCACCTCAACCAGTTTGGTGCGCAATGTGGGTCCTTCAAGTAGTTTGCCTTGCGGATGTATCGATTCAAGTATATCCGAAGCGCGACAAGCCACAGCATAAAGATCCTGCTGTACCGATGGATGTGAAATAATCAAGAACTTTACCCACTTCACCAACGAGCTGACGGCTTCAATAAAGTTTAAGAGCACATAACATTCACGTTCCGAAAGCACTTCATCGGTGGAGTGCGCATGCTCTGAAGCCGTCGACGATTGTTCACGTTGTATAGAGATGCTGTGTTGACGCTGTTTCTCTTGCCAAGATTTCATTGAGATCTCCAAATGACGATCACGACACAGCATTTGTACACGATTTTTATGCAAAATACGTATCATGCCAGGCGGTTGCAGCCAAGCTTCGCCATCCACTTGTATGGGTATCTCTTCATCACCCAAAATATTTATTTGTACGCTCTGACATTGCGCAATGCGATGATGTTGCAAGTTGATGAGACGTGAAGCGGCCATTTGTACAGAGCCGAAAACGGCGACAACTTCTAATATACGATCGTCGAAACTAGGCGGTAGAAAGATATCGTCCTTTTTGCTGGAACCCCAAAAGTTGGTGCCGCCCATGAAGCTGTGTATGTGTGTGTGTGTAAAGAGTTGTTATTGTTTTTGCTATATAAAAAATGATGTTTAAATTGAGCGCACTCACCTCGGTATATTTAGGATTACTATACCCTGTAGCGATGGTAGTGGTATGCGCTGACCGTCGCACTCCAGTTGCACGCGTTGCTCTAAATTTTTGCACGTTTTTTGTAGTAGTTGCTTGGAGCCCAGCACACCATACCACATATAGTTTTTGGCACGCGAACGACATTTCTCTGGATGTTCCTCACGTTTGTTGTGAAAATCGAGCGAGATCTTAGCATCGATGCCAATGCCAAAATAATTATTCATAACACATTTTTCATGATATCCAGCTAGTAGTGTCTCATCGGGATCCATAAGCGGGCTAACTGCAGCACAGAGTGTGTCGGCATTGGCTAGGAGACACTTTGAAATGAAGCCGGTGCCATTCGCAAGAGCTGTGGAAAGAGAGAGAAATCGTATGAGTTTTTATCAAACCACCCACACAAAGTTTAGTATAGTCAGAGTAAGTCAGAGCATAGAACCCACGTTCAAGAGTTTACCGATAACTGGTACCCAACTAGATACACTAAGTGGATCCAATTAATTCTCCACAAGTCTTTTCAATCGCAGTGGCAAACTCATTTTCGTCTGCTGCTAATTTCGGATAGCGAAAATGTCTCGACCGGAGGTTAAAACGAGTCCTTTGCTGTATTGATCGCTCTCATACTAAAGGGGTACTGGGCTGAGAACGATTTGTTTCACTCTCGCCACTTTGGGTCAACTAAAATTATTTAACTGTTCATCAGAAGATGTTTAGAGTTAGCTTATACTAGCCTACATCGTTCAGCTACTTGTGGGACGTGCATGATTGTCGCCTCTGTAGGAGTGTTTGACACACCTCAGCGGGAAAGCAAACATGCTTGGACTCGTTGAAGTCTAACAAGTCTGCTGAACTTCAGAAGTCTCTAGCCGCTGGCTAACTAGCATTTTCGAAAAATGCCTCAAACTTGGTTATGCTCCGAAATCTCGGATTAAGATCAAGGCTACTTTTATTCCATATGCCCGCCTATGAGCTTTCGTTTATCTAGCAACGACTTCAGAATAATCAGTCTCTCAATAGTCTTCCAAAAACGTCGAAGTGCCTGATCGATATGTAAATAAGTTATAGGATTCCTCAGGGGAGCTTGCTCTGGGCAGCTTTATGGGTGTCAAGAGGGCAAGAAGGCTACCAAAAGAGCTCTGATTCATTTAGTTTAATTTCATTGCCAAGCTCATGAGAGAGAGAGAGATCTGTTGCAGTGCAGAGGTCTCACATCAATGCAGGGAGGGGATGTAAGAAGGTATATCTCCCAAGGCGGAGTTTTGTCTCCGCTACTGGTAACTGAACTCCCGGGCACTATGTACGGTTATTGGGACAAGTTGACTAGATCACCGGAGCCTTGTGGGATGGCTGTCAATCCTTGAAACCCGTTCTCTTCCTGAGAAGCTATAAGATGCCTTCAGACTGCCCTCGATTTCGGACCGCTAAAGTGTATGATAGAGTTAGATGTCTCGAATAATTCTTGATGGGAAGCTGTTTTGGGTACGCAGCCTTGTAGTTCTGCAGAAGAGTCATCGGCAAGAGCTGGAACACCTTTATGGGATACTCTGCCATGGATTGTTGGTCCTTTGAAACGCACTGGACACGGCTAACACCATTAAAGGGCTAAGGCTTTGATATGAACTTTTGAACTAAGGGCAATCTAGCATTCTTAATGGATTCCATTTTAGCCCTAGTCGAACGCATGCTGGTGATTTACAGTTTTGTTAGTTTGAATACCGTTATTCAGTCACTGGTGCATCGAAGTTTGCAATGAAATTTATGATGTGAGATGTCTATCAGCAGCTTAATGTATGGCGCAAGATCACGCTGTCTGATCCATCTATCAAGAATTCAATGGAATGCTACTACGGCAAGAGAATTCAATATTTACTCGTACATCTAAGTGGCTGCTAAGGCTATGAGCTCAACCGTGCGTTTGCCTTTCTTGTGCGCTGATTAAAACTCACTTCAGTTTTAATCTGGAGGCTCTCTTCTGAACATATTTTGACTAAGAGTTGATGCCCGCCATTTTCCGGCGCTTTATTATTGTTAAGTCGGAATATTCCCATTTTAACTTCGCCAAAAGCGGAATATACTGTCCATCTTCAGGGATTGGTGTGAGGATAAATATTTGCACCATAATATAATAGCCCTCTGAAAGACGCTGACTGGGCCGCAATTACTGACTCTGGAGAAATTTTCCCTCGGTCTTAAGCCTTACCGACTTCCACAGTATTTTCTGGTAGATTTTTGGGCATTTTCTACTCGATAAAGATTTTTATTTTTTTTTTCGAAAGACGAAATTCATAAACAAGATACATTTGACAGCGAAAGAAAATTATGACATTTGTCGTGGTGAATATGAACGTCAGAAATTTACCTAGCTCATTGGAAAATTTGTTCACCTCAGTATACGTACAATTTTTACAATTAGCACACATCCTTGGTAAGACAAAACTATATGACTTGACCTTATAGCGCTATACTTTAAGGTTAAAATTGTTTACCGGAAGTGAGATCTATCTACCCCCATATAAATTAAATATTTATGAAGCATATTACGAAATTTTTACAAAATATTATCTTCAAGTCTTACTTGGCCAATTTGGTAGTCGTACAAGTGGATTGATGATTGGCATTTTCTTAATCCCGTCCTCTCCTGCGTTCTTGTCTTTATCCCTTTGACATTTCTCATCACGTTCCTTATCGCCACCAGCTCCTAAATGATCAAAACCAAATAATGCTGAACCCATGAAAAGGCTTGATTTGGAACCTTTTAGTGTTTGCAGATTGGGCAGAGCTTCGTTCGGCTGCAAAAAAACAAATTCGTTTGTATTATTTCAACAAACCACTAGATAAGTTTGAGAATTTTGGAAAGCATTACACTAACTACTGGTAAGTATGTAAGTCAAAGAAGAGAGCTTTGAAGAGTACATGTTTACAATGGATTTTAGATGCGATGAATGTGAAAAGCGCTGAGAGGTAGAAGTTTTGATATTAATTTTATGATTCGTACACTAATGATACATCCTAAAATAGAACGCAACTCTTGAGCTATACACAGAAAGTTAGACAAAACAGCAATATGTTGGTTGTAGAATTGTATATGTGTGTATGTATGTACGTATGTATAGTATATAGCACTACAAAAAGTCGCTTATTTCCAATGGAATCTGAAAATGAAGAATATCGGAAAACTCCTTTTATAATATTTTAGAAGAATATAAAATTTCAAGTCACTTGAAGCGGTTTCAAAATACTGACAATTTTCAAATATTTTTAAAACTTCTGTTACTTTCAAAAAGTAGGAGAGATCGCTAAGTGAAAGATCGTGGAATTTCAGCAGCGGTTAAAATACGACCTATTAAAGTTTCTGTTTTTTTTTTTTGGAAGTTTCGCGAGCTCAAGACAAGTTGATAATAATTCTCAGTCTATTAATATTATTTTTGATTAAAGGAAAAATTTAAAGCAAGAAATATCTACAGTGTATAGTTATACAACTATTTCTTTTTTTCATAAAAAGGCACTATTCAGATTTCAATGTTTGGTATTCACGTTGAGCAAGTATTTTAAAAAAAAAATTTTAAACGAGAGCGTTTTTCAAGAAATTGTTGGCTGAGAAAGAACTTATACGGAATACATTATTTTAAAAGCCTTGATATGTTTTTAAGAACTCGATATTTCCATGGCAAAGATAGTTGGAATAAGCCTCTCCCATTTTGAATGAAATGTTTTTTCAAAAATACATTTTTTTCCAAAAATACATTTTTTTTAAATAAATTAATTAAATAAAATATGAATTTTTAAATTTTCGCCAATTTTTTTTTTAATTTCTTTAACTTCTAGTCCTGTTTAATTAGTTAAAAAAAAAATTACTAAATTTGTATCTCTGAAAGTTTTTATTCGCACTAGTCAAAATTTAAAAAAAAAATTGAAATATGGAAAAACTTTTAGCACAAAAATATTGTGTTTAACTAATTGAAGTCGAGTTAAAACATTGAAACAAGACAAAAAACAGCCTTTTGAAGATTTTAGAATATCTCTTGGTACATCAGAAGTATAATCCAAAAAAACTTGAAACCAAAATTTAACGGCGGGCTTTAAATTTTTGGATCTTGAAAAAGTAAAAATTTTGTCAAATTTAAAATTTTTTCTATACAAAATATTTTTTTATGCCGCTTTGAATATTTTTGATGCCAATGTTTATTTTTTTTTTATATAAAGTTGTTTCATAGATATTGAAAAACTAAACTTTGCAAAACAATAAAAAAAAGTAAAAAGGTGAAATATTGAGTTTGCAGAACTTTGTTTCATGATAAAAGGAAACTCTTCAACAAAATTCATTCTAACCGGAAGAGGTCGTTTTTTGAATATCTAACATTTAACTAGCAACTTGACATATAAAACCCCAATTTTTTTTAAATCTTTTCAGTTTCCGCTCTTCTTATTTCTGAAAAATTTTAAAAGCTACTTTCATTTAAAAAAAAAAACAATGAAATAATGGAAACCTTTTTTTTCTGCAGCTCACGCCAATCTTGTAATTTTTCTTAATATTTTGGCATGAGTATTAAAACAAAAGAGAGTTTATAATTCCATTAGAAAAGAGCCGAGTTTTTATAGAGGTGTGGTATTCTAGTATTTGTACAAACGTATTTACAGATGTTTGATGAAAGTAGATGAGACAAGAAGTGTTAAAGTGACCAACTGCGAAGAAAAATGTACAGAAGTAAGATGATAGTGAAAGCAAATATCTCAGAACACATATTTTAAAGCATCAAAATACATACAGCTGTGTTCAATATAATAGTAGTGAAATTTAATTGGATATCTTTGGGCTAAATAAGAAGCTGTGATTTTAATAGTTTTCATTTAAAATATAGTGAATTCCATAACAAAAACCACAAAAAAGGAAATTTTAAAGTTTACACAAAGTGTAGGAAGGTGAATTAAACTTTAAAAAGTGGCCATCAAAATTATTAAATTTTTTGACAGAATTCTAAGAAGTGCAAGTTAGAGCTCGTTCAAAAATTTTCTCTGAATATTTCTCGCCAAGGGTGTTTAGTGATTTCTCTAATAAAACGCATGAAGAAAAATTAATTTTGTATGAAAAAAAATTCCCAACATCTTTGAAAAAAAAAAAATTTTAAAAAGTCATTGGAAATTTTGAGGTACTTGCAATAAAATTTAATGAGATGTAGAACTGCTTACTCAAAAGTTTTCCAAAAATTCTTCCCAAAAATAATGGCATTTTTTGTAAATTTTGTAAAGTTTAATTAAACTTTAAAATCTCCTTTTATGTAGTTTCTGCAATGGAATTAACTATATTTTAAACGAAAACGATTAAAAAACAGCTTCTTTTTATTTCGTCGAACGATATCCAATGTAATCTCACTACTATTATATTCTACACAGCTGCATTTACTAGGGATGCCAATTTATGGCATTAATGCGACGACGGGATTTTGGAAATCTGATTTTATTATCCCGGAATGCTGTTATTTGGAAATGCGCTATTCTCCAACAGTGTAGGTTGAAAAAAGTGAAGAACTGGTTTGAAAAACTCTTTAAGCTTAATAGGTACAACAAATAATTGAATTTTTGCAAAGTTTTTTTTATTTATTAACAAAGTTTTTCATTAACAATAAGTGAAAGGTGTCGCATTAAAATAAATACATTTAAATTAAAGGCTCGTCTTACTTCAAGTAACACAATCAACAGAGAAAATTAAAATATTCAAAATATTCCACATAGAAATATATTAAAATAATATAATACAATTTCAGAAAAAAGCACGCAATTCCGGATTCCTAAGATTGGCATCCCTAATACACGCACATTTTTGGTATAATAACTTCTAAGCGGAGGGCATAATTTAGTTTGTTAAAGCGCCGGATTTCCAAAAGCAAACGAAAGCTTCAGATTCCTCTCTTATCAAAGCTTATTGCAGACTTATGTACATACTCGTAGTATATAGCTAGAAAGAATATATAAATGTACATTCAAGAACTAATTTTGACAGCTTTTTTAGCTGAAAATCTCTAAGGGATTTCTTTATAAAAAAATGTCTATCTGCTTGTTAGATTTATAGTATTCCAGATAACTAGTTAAGATTTGAATAATAATTTTAGAATTAACAAGCTATCGTGTGTATTAAATTATCCAGTTATAGCTGTAGCTGCTGTCCGTTTTCTTACTTAAGTACATCATTTCTTTATTTGTTATTCTTCTTCGCCATCATCGTCGTCATCACTTAATCCACTTCAAACCATCATTTACTAAGATTATATGATAAGTTTTCTTTGTATCTTCACCTTTAATTTTTTTATCCCCTTATTCCTTTTCCTAGCGTGTAAGAGTTGCTCAATTGCTCTTTTTTTTAGCGGCTAAGAAAGCATTACATTCAATTCGAAAGTGTTTTAGCTAAACATAAGTAACTGTTTAGTTTAATTTATTTTATTTTATTATATTTTCAATTTATTTTATTTTATTTTGTTTATTTTTGTTTATTTTTTTTTAGTTTTATTTTTTTCTTTATTTTTTTTAATCTTATTCTACTTTATTTTAATTCTTTAGTAAAAATTATAAAATTAAATAAAATAAATTATAATAAAGTAGAATAAAATAAAAAAAAAATAAAGAAAAAAATAAAAATAAAATGAAACTTAAAAATAAAATGAACTAAAAAAAAATAAAAAAAAAACAAAATAAAATAAAATAAATTGAAAATATATTAAAATAAAATAAAATAAATTGAACTAAAATTAAAAAAAAACATAAAATAAAGTATAATAAAATAATTTAAAATTAAATTATAACAGAAACAGTATTATTAAACGGTAAGGGAAGAAATCGAAGATTAAACGTGTAAAAAAAGAGCGGAAAAGAACGGAAAGGAAGATGATGTAAAGAAACGGTGAGACAAAGCCAAAAAAATATTAAATACAATAAAATAATATACAGTCAGAGCCGGATTAAGGGCAGGGCCGACGTGGCCACGGCCCGGGCCCCCCCAAAATAAAAGAACAAAATAATTTTTTTCATCACTACAAACGATTTTTTTTGCTTTGACATTTTTATTCCCTTTTATTTTTTTTTTGATTTTTGTTACTCAGTTGATTTGCATAAAATTTTATTATATTACTCGACACAGTTCATCTTATCATTTTATTTTAACTTGATATAACCGAACCGTTCGTATTAAACAACTAATTATGATATAACGAAATTTTTGGTTAAATTCGTGTTACAAATAGGTAACGCGATATTGGGACACTCTTCGAATTTACCAGGCAATGCAGCCAGCGCATGATCTCATGCAGTATTTTTTTTTAGTTTTTTAGAAGAGCTTTTTGCATTTTTACGAGTTCAACGACGCGATATAAGATATTAACTGCCAATATATCCTCACTAAAAGTCTCTTACAGTCTCAAGCGATTGAGTAGTACTCGTTGGTCGTGTCGTGCCGATGCTACAAAAGCTGTGAAAGTTGGTTTTCGTTCTATCAGAAATGCGCTAATGTCAATTCAGGATGACGGTGATCAAAAAGGTGTGGTTAGAAGTCAAGCTCGAGGACTGGCAAAGGAAATGAGCTCCCTTGAAACAGCTGTATACGTTACCGTTTGGCATGACATTCTTGAAAGTTTCGATTCATCAAATCTCTCCAAAGTCCTACGATTACACTACGAATTGCTGTTAACTCTCTGTTGTCTTTGCAATCATTCGTGAAATGCAAGAGAGATGAGTTCGAGACGTACGAAAAAACTGCTAGAGAATTCTCCGATATCAACAAATATGAATCTGTCCGAGTAAGATCAGCTAATGTTCGCCTTCAACCTCTTGGTTCTAAGACATCGGCAGTGCAAGGGAAAAATTTCATATGGAAGTTTTTCTTTCAGTCATTGATGAAATGATTAGTGCACTTGAAGACAAAATTTCCGCTTACGAGTTGGTTTACCAGCGATTTAATTTCATTGGTGAGCTAATACAAATAAAATCAGATGGTATCGGCTTGAACGCAAAAAAACTAGTGGAAACATACCCGAGAGATTTAGTAGCCTTCTTAGGGGATGAGCTCAACCAACTCAAAAATTACACAAAAGGAGAAATCGAATCAACTGAGATGTTTTTGTACCGCATAATAAAGGAAAACAATTTACAGTCTACGTTTGTCAATTCAGAAATTATTCTACGATTATACCTGTCTATGATGGTAACGAATTGCACAAGTGAAAGATCCTTCTCCAAGATGAAATTGATCAAAAATCGACTACGTACATGTATTGGGGAAGACCGACTTATTGACCTAGTTATGTTGAGTTCAGAGAGAGATATACTGCGTGAACTAAACTTTGACGATATCGTTGCAGTATTCGCAACAGAAAAAACTCGTAAAGAGTCGTTTCAGTAGTATAATTTTAATATATTTAGTGTTATATATTGTAAAAACGTCAAAGTATTGATTACTATGTTACTAATGAAACGAGACATCTGATTATATAAACAACGACCATGTCAAAATAAATTGATGAGTAATTTTTTAATAGATTGTATATAATTATGACCTCAAAAGAGGGGCCCCACACGTACCCCGGCCCGGACCCCCCACATTCTTAATTCGGCCCTGTATACAGTTGATGGCAAGGAAGCAAAAAGCAACGAAATGAAGTTGAAGGAAAGCAAAAAAAATTAAGCGAAAGGAAAGTTAAGGAAATTCACAGCAAACAAACTCATAGAAATTGTAAATGAATACAGTAAATTTTTATTTTTGAACCACTGGGTGAACTCTTGTTAATATAAAACCCCTATCTTACACAACAATTAGTTAATCATAAGTTACAGTGGGAACTTAAATGGAAAGATTTGTGTTGATTAGCTATATTAGAAATATGATTTGCCGGGTTACGCATTTTCAACATGGATTCTTTTTGAAACTTCAAAAAGAGGGTAAGAGGATAATATTGCATCAGTTCGGGTCAATTTACATTTAAGCCATGTAATAACATTTACAACAGGGGACCACAAGGATTAAATATTTTCCTTACCAATGGTATGAGTGGTCTTATGAGAGCTAATGTGGCTAAACGTATATCCGGCTCAGCCACCATAAAGAAACGGAAACCCCAAAATCCATTCGAGTGTTTCGATAATAAGCTTTTCTGTGAATTCTTTTTCTAAAAGCGGAGTTACGAATTAAGTGTAAATATAAATATGTACTATACAACTTTAATGTTTTAGCTAAATGAGTATTAATAGATATTCATGTGTATGTGTATTTATTTTAAAGCATTAATATTCGTGTAATTAGTACTCTGTCTATATTAATTGTCAGCACTTGAGGATAGTTTGCATGAAGCGTGTAGTATGTATTTAAATGAATATTAGAAATTTTGAAATACGTACCAATTGATTTTGCTAAATTTGTTTTGATTTCAATTTGTTGCAATTGGGATTTTTTTAAATATAAAAATTAAAGTAAATTATTTAAAAAAAACTTTGGTTACCTAAAAGAGCCTTAAAGTGGAATGGATAAGTATAAGTCTGATTATACAGAGCGCTTATAATATTCACAATATTTCTCGAAATTTTGAAAAAAAACTAAACTCTTTTAGACGTTTTTACAAATTTGGGAGCTTAAATAAGCTGTAATATATTTTTGTAGTCTCCTTTGATTTAAAGTAGCATGATGGGTCCTGTGATTTAAGTTAGACGGTGAGTCGATACGGTGTGATGTGATGCAAAAGAATGTGATCTTGTGTTATGCATCGTGATGTGAATTTTTCTGTCAAGTTGTAATATGACTTAGAAAGATTTAATAAATAATGTTGTAATTTCATATGATCTAATTCGAAGCTATTTCGGCGCTCTTTCGGGATTTCTCTTATAATAATAAATATGTTAAGTAATCATTAAAAATCATACATCGTCTCAAATCACGTTTTATCACATGATGTCTTATGAAAAATCGTATCACACTTTTCAAATTATATGAGACTATATAAAATGTAGTTATATGATCGCAAGTTTGCTATGATATGCCATTATACATGATGTGTCATGTCGCGATATGACTTCGAAAGATATAATAAGTAACGGTGTGATGTGAATTGATGTGTCATGTTGTGATATGACATCTAAAGATATGATAAATAAAGTAATGATATAATATGATCTGATTCGTGGCTATTTCTGCCCTCGTTTTTGATCTATCATATGATATCAAAATTATTAAATAATCATCAAAACTCATACAGCTAAAATATGTATTCACTTCATTCCACGACACCATATATTATACCATCATATCACTTGCATAACATTAAATATACGACACAGGCTTGAAAAGAATTTCTGATGCATATTAGGAACCAGGTTACTTGAATTGTTTACATCGTTTTAGATCACAGCTAATCAGTCATGTCTTATGAAAAATAATATTGACGTTTCAAGTGATATAAGACGATGTGAGTTAATATGATGTGATACGTTAAATAATCATTTAAAATTATGCAGCTAAAAATGAATTATGAAAAATCATATCCACGTTTCAAATGATATAAGATGCAATTATATATTATATCAAAGGTTTGCGCATCACATCGTGTTAAATCGCAAGATGTCTTATAAAATATCACATTACAGCTTCCATTACATCTTGTTAAATAACACCTAATAACATGATGTCTTTTGAAAAATTATATCACATTTTTCAAATGATTTGCGAAAATATAAGATGCACTTATATGACCACAGATTTGCTCGTCATATCGTTTTAATTGACAGTTTTTCACATGATTTCCTACGAATAATCACATCACAACTGTCTTTTTATATGAAACCATATTAAATGCAATTATATGATCACAACCTTACACAGCACATAGTGTTATACAACAACTTATAACTTTTATTTCATACGAGATAATAAATGATTAAATTGCGAAATAACTACAGCTTCGCTCATAATATCGTGTTAAATCACAGCACATCACATGATGTTTTATGAATAATCACATAATAGCTTGCATTAGATATCAGACAATATATTATTTTGCATATCACTGGCCGTGTTATGATGTGGTTTTACCAATGTGATATGTTATAATATTTAATGTATATGATCATTGCTGGAAATGTTTTATAAGGGTGATGGTGATGTGATCAAATCGCATTAGAGTCGTTAAACAATTTTATTTGCTAGGTTTGTATTAAATAAAAATTTAGCTTTGATTTATAAAGCAAACTACAGTAATTTTTTAGTAGTGGGAAATATTGTGAATATTATGAAAAAATTTCTCTCTTTTTTCATCGCAGGGTGCTTACTTAACTGATTTCATGCCTCATCATTATATCTCTCACAAATTATTTTAGTTATAGTCTGCTATAATCGGGCATGGGTGCTATTTACTCGCACGTTAATTAAAGATTTCTTTACTTAACTAAACTTAAGCCTTGCCCCCACTGTGTCAATTAATTTTAATTCTTTTTTACAGGTACAAACTGCGATCTTCTAAGCTAAGCTTTCCTTTTCCTTCACGTCATAATAGCGCCTGCTACTGCCTTACCCATGCCTCTCCTTCAATATACATAATATATTTCCATACATACATACATATATAAGACTCTTACCTTGAACAAACTGCCACAGCTGATGCGTCGACTAGCGGCTGGTGATGAGCTCAAGAATTTCGTATGTTCTGGATCCAAACTTAAGAAATTTGGATTATATCCCGAATGTCGACGATCTTTTTCAGCATGTTCACGTACTGCTAAACTTGTTGTTGCATGACTAGAATGGCGTCTCAGTTCGATTGGCAGCATACGTGCCGATAACAAACTAGCTGCTGATGCTGCATTCACCGGTTTAATTGCATCTCCACGTAATGGTGTTGGTGGGCGCACAACTACACTTATCTGCGGATAGTTTGGATTTACATCATCAAAGGATTCTTTCTTACACGACTCATCAAAAGTTATGCGCTTTACATCTTGTCCGTGTCCAGATGATTTTTTTGGCGATGAGCTCAATGCTGAGCCAAGTGTTGTTGTGGTTCTTTTTGTGGTGCTTGTTGCTGCTTGCTCTTGATAGGGTTGTAACGACTGAGGCAGAGGTTGTAAGGAATCACTAAAATCTAATACAGTTGTTGTTGTTGTTGCTGTCGTTGTTGTCGTCATCTCATTTTCCGCCTGATCAAATATCTCAATATCGCATATTTCAATCTTTATGGCTGTTTGTGCTTTTACTGTAAGTTCGTTCTCAGATTGTTCGCCCCTCGTGTTAGTTGTTGTTATTGCCGTAGTAGAGGAAGCGTCAGTTGACAGTTGTTGTTCTTGTTCTTGTGTGGTTAGTATAGAGGACTTAGGTTTACGTAGGGAGTTGCGCTTTTTGGGACGCTTTTGAGAAGTTTGAGAGTTGAAATTCGTATTCGTTTGATAGTTTGGTCAAGTATTTAATTTATTTGGCAGAAGACCAAATATTTGAGTAGGCAGCAATTCGTAAAAAAAAAAATACAAAAACAACAAAAAGAGCAACAAAGTTTTTTGGTTAAGCATTTAGCAACATATACACCGTCAACACCATTTAACAACGCACAAGTGCAAGTGCACCTAACTTTCTAGCGTTACATTACATCACGCACATACAAATACTAATAAAATATTCGACATACAGTAACTCACAGTGAAAATGGGTAAATATTTTTTGTTTAAAATCTGAGCCGAACTGGTCGAAAAGTTACTACCCTAATAATTGGTTCTTAAATGACCTCTGAAGAGATAAGTTGTAATATATTATGATATGATGTGATATATTCTTAGATGATGTGATATCAACTGATGTGATGGATTCGTAGGCAAAATCCCTGTTTGATGTCACGTGATATATTACGATATAATTTGATATATTCTGAGGTGATGTGACATAAAGTAACGTGATAGATTCGCCAGAAAGCCCCGTTTGGTATCCAGCGATATATTATGTTATGATGCGATAATTTATATATTATGATAGGTTGAAGTGGCTGCCGCAGGGGCACACGTAGGCCAGTACGACAGGCTCGTTGTGATATATATTATGATATGTTGCGATATATTCTGCGATGTTATGATATCAAGTAATGTGATAGATTCGCAGAAACCAACGTTGGAGGTTCCGTCGAAGGCGGGGTATAGCATCAGTGTTGGCCTTTTGAACGATAGAACGCAAGAAAACTTATGGCTTCGGATGGCGATGACGAACAGCTGTCAGATAAATCTCCAAACACTTAAATGCGGCTTTTTAGCTTAAAGACTTATTGGTACACCGGCGATGTAATGACAATCAGTCTCGAGCGAGATAAGGGCTCTCTACCGGTGATTCCGATGTACATGGCACATGACGATGCATGGCGGTTGCCAACGGCTGTAGTGGGCAAAATCACCTCAGAAGGAATGCGGAGAGGAGTCAATATTATCATCGGAGCCGACGCTAACTGCCATCACAGCGTTTGGGGAAGCTCGGTCATTAATGCAAGCGATGAGGAACAGTTTGCTTTTATTGTGTGAGAGGGACACTGCATATATAACAGAGTTAATATCCGATGTTTGTTACTGCTATAAGGAAACAGGTTTTAGATCTCATCC
Organism: Merzomyia westermanni; assembly: GCA_949987695.1. NCBI lineage: Eukaryota > Metazoa > Arthropoda > Insecta > Diptera > Tephritidae > Merzomyia > Merzomyia westermanni. The sequence continues at coordinate 13,093,084 of OX465288.1, read as the reverse complement.
CAGTTAAGAATAACATGGAGTTGGATGGTTCTTACAAAACAATCTTCCTCTAATCACCGGTACATTCAGTTTTCCCTTGGCCAATTGCGTCCTGACAAAATCTATTCTGGGAACCCTGGAATTATTGCCTGCGGCACTTTCATTGGATTCAAACCTGTCTAAAACTACGGTAGACACTCTGCTGGAAAAGTTCACTGATTTAAGTAAAACCAATCGTGATCCGGGGAGAAGCTTCTGCTGAAATGTGGAAGGATGTATTGAATCCGCGAGGCTACAGAAAATACTCAATACTGGGCGATAATTAGCGAAGTACGCCTGAAGGATTTCATTTGAATTCACTTTGCAGACATCATGGCTGGTCAGGAACCATACTCCGACAGCATAGTTATTGCAAAGGCAGATCGACGTGTACTGCTCTACACTCCATAAAATTATTGACAAGCTCGTATTGTTGCGTGGTGGGATGGGAACTCAACTCAAAGAATGCTGCCGCACAAGGCGGAGTTCTGTGACCGCTAATCTTCGCAAACAAACTCTTACTCTAACTTGAAGAAAGTGAAGGAATATTGGTTGCCTGCATAGAAGACATTGCAATTTTAGTTGGGCTAAATTCCCAGTCACTATGCGCGATGTTTCACAGGCTCACATGGACACGTTGACTAAATGTGCAGAGCCTTGTGAACTGGCTAGGATCGCTGCATTCAAACTTCCCCGCCTTGGGGGAGTATCTCTAGTTCTGTCTCATAGTGTTAGATAGAAACCTGTCTTGGAAAGATAATGTGGAAGACAGTGCTAAGAATGCCTTGGTTGCCTGCAGAGGGACCATCAGCAAGAGCTGAGGCCTCTTACAAAGGGTTGTACACTGGCTTTATGCGATGGTGGTCAGGCTGAGCGGCTCTCAGCTCAAGATTGGTGCCTAATATGTCTTAAATAAAGCTTTTCGGGACATCTAACAAATGGTTTGACTTAACATTTTTGAATTTCCATTAATTAAAAACTTCTGTACGACTTTTGGATTAACCCATTTTGACTGTGCTTAACTGTATGTACACATAAACACACTTAACATACATACAAAACTTCAAATATATAGAGTAATTACCTTAAAACTTTGACGCGCTATATCATTGCCCTCCACAAATTGTGCCAAGCTACAGTATCTCGGTGGTTCGCGTATCTTTTGATCGTCACAACGATTGTCTATTTCGAAAACAATATTTTCAAAACCGAATTGTTGTGAATTTTCATCGCTATCCATACGCGCCAGCTGTGCATAACGTGGCGGCGAGGAATTGCGTCGTACACCACGCTGATCACTCGTTTTGGTGAATGACTTTTTGCGTATCGATTTTGCAGCTGTTGGTCGGGTGTCCGAGCAAAGCATCGTTGTATCATCGGTTATGGTGTTATCCTGCAAGGCATAAGTTATATCATGTCCCAGCACTGAACTTATGTCGTCCATTAGCGATTCGCCAGGCACAGCTTCCGTTTCGTCACTCGTTTCGGGTGAGTCGATATGCGTAAAGGAATTGGCATCGAGATTCTATGCAAGTGAACAGTAAGAGTTGAGAGAGTGAGTGAAAGAGAGAGAGAGTTTAAAATTTTAATGGACCGAAAAGTATTTTTTTTTTTTTTTTTTGAAGATACTGTAAAAGTTATGGACCTTAATATTATTGAAATTTAAGTAACAGCAAATAAAAAAACTAAGCATTTAAGTTTCTAATAGCTCATTGTAATGACCCGCAGCTAAAGTTTTTACTAAAATGGTTTAACAGTTTTAATGAAAATAAAATCTGCCCTAAAAACTCTAGCAAAAAATTAATGTTAAAGTCCAAGACTTTTACAGTATTATTTTTCCACAATTTTAAAAAATAAAGTCCGCAATCAAAACTCATATCAACAATTTTTGTTTTCAGTCTAGTGTACTACGTACTCAAAACGCACTCACCTGTATAATATCTCCCAATCTTAGCGGGTGCTCAGGCTCCTGCTGCTCAAGTTGTCTATCGAATATCTCCGACGCTACGCTGCATTCTTCATCACCAATAGCCGATAGGACATCACTCGCCTCGCCAGCAGGTAACTCATCCGAAGTTGATTGATCCAGCTCCTGTTTAAATTAGAAAACACATCGTTAATTATTATTTAATTTAGTAATATAATTAGACACAGTTTGGCACAACCGATGTTGCTCGTATGATACGTACAGTGTTTACATCTGTATCAATGATTGTAATACCTTCGCTTGTGTATATATTTGGGGCTATAGGGTTTGTGACTACATCATTGGGTACCTGTAGCTGACAAGCCACGCTGTCGTCATCTTTTGCTGCTTCCTCTATATCACATTTCTTTGCGTAGCCTACACTAGCTTGTTGATTTTGTTGTTGTTGTTGTTTCTTTTCCTTATCCAATTCACGACTCATATAATAATTACGTTCGAATATCTCAATTGGGCGATAATCCGAGAGTGGATCTATAATTTGTTCACTCGTTATTATCGGCACACTTAGAAAATCAAGTTTGCGTTCGATTGGCGAGCTCAAATCGTTATTGTCACCGACGAGCGGTAAACGATTGTTCTGATCATCGATGTTAGCGCCACCGCTCAATGATAATCTACCAACACGATAAACAATTTCACTTTGTCCATTTTGTCCACATTCTTCAATTTCTTGTATAACTTCAGGCACACCGGAACTACGCCGACTATCGGCAAACTGTCGTGGTACTGGGAGACTAATTGAATTAAAAAAACTCTCATCTGTTGAATCGCGTCTTGTATCGGGCAGTGGTGAGATGCATGTGAAACGTGAACATTCCATTGTTGGTGAAATTATATTGATTGGTGGTATGATGGGCAGCGGTGATGAGCAAGGCGTTGATTCACCTGAAGTATTAGGCATTTTAAGTGCCTCAAATGGGGTTATGGAAAGTTTTCGTTGATAACGTTTGGGTCGGCCCGGTTCAGAGTGTTCGACCACATTGTACATGGCACGTTTAACGCTATTGGCGCGACACTGTAGCGATTCACGTTCTGTGTTGCGTAACGTACGGCTGTTACGTCTTTCGTTGGTATTTAATTGATCCTTTTCAGTTTTCTCAATTGATATGTTTGGATTACTGGTAGATATAACAAAAAATGTATGTTATGCTGTTAGCTTGTAAAAATACTTTTAAAATAGAATCGCGTATAACCAGTAGTGAGTGTTTTGTACCATATCAAGATATAAAATAAATAAAAAAATTTTAAAAAATTAAAAGAATTTAAAAACATTAAAAAAAATTTTTAAAATTTGATTATGTAAAGTAAAATTAAAGAAAATATACTAAATTGAAACAAATTAAATTAAAATTAGAAAAAAATTAAATATAGTAAAATAAAAAAAATAAAATAATTAAATTCAATTAAAAAACTTTTAATAATTAATTAAAAATGATTATTAAATAAATAAAAAACAATAATTTTCATAAAAATTCAAAAAGTGAAAAATGATTATTATTCTTGGCCTTGAGCTCGTTTCATGAATACTTGAAAATAAAATAAAATAAATTAAAGTAAAAACAAAAGTATAAAAAAATAAAATATTATAAAATAAAATTATATAAAATAAAATAAAATAAAATAAATGAAAAAGTATAAAAAAATTAAATAAAATAAAATAAATTAATTTGAAAAAAAGTATAAAAAAGTAACATAAAATAAATAAAAGTAAAATAATATAAAGAAAAGTAAAATAAATTAAAATAAATAAAAGTAAAATAAAATAAAATAAAATAAAATAAAATAAAATAAAATAAAATAAAATAAAATAAAACAAAATAAAATAAAATAAAATAAAATAAAATAAAATAAAATAAAATAAAATAAAATAAAATAAAATAAAATAAAATAAAATAAAACAAAATAAAATGAAATAAAATAAAATAAAATAAAATAAAATAAAATAAAATAAATGAAAAAATTAAATTAAATAACTAAGATAAAATAAATTAAATTAAAAAATTGTATAAAAAATAAAGTAAAATAAAATAAATAAAAGTAAAATAAAATAAATAAAAGTAAAATAAATTAAAATAAAATAAAATAAAGTGAAATAAAATAAAATAAAATAAAATAAAATAAAATAAAATAAAGTTAAATAAAATAAAATAAAATAAAATAAAATAAAATAAAATAAAATAAAATAAAATAAAATAAAATAAGATAAGATAAGATAAAATAAAAAAAATTAAAAAAAATAAAACAAAATCAGCTAAAATAAAAAAAAAAATATAAAAAAAATGAATAAATTAAAATACAATAAAATTAAATAATAAAAAAATTATATGGTATTAGATGATATCATAAATGCTGAAGAATATTTTTTTTTAAGCCCGAAACGTAATTTTTTCAAGGACAAACTGCAAACTTCACACAATTACGAATCTGCTTTTGATCCTCAAAGTTGTAAATTTTTTGTTTTCTGAAAGATATAAGCACTTCCTACATGATATGATTTCATATCTTATGCGAATGCTTGTAGTATCACTACCGGGTACACATTCAAACAAATAAAAAGAACTAAGCCAACTTACAGCAGTGACGACGTGGATGGCGAGGGTGTTGGCGAGGCAATAGATGAACTGGCCGCACTTTTCTCTATTATACTATTGATTGTCGTTAGCAAATCATCGCCGGCATGCGCTCCAGTCTCTTCCTCACGCAATGCATCCAATAACATGCCCAGCTTTTCACGCAGTATGTCACATTTCAATAACAAATGTTCGTCATCTTTGCGACTTTCACATATTTGCACCATTAATTCATCTATCGTTTCGCAAAGTGTTTTAGTGGCAGTTACCAGTGTTTGAGTATCCTCCGTTTCGACAATTGAACGTAAATTTAAATTAGCTGCTGTAACCATTCCCGTGAGTAAAGCTTCCTGTGCGCTCGATAGCGACATTTTTGGTGTTTTTGGTTGTACAGCGATCGCTTTTTCAAATACCATTATACTCCAACGATCCAACATTTTTGTACTCGCCGATTCATAACGTTCGAGTATTTGTGGTAGGTGTGCATCATCGTCGCATGATGAGCCCCAGCCTAAAACGCGAGCTAGATCGTTGCCGGTGCCGAGTGGCAAAACAGCTACTTGACATTGTTTCTGGCGAAAAAGTGTAGAGAGAGAGAGAGATATATAGGGAGTTAGACAAGCGAGAAATTGAATAAAATAAGCAAGTTACGAGATGGATTAAATTTCCTGTAGGACAACTTGTGACTTAATGAGTTCGTCGAAATATGAAAGACCCTAACTAGGGACGATTGTGTATGCAGTTTGTAATCTTGATAAGGCCTACAACATATCCGAAGCCCATATCATTTTCCGTTTAAACTATGCAAAACGGTTGAGTTTTGTGTGCTCTAGGTGATTTTGAACTTCAAGACCCCATTTACTTAAATACGTTTTAATGTGAAAGACGCTTACCAACTTTGACAGAGAAAGTTTTTTAAGTGGTAGTATAGGGTCTTCAACCAAGTGGATGTAATACTTTGGTGCTGTTTTATACATGACGCAGTTTGGGTATGAATCTAACTTTTGATAAGCTCGAAGATTGTTGAAGTATGGCTGGCCCCGATAGTTTAAGAAGATTTTTCAGCTACAAAATGGGCTTAGTAAAAGCAGACATTTCTTTGAAAAGTGTATCAACTAAGGAGTTACTGTGCAGACACCAAAGTATGCCTTAGAGAAAGGTCTTTGTACCCCATAGTTTTAAAAATTCTGACAAGGAATTGTACAAAGAAGTCTAGAAGGTAAGAGTTAAATGAGGTAAAAATCTTCAGGGAAGTCAAGGAACGATTTGCTCGTACTGGGTTAAGTATCAGCTGAGCTTACTTCGTAGTAAATATTGCTTTTTAGAAAGATGGTTTTAGTCAAGAGAGAGAAACTGGTTACTGGTACTAGTCAGCCTTCTAACTTTCTTTCCGTAACTTAACTCAAGTTCCCCCTAAGACGAGCTTAACAAAGTTCACGATCTGCTTAGGAAAGCATATCCATACGCTGTTATTTTCCAAATTTTTTTTTTTAATAAAATAGAACCCCAAATATTTGTTAGATCAAAACAAAAAGATCCCAGGTCGACGTGACGGGACAGATAGCTTCTAAATTGTTTAGAAAAAGTTTTTTCCAAACTGAACCGCTTCTCGGCAGTGGTCGGCAGTGGTCGGTCCCAGTGTATTTTTTCCATTAAAACCCTTCTTAGCAAAAATACCTTGGCAAATACCATTCGAAGCAGGCATAAACCCGCCAATTTGAATGAAAAACTTGGAAGAATCGCATCACAAATTGAAAATGAGGCTCTGCCTTGTTCGGCCCTGTCAACAATACTACACGGGGTAACGTCCGACGAGTTTGCTAATGTTCAATACAAATATTTATATAACTAACTAAATATTTATACTCACATGCATATTGAAACGATCGATTTCGCTTAGTACCCATCCCACGGAACCATCACCAGAACAAATCAATATACGAAATATTTCAAAATGTCTAAAGAGCCGCAATCCCAAACCCGGTCCAGTTGATATTAAATCGAAGACTTGCGCTGGATTTAATAATTGTTTGAAGCGACGTAAAAATTTGACGCCTTGATTGTCACCTGATTTTGAATTGACGAACACCAATAATGGTGAGAAATTTCCCCTCGGACTCACCAATTCCCATGCGTCATCATTGCCAATCGAGTGCACGCACGTGGGTGGCACCACCGACAATTTAGCTGGCCCTAGCGGACATGCGACTGCAATGTGTGGACGACAGGCAACATGCACTGTCTCACGACACCACAAACAACGCCAATCTTGTAAACGCAGCACAGAGCCACAAGTCTTGTTGCAAACAGAACAGGTCGATGAGACGGGCAAATTTCCTTCCATCCATTGATGTGGCATAACAATGGTGCCATCGGGTTCTTCAATAATATCCTTACCCACCGTACCCAGCGTTGTCCATTTACAATTGTTGATTGCTTTGGCCGCGCAACGTTTATGCACTTTACATTTACACACTTCGCATGATAGACCATGTGAGGTGACGCCCGAGAGGATATCACGGCAAACATTACAAAATGTCGGACGCGCATGTGATGTCGCATACCAATGATGGTGATTGAAGAATAAATCATGCTGCTCTATCATAAAACTATCGCCACGTGCACGCGCTGGCAATGAGGCGGATTTTAACGATGAAAGCCAGTCCTCCATTTCGCGACGTGTTTCAGCGCAGAGTACAAGTGAACGTGTGGCGGTGATTACCTGAAATGAAAATAATTTACATACATTTTTGAGTGGGAAGACAATGATGCTAATTTAGAAGTGTTCGAAAAGTTGCTAAGACATAAACTCATAAGTAGCACATTATATCTGTTATCTGTGGTCATAGGAAATAATAGCTTAAGTCGACATAACATAATCATATATTTTGTGTGAAAGACCTGAGAAACTCAAGAGAAGATGTATGGTAGTTAGAATTAATGTAGTTTGGAGCGACACCAAATTCGGGCTGGCTTACATCCTGAACTAGAAATTGGCATCAAACATATTAGACTACTCGGGTCCTCACTCTGGACAACCAATTATCCACAAGAATCCCTTAAAGGCACGATGTAGTTGCTGTGGAGTAGATGGTATGGTTTGTATCTTGCGATGTTTTAGTTTATTTAATTAAATTTTATTTTATTTTATTTTATTTTATTTTGTTTGAATTTTATTTATTTTGTTTCATTTTATTTTATTTTAGTCTATTTTATCTGAATTTTATTTATTTTCTTTTATTTAATTTTATTTAATTTAATTTTATTGTATTTGATTTGATTTTATTTTATTTCATCTAATTTTAGTTAACTTTATTTTATTTTTTTTTTTAGTTTTATTTTATTTTATTTTATTTTATTTAATTTTTTTTTTTTTTTTATCTTATTTTATTTAATTTTATTTTATTTTATTACTTTTTATACCAACAATTTTTGTTGATTTACGGCCTGTACATTTTCAAGTATTCATGAAACGAGCTCAAGGCCAAGCAATTTTATTTTATTTTATCTTATTTTATTTTGTTTTATTTTATTTTATTTTATTTTATTTTATTTTATTTTATTTTATATTATTTTATTTCATCTTATTTAATTTAATTTTATTTTATTTTATTTGATTTGATTTTATATTATTTTATTTAATTTTTTTATTTTGTTTCATCTAATTTTAGTTAACTTTATTTTATTTTTTTTTAGTTTTATTTTATTTTATTTTTTTTTATTTATCTTATTTTATTTAATTTTATTTTATTTTAGTTTATTTTATTTGAATTTTATTTTATTTTGTCTCATGCATATAGCAAGGAAGATTAGAACTTCGAGTTTAGATGACCTTGTTTCACGAATACTTGAAAATGTACAGGCAGTAAATCAACAAAAATTGTTGGTATAAAAAAGCAATTATTTTATTTTATTTAGTTTTATTTTAGTTCATTTTATTTATTTTATTTTATTTAATTTCATTTAATTTTATTTTACTTTATTTTATTTAGATACATTTTTTTCAATTATATTTTATTTTACTTTATTTTGTTTGATTTTATTTTATTTTATTTTATTTTTTATTTTATTTTATCTTATTTTATTTAATTTTATTTTATTTTATTGCTTTTTTATACCAACAATTTTTGTTGATTTACGGCCTGTACATTTTCAAGTATTCATGAAACGAGCTCAAGGCCAAGCAATTTTATTTTATTTTATCTTATTTTATTTTATTTTATTTTATTTTATTTTATTTTATTTTATTTTATTTTATTTTATCTTATTTTATATTGTTTACTTTATTTAATTTCACACAAATCCAACCACAAAAAATACAAAAATTCCTTCGTTGAATACTCTCTGCTCAAATTTATTCAACTTGAGTAATCGCCTATCCTGTTTTTGTAAGCACTGTAACATCAATGAAGTTGCTTATGTTTTACATTGCTTGCTTAATGCTTCCAACAAAGCAACTCTTCGTCCTCTCAGTGAGATAACCTCACACTGTGCATCGTATGCCAGCGTTTAATACAATAACAACAATTCAAGCACGCATACATGACGTGTCCAATCACAAAACAACGGTTCTATAAGTGTTAATACACAATTGGCATTTGAAATGAGCTCAATTTTAAACTGAGTTTTCCAAATTATAATTTAATTTTTACTACAGGGATATCTCTATGGCATACCAATACTACCTATTTTACTATGCCATGGACATCTCAAATTTTAAGTTGAGTAATGCAACGGTGAAAGTTCCATTCAATTCTATGCAGAAGGTATATCCTGCGTGAATTGGGATGCCATGTGAAGTCACTCATAGTTATATAATGCTAGATTCCAACTGGACTTTGACTTCCTTACTTGCTATATTTAGTACTTTTAACTACATGCTTTTAGCTATCCAAACTCAAACTACCAATACTAATCCGAATGAAACCATGATAATGCTGTAATCCTAAAAAAACGACTTTATAACTGACAAGCGAAACCACACATATGTACATACCTCAAAAATAGCTGCAAACAAAAGAGGGGGCAAGTATTTAGCGAAACGAAGTAGGATATTGACATGTCCATGCTTTCAAGTGTACTTTGGCTAACTGCTGCTGTCATATTGCTCTCAACACTTTCAACAAACCTATCTAGATATGTTTGCACTTATATGCATTTTTACATGGCATGTGCCCAAATGCATGTTGTTGGACTCAGCGCAAATATCGTCTCATTGACTTTATCCAATAACAACAAAGTTTCCACATAAGTCAAGTTAAGTCAGCTTAACTTAGTAAATGTTTTTAGCTCCATTGACCTTAAGTTGACCCCAAAGCTTTTCAACATATATCCATGGTTTTATATATGTATATGTACATACAACAATAATAACAAAAGTAATTTAATCTAACTCACTTCTCTTTGACATTCTCGTGTATGCAGCATGTTCATTATATTAGAGGCTACCCTTTCAAATATCTTTATATAACATAACCAATATCTGCTTGTATGGTTGGATGTATGCACTTCAGTGGCACTCTAAAGCTAACGTCATCCATCCATCGTTCAACCATCAATCGCAGTTTATGTCAACGGAAGCTGCTGGTGTATGACGTTACCACATTAATATGAAGTCTTTCGTGCGTCAAGTCATAGACTTTGAAGGGGTTTTCAATAAGGCCAAAGACGTTGAGAAAATGAGAATGTCGTCGAGATGAGAATGTCGTGATCGGCTCTCACACATGTTTTTTGAGAGCGTAAGTCAACCCAATGGAATGAATGAGCAGTGGGAGCATATCGCAAAGTAACACCTGGTACGATGAAGAGTGTCTCGTGGCAAAGGGGAGAAAGGGTGCTCACAGAACAACGCTGTCAAGAGGAAAACGAGGCGGCTTTTTGGGACGAAAAAAAAAAAAAACGAAGTAAAAAAACATGAGCGCCGCGAGTTTGTAATGCTAGCCAACAGAAATAGCGTCCGAAAATTTTCCAAAAACAAATTCTGCGAATGACAGAAGAATTAAAACCCGTACCAGCTCCTGTAAAAATGAGAACACCGACCTGGTGACCCATACACAGAGAGCACTAAGTTTATGGAGCGAGCACTTCTCTGCCCTACTAAATGAAGAAATTGAACAAGAACCCAGAGAAGTTGGCGAAACTGACTCCACAATCCAAAAGGATTCTGGTAACCAGCCTACACATCAACAATAATGTCAGCCTAAAAATCGAAAGAAGAATCAGTCTTGCAAATAAGTGCTTCTTCGGAACAAGTAAGCAATTGAAAAGTAAATTCTTCTATCGACAAACAAGAACAATACTCTATAAGTCACTTATCGTACCCCTACTGCTGTATGGTACAGAAGCTTGGGCAATGACCACATATGAGCAGAAGGTTCTGGGCGTATTCTCAAGAAAGGTTCTTCGAAATATTTATGTGCCTCCACTCGTTGGTAAGAGCGAGTACCGAAAGAGATTTTATGATGATTGAGATTTACACAGACGCCCATATATGTGCAGAGTTTAAAGCCCATCAAGTTCCCTTGCTTAGCCATGTTGGGCAAATGAATGAAGATACTCCAGCGCAGAAGGTATTCTTTTCGGCATACAGCTGTAGAAGTAAAGAAAGAGTGACACCACTACTTCTATGGAAGGACCAATTGGACACCCATTTGTGATCCGGTGTTGTTTTCAATGGGCGTCAGTTGGCAGAGTGAATAAACGACTGGAGCGCTATGTTTGACGGCCAAAAAAGTTTAGATCCTTAAGCGTCAGTGATGGAAGTAAGCTTGTAATCAGTGACTGACTGCAAACATAGAGACCTGAATTGCAGCAATACTCCCTATAGACTAACAAATCCTATTCATCACAACCGATACACCCTTTTTATGTCAACAAAGTACAAATACAAGAATCTATAACACTAACAACAACTGATTCTGAAACCATAAACCAACGGAATTACATTATGTGTTGTAAACCACGCTTATGCACTGTGTGACCTCAACCACTGACTCGCAGCACCTAAAGTTCAGCAAGAAATATGTGACTACTAGTAGTGCGAGTATTTTCGAATCTTTTGAAACAAATATTTTTATTCGTTTCTATTCGAATTCGAATAAGCGAATAAAAATATTCGTTTCAAAAGATTCGAATTGGTATTCGAATAGTTGTATTGAAATGCGAGAGATGTCGGAAGCAAAATTCTCTGTCTTCATCGCTTGTAGCTATGAGAATGCATTCACGTTTTGTATGTATATGTATCTATGTTTCGAACACCTATTATTCGAATAGTTATCATTTATTCGAATAAAAATATAAATTATTCGAATTTTTTTTAGCCTTCGAATAAATGTATTTTTTATTCGAATAATTCGAATAACACACCAATCACGGGATCAAACTCATTTCGGGTTGCCCAAAATCACTCTAATTTGTAAGTAAAAAATTCAGTATTGGCAATGTGTTACTTGAAACTAACTGTCTGTGTCTAATTTATTTATGAAAATGAGCTTCTCCCTTGGTGTTGTTCGGAAGCTGTTAGACTCCTTCTTCAGAGAAAATTTGGCACGCTATTATGGTTTCATTTTGAATTTTTCTATCAGCCTAACTACTATTTCTAGTCAAAGATTACTGGAAATCCTTTCCGTACTCGGTGCCTTACCTATGTGACCACAAAAAAGAAAATAAATAAGGGTCTCGCTCAGTCAGAAATTACTTAATTTTAGTCAGAAGAAATATTGCTGACTACTGCTGGTAAATCTGTCAAATGATCAGCTGTTGTACACTTGACAAAAAGTGTTTCAAACTGTTAGAAATTAGTGCACGTTCAAATCCCGTGATTCCGGTATTGTAAAATCAAATATCGAAAATCCATAAAATTTTCATATCTGGTTTACTACACACAAACAGGTGAATGTGTTGCGTCACCTTTTGTGCATACAAAGTTGCTCCTGATGACCTGTAACTGCTTTTATGCATACTGGCTATGGCATCAGAGTACTTAACATGGTACATAGTAAGACGTTACCACTTTTACTGCTAAGAGTTCAGCCAGCAATTTGTGGTTTTCTGCAATTGAAACGTAGTATTTTCAGTTCAAAGGTGAAATTTTCTTAGGCTTGTGTGACCTCACGAAAACCTACAGACGTCTATATGGCACCACTTTACAATGTTAAGTAACTAAATATAGTTGTATAGCTGTGACTTTTTACTTGACGTTCGAAGTTGCGGTTTAAAACTTTATTAGTCTAGATATTGAAACAGGATCCCTTAGGGTTGTAGGGTGTAGTCGCTTAGCCATTCAAAGTTCAGTTAAGTATTACAAAATTATACATAAGATGTATGTATTTTGGTTTATATTTATATGACCTTTGTATGGCACCTGCAGTGGTAAGTGGAACGCCTTCCCAACGTACCGGAAAGCTAAAAGTACCAGACAGTAAACAAAGCAACAATTTAGGAAACCTAAAAAAATAAAAGCCGAAATTACCCTGCTCTTTCAGCCATGAAAAGCTGCACGTTTGGAGTCAATGTCACGCCCATTTAAGCGATGAAGAATACCCCAACTTGTAGAAAAAGTTCGAACTAACACACATAATAAAACTTTAACAGGCCCCTGTGAAAAAATAAATGTTTAGTTACTTTTGTCTATATGTATCTATGTTTGTTCGCGCATCACTCAAAAACCACTGGAATTTTTCTGTAAAAGATATACCAATTTTGCAAGCTTTTTATGAAGTCTGTCACTGAACAGCACTTTTTTGTTTTGTAAAGTTTATTTCTTCAATATTTCGAAATCTACTATACTTAAAAAAAACTTTGGGGGGTACTAGTAGGCATTAAATATTAAATAAGTCCAAATTTCAAATTTTAGAAAATTTAGATTTTTTAAAATCGTAAAAATTAAAGTTCCCCATTAAATTTTGAACGCAAATTTTTTGGTATTATAACTTTTATATGTCTAAAGATATCCTGAAAGTTACAGAAGAGTTTTTTTGTTTTTTTTTTACATATAATTTTTTGAATTTATGGCAAAATTTTTTATTTTTTTTTGGTATGTATGTTTTAAATTAGTTAAAGAAAAAATAACTCAATTTTGCAAATTCAAAATTCCTGCTTTGTAAAGTAAAATTTTTTTAATATTTCGGAAACTACCATACTTAAAAAAAAACGTTGGGGTGCTAGCAGGCACTAAAAAATATTTAAAAAAAAAAGTTTAAATTTCGAATTTTAGAAAAATTTTAATTTCTTAAAATCGTATAAGCCAAAGTTAGTAATTAAAAAAAATTGCTCAAATCTAAACACTCAAATATTATGCTAGTGGAATGAAAAACAAAAATGTAAAAAAGAAATTTCAAACATATTTTTTTTTTCACGTTCCACTAGCAATAAAAAAATTGTTCAAAGAATAAAGTTGAGTAATTTTGTGTTTAACTAATTGAACTCGACTAGAAAGTTAAAAAAATAAAAATTAAAAATGTTTGCCAGAATTCAAAAATTCATATTTTTGAAAAAAGAAAAAATACCTTTTTGAAAATTTCAGGATATCTTAAGAATCCGAAAACAGAGTTAAAATGCAAGAAAAACTTGAGTCGAAAAATTCGTGGCGAACTTTAACTTTTAAGATTTTGAAAGAATAAAAATTTTCTAACAATAGAAATTAGTAATTTTTTTCAAAATATCCTTTTTTTTACCAAAAGGGGTATCTTTGAAAGTGGCAATCGTTTTTTTAATACAATACTTTACGAAGCATTGGAAAAATAAACTTTGCAAAACAAGAAAAAAATTTCAATTGTGAATTTGCACAATTTTTGGAAAAAAAAAAATTGTTTAAAATTATTTTTCTTTGGTAGAACATCGTTTCATGATAAAATGAAACTCCCCACCAAAATTCATTCAAATTGGAAGGGGTCGATTCCAACTATATATTTGACGATTTGACATGGAAAGGCTTAAATTCGAAAATTTAATAAGAGACTAGATTTACTCACTTCAGGCTGCCGTCTGCATTTCTGCTACTTTGGTTTTATTTGGCAGATTTGGGAGATATGTGGGTGCTTCAATGAGAAAATTCTCGAATAAAGTTAATTTGTAAAAAACTTGAGTTCATTTAACATTCCAGCAATTCGCACCCTAAAGTAAGTGTATGAGGAATCTCGAAACGGGATAGTCTAGATGGCTCACTGTGTTCAAGACAAACCATATACTCGTATATGAAAGTATCTCAGAATGCGATAAAAATTAAAATGCCTTTCAACTTCGTAGCACGTATTATTAATTGAATTGAAGGTCTCCTGTGGCTCGAAAAAGGGTTGTATAAAAATATTTCCTGGATTACACAAAATTACTATGCAAATAAAATTAAAATAATTCCATTTACGAACGCCAATAAACCACTTACTTACTTAGAAAGACATTGTCACAGAAGAACTTTTTCCTTAAAAGCTTTCAAGTCAGCTGCATCAACAAAGTTTGATGAACAATCAGCAACAGTTGACAAGGAAACTTACATAAACTAATATTAAAATATGAGTATCTGCATAAATTCACGTAAGCATGCAACTTGCGTCAATTTGATTTTTATTTACGCACATTTGCATTTTGGCATATACGCAATCAGATGCGATATTATGTTGCACACAGAAGGAAGCTGTCAGTACGTTTTTTAAGATTATTGTCTTGTGCTTGGATTGCGCGGGTGCCAAGTGGTAGCTGAAGGCAACAGTTATGAATATGAAAAATAACTTTGTAGCACAATAAAGGGAAAGAAACTATAAAATTGAATTTGATATATTTACCAGAAAAAAAAATCCTTAAACTGCGACAAATTGTTATTAAAAGTGGGCGTAAGGTGCGAATGATGGGAATGATGAAATTGTTTTTCTAGTTCGTTCTTAAAAATTCTCTTTGTCTTCATCTTCACCTCATCGTCATCATCATCTTCACCTCATCGTCATCATCATTTTCACCTTCATCATCATCTTCACCTTCATCATCATCTTCACCTTCATCATCATCTTCACCTTCATCATCATCTTCAACTTAATCTTAATCTTTCTCTTCGGGACTTCTTCGTTTTTATCTGGATCTTAATCATCACCTTCACCTATGTCTTCATAATCGTCTCCGCCTTTCAATTCATCTATCTACCATTTTCTTTATCTTTATCTTATTATCACCTTCATATTCATCGTCATCTTTACCTTCATGTTGTTGTTGTTGTTGTTGCGACAAAAACACTCCCCGAAGGTTTTGGGGGGTGCTGTCGAACTGACAGTCCTTGGCCGGATATGAACCCGGTACGCTCCGGTACTCCCTTGCGGTACTGCCCGACTGTCGTGGTAGCGATTTGGTATGACCAGTGGAACCTTCTAGGTCATGTCACCCCTCCTTCCGTAAGGAAGGATAGATGGGTAATGAGAGGTGAGAGGCATCATATCCGTAGATCAACCATCGAGTTGCACGTCATTACCTTTGTGCATATTAGTCGCCTCTTACGACCGGTATGCCTACCTCGGGCATATTCTAAACCCCTAACCCGCAGGGGTCTTTACCTTCATCACTCCCTTCACCTTAGCTTTTAACTTCACATTCATTACCATCGTCACCTTCACCTTTAGCATCATCTTCATCTTAAACTTTATCTTTGTGGACACCTTCGTTTTCATCTTTTGCCCAATCATTACCTTCACCTCTGTCTTCATCTTCATCTTAGTTTTCCTATTCGTCTTCACCTTTGTCTTCATCTATCTACCTTTATCTTTATCTTTATCTTTATCTTATTATCATCTTCATATTCGTCGTCACCTTTGTATTTTTCTTCTTCTTCATCTTAATTTTATCTTCATTTTCATTATCATTGTCATATACACCTTCATCTTTATCTTTGTTCTAATCTTAATCTTTTTCTTTCTGGACATCTTCGTCTTCATCTTAACCATCATCTTCCACGTCAACTACTTATTTCTCTATTTTCATCCTCATCTTCGCTTTTATCTTCATCTTAATCTTAATATTTACCTTAATCTTAGTCTAATTTTCATCTTAATTTTTATTTTTAACCTCTGCTTTTTTTCCTCCAGGTTTTTATATTCGTCTTTGCCTTTGTCTTCATCTATCTACCTTTATCTTGATCTTATTATCATCTTCATATTGTTCATCACCTTTATCTTTATCTTCAGCTGCATCTTAATTATTATCTTCGTTTCCATTATCATCGTCGTATTCGATGAATATGAATCATCATTTTATTCTTAATCTTTATCTTTATGGACATCTTCGTCTTCATCTTTACCTTCATCTTCGCCGACACCTATATCTTAATCTTAATTTTTATCTTGGCTTTTATCTTCATCTGGGCCTTCATTTTCATGTACATATATCTTCATCTTAATCCTCATGTTTACCTTATTCTCATCTTCATATTATTATTCGTCTTAATGTTTATCATTACTTTCATCTTAATTTTTATTTTTAGCCTGGTTTTTATCTTTCTGTCCATCTTCATATTCTCTTTCATCTTTAAGTTTCTTTTCATCTTTATCTCCATTGTCGTCATTCTCTTTATCTCTGTTTAATCGCCTCTTCTCTTCCTCTCCATCTGCTGAAAGTTTTTGTCTTTCAGAAAGTATACACAGCTCGAATTGAAGTAGCAATAGGAGAAGGCTTAGACAAGGGTATAGACGCTGCAATCTACAAAGACGGCTTCAAAATTAAATTGCAGCTTTATCTACCAGTAATAAATATGAGTATATATTGATGTATATTGGAACGATTTTCCGTCATCCCTTGTCAACGGTCTACTAATAGTTTACAAACGACGTTTACTGAAATTGCATACAACGAAGGCAAACATTTGGTTTAACAAACAATGCATAGAATTGAATGCGACACCAAAATTTGCAAAAATAACAATGAAAACAAACACCAATACAAGCATAAGGACAATTAGGAAGGCGGAAAGAGACCTTCTAAGATATGAGTTGAAAAACCAGTACGCCAAGAAAGATGGAATAAATGCCGAAATTCTATCCATCCATTTAAGGTTGGCGGAGCAATTACCTACCGATACGTTAATAGAATGCTTCGAGCGCATAAGGACTGAGGTCGAACATGAACTACAACAGAAATACAGGACGCTGAACCGGAAACTAGATAAGCTGACAGGACGTCGTGAACGGGACAACAACCAACAACCGCACCATTCCCATGCCAGGCTCGTAAACCTAACGACAGTAGCCATCACCGCGGCGGAAGAACAACTTCTTAAAAAGGGACTGAAACACAATATTATAGACCAAAACGAAAAAACAAAAACGGAACAGGCGATCGTAGACGCAGAGGTCGCAATATCATTAATACCAGTTGAGGAACAAGAGCACGCAAGAGACATGTGCAGAGAAATAATAAACAAGGAAGTGAAAGCAAAGGAAGGACAGAAGAGAAACACGGAGCAAAAAACAGCCAAGAACCTACAACATAAACTCAGGATAAACAACATTGTCGCAACGAAGGCGGACAAAGGCAACACAACTGTGCTAATTGAAAAAGATGAGTATATAACAAAAACCGAAAAACTCATCGAGGATATGGAATGTCGTAGAATAAGAGTGAACCCCACGGATGAATACCAGAAAGAAGTCAAAGTGGCTATAAAAACTGCAACAAATATAATAGATACAAACTCGGCATATACAGGGTGGCTAATGAAAGCCGCTACCAAAAAATAATTAAATAACTTTTTTTCTATTTAATGAACTGAAACAAGAATTTGGATTGTCCGCCGCTATCACGCACTGGAGTCCGTAGTTTCGGTTCAAAGAGAGTATAGGCGCACGTTTGGCGGCAATCCTCCGAGCAGATGGACCATAATAAGACTTGTAAACAATTTTGCCGAGCATGGGACAGTCAACAGAGGACCTTACCATCGAAACCCTTCAGTTCGAACGGAGGAAACAATCGCTGCTGTAGCTGCTGCCATACAAAACAATCCACGTGTTTCGACAAGAAGCTTATCTGCTCAAATGGGTGTAAGCAGACAGTCATTACAGTCAATTATGCACAAAGATTTGGACTTATTCCCATGTAAAATTCAAATGGCCAACAAACTGAACGCTGCAGACTTGCCGATTCGCTTGGAATTTTGCCAGAAGATGCTTCAAATGGTGGAAGAGGATGGAAACATGTTGAACTGTCTTTTCATGTCTGACGAGGCCCATTTCGATTTAAACGGCAACATAAACAAACAAAATTGTCGAATATGGAGTGCTTCCAACCCACAGATACTCCATGAGACGGAATTGCATCCACTTCGTGTCACAGTGTGGTGTGCAGTTTCATCACGCTGCATTGTCGGGCCCTACTTCTTCGAAGAAAACGGTCACACCGTTACGGTTACTGGAGACCGTTACTTGAGCATGTTGAGAGAGTTTTTCTATCCATAATTACGCCGAATGAGAATTTCTTTCAACTCTGTGTGGTTTCAGCAAGATGGTGCAGCTCCTCATATAGTCCAACCTGTTATGACAGAATTGCGACGAAAATTTCCCAATAAGCTGATATCCAGAAACTCCACATTCCGTTGGCCACCCAGGTCGCCTGACCTTACTGCACCTGACTTTTTCTTGTGGGGTTATTGCAAACAGGAAGTCTTCAAAGCAAAACCAACAAATTTGAAGGCAATCCATTCGAGAAACAATTGCGGCTATTCCTGTCTCAACTCTCCAAGCAGTAATGAACAACTTTTTGGTAAGATGCCGCACATGCATCGACGAGCAGGGGGGGCATTTAAATTCCATTATTTTTAAAACTAATTAAGCTATATTTAATAAAATTTAATGAGCTTTAACATGAATAAAAGAAAAATGAATTCCATGCACTGAAAAAAAAATTATTTGAGTTTCTTAATGTATCAAAATTCATCAGCCACCCTGTACATTAGTCCAAATGAACCCGTCAACTCCACCACTGATTGCGCTACCAAAAATCCACAAGCCAGGAAATCCAATGAGACCAATCATTAATTTTAAATCGGCACCATGCTATAAGCTATCTAAATATTTAAAAACAGTATTGAAGGACACACTGGAACTTAGCAACGAACACACCATAACTAATACATCTGAACTAATAAACAAACTTAGGACCGTTGAAGTGACAAAGGACAGCAAATTGGTATCTTTCGACGTAAAAGATCTATACACATCAATACCACTAGCAGAGACATTGAACATAGTAAACTCTATAATACTACGTAAAACAAAAGATAAAGTAAAAAGTACGCAAATCACGAACACGGTAAGAACCACACTACGTCAAAACTATTTTCAATTCAACAATAAAATATACAGACAAACAAACGGACTTGCGATGGGAAACCCAACATCGGCTATTCTTATGGAAGCGTTTATGCAAACCCTGGAAAAAGAGTATATACAGGAATTAAATTCCAAATTAGGAGTGTTATTTTACGCAAGGTACGTGGATGACATCATATGCGTTTTAACTACCAACAACGAAGAGCAAGTACTGGAGTACCTCAACAAGCAGCACGGGAACATAAAATTCACAATGGAAACCGAAAAAGACGGAGGAATCAATTATCTGGACCTCACAATAAGTATTGATAAAGCTAGCAATAAATTCAACTACGACATATATAGGAAACCAACGGCCACCGACACAATAATGCATAATACCTCGAACCACCCACAACAACATAAAAATGCAGCGCTAAGGCACTTAGTACAAAGATTGGAAAGAACACCTCTTACACAAGAAGCATATAGAAGAGAGCTTGGAATAATATATAACATCGCTACAAACAACGGATATAAAAAAGCACTAGTAGATAAACTCAGGAGAGACCTAAGAGAACAAAAAAGAAACAATGGAGAAGAAAGTACACAAACCTGGACGACAATGACATATACTGGAAGGGCAACATATAAATTAGCAAATTTCCTTAGAAAATACAATATCAACACAGCGTTCAAAACATCGAACAATTTAGGACGGAAGCTAAGAACCAAAACTAACTCAGAAGATCCGTTTAGCAGCCATGGTGTATACAAGCTCACTTGTGAATGCCAGCACAGTTACATAGGACAAACTGGACGACAAGTAAGGACGAGGTTCAGAGAACACATTAGAGATTACAACAAAAAGATACGGAATCCAACCATCATACCAGAGTCCAACTTTGCGAATCACATGCCGGAGAATAAATGCCCCCCCGGAAACATCAAAAAAACAGTCAAGGTCCTACATGTACAAGCAAAAGGCCGACGTCTGAACGTACTCGAAAACATGGAAATCTACAAACAAAAAACATTCGACGGTAGAATAATAAACGAACAGACAACCACTGTTTCCGACACAATATTCGAACCTTTAAAATTGGTTTACAAAAAACAAAGCAACCACTCAGGTACCACAAACACACACGCACCGACAAATAAGCACAAAACAGCAAAAGATCAAAAACAACAAACAAGCAAAAAAGGTCAAACAACAAAAATTACCAACTTTTACCTGCCTCAGTCAACCACACAAAAAACCGATCGATGAAAAACCACCCCCGTTTCTGAATGTACACACACAACACATGCACACACGTACACAGACAGACACCCATGCTGACGTTACCTGCTACCTACTATAAATACAAGACAAACGACCACAACAGATCAAAACGAAAATCGAGACTGATGATGGCACAACGCTGAAACCGGTTTGTCTCAAACCCAAATTTGACAAGGGATGACGGAAAATCGTTCCAATATACATCAATCATTCACCCTGTCGGAAAAACAACAAAACAAAATAAAATGAGTATATATGTTAATGTATTTAGCAGACAAGGCTCTCTAAACCTTAAATTATTTAAGGAAGGTGGAAGTAGTTGTTCTAGTTCCCTAACGTGCTTCTACTAGACCGTATTGGGTTGGTATCCTTAAAGCAACAAACAAACGATTTTTGTAGAAAAACAGACTGTCTTAAAGGAACTAGCATCCTTAAGCCGTCACAATATTTATTTTTTCCGAGGTCCCAGGCACACAAATATTGAACGAATGAACTTGAGGATGAGATGGAAGCAAAAATGATGACAGCGAAGCTTCAAGGCCTCTTCTTTTTCAAAATAAAAATAGTTAGCTGAACGCAGTCACCGATGCTTCGACAGGCGCTTATGCAAACAATATTCCTCAGCAAAAGTTGCCAGGATCTTCTTTCGATATAGTCGAAGCTGTGAGTAGTTTACTACTCTCTTTTCTAAGTTCGCATGGAAAAGTAAGTGGTCTAATTACTATTTAAGGATGAAACGCACTCAATGAAGTTACTCGCAGTTGACACAAATGTGTCCTGTATTTCGAATTTTTGAATTATTTAAGCCATTCAAACACTTTGATCCACAGACAGGACAAAGATAAAAATATCGCCCGAAAAGAAAATACCCTAATGTATTCGTCTGTATTCCCTTACAGCATGTGCATGCGTAGGTATTTATGTAGGAGCGTTGTACACCTTATGGAGGTATACTTCTTTTGTTGAAGTTTATTCATTTTTCATACTCCACTTACTACCTTTTCACACAGCTGTGCATTTGCATTAAACACGCGCCTGCATAAGAACCAATTTTATACCGATACCAATGGTAAGACTTAAATTTTACCCTTACGGACCTATTGGGACACATACGTCTCAGCAAAAGTTTGCTTATAACTAAGATCTTGAATTTACACTATACCACATTAAGAACTGTACCCGTCTAGTTTATTGAGGTTTATACAATTGCTGTATGTTTTCTTTGTGCTAAAATAGTAAACAGAAGCGGCCCACTTTTTTTTAAAAGTAATCGTGCTTGCCTCAATTGCAATTTTCTTTGTGAATCTTCGGTTGTTTCAGTGAATATAAATGCTCAAAAGAGTGTGTTTTAGTAAAAAAGGGTAAACTGGATCGATCTAAATGTCTCAGCAAAAATGTTTGTGTTATTTTAACTTCGAAGTCTTATTTTTTACATACAGAAAGAAGAAAACAGGAGGCCGACTCTGTCCTCTTAATTTAATTTTCTCGAATTGGAACTAAGTTTCTAATAAAAGGCAGGCATATAACTTACTTTGTGAACAGCACACATTTATACCAATAAATGAACGTAACGCTACATATAGATAAATTCTAAAAGAAAAAATACAGTTGTGTTCAATATAAAAGTAGTGAAATTAAAATGGCAGAAACTGTAGTTGTAAAAATTTTCATTTAAAATATAGCGAATTCCATAACACAAGCCACATAAAACGAAATTTCAAAGTTTACACAAAGCTCAGGACAGTTAATTAAAGTTTTAAAAATGGCCATCAAAATCTTTACATTTTTTGACAAAAATTTCTAGAAAATTTTTGAGTACGCAGTTTTGTAGAACAATCAATTTTACTACAACACTGTGCAAGTTAGAACTCGTTAAAAAATCTCGCTGAATTTTCAGAATCTCTTTCGTCAAGCGTGTTGAATGATTTCTTCCATACCACACATGAAGAGACAATTATTTTGTATGGAAAAATAGTCCGAGCATCCTTGACAAAAAAAAAAATGCTAAAAATTCATGGGAAATTTTGAGGGAATTTCTAATTTACACATTATTGCGCTAAAATTGTATGAGCTATAAAACTGCGCTATCAAAAATTTTGCGCAAAAATATAGAAATTTTTATATAAGTTTTCAAAAATCTAATTAACTTTTCTGAACTTTTTGTAAACTTTGAAAATTCTCTTTATGTGGTTTCTCTTATGGAATTCCTAAATTTGAAATGAAAATTATTAAAAACACAGCTTCTTTTGATTTAGGCGCACTATATCCAATTTAATTTCACTACTATTATATTGAACACAACTGTATTTATTTTTTAGACTTTACGTATCTATATGTAGCGTCACGTTCATTTATTGGTATAAATGGTACATCACATCTTGTCGGCATTCTTTAACTTTTAAGAGTTTATAACAAAGTAAGTTATATGAGAAAATTAAATTAAGAGGACGGAGTCGGCCTCCTGTTTTCTTCTCGATTCGAAAGGGTTAAATGGCGCATGCTGCCTTTGCAATATTGTAAGTTATTTATTTGCCTTTTTTAACCTTTTATTTAGCACAGCTTTGCTTGCAAGCAACTGGAGGTTGCCAGTTAACTTGTTAAATAAGCCGTTGAAAAGGTTCCGCTCGCTCCTACGCAAGCCATTTATATTCATTTTGGTCATACAATTTAATTACGCATACCCCATGAATGACCCTTAACCAATAATATTGGGTGGAGTAAATGTCCAGAATCAGTTTCAGTATTCATCTCGTTTTCAATTATCTTCTTGCCTGCGACTTTCCATTGAACTCAAGGGTGTATAACATAATCCCGAAACACATAGTGCCGACATGACCAAAGCTCGAACACTGGCAACTTTTCCGTTAAATTTTTGTAAAGAAAGATAAAATTTTGATTGCAAAACTTTTCAAAACTATTCTTTCTATTCTATTTTAAGAACATATGAATTAATAATAAACAAAGGACCGTGGCGGCAGCCACGGCAAATTGGTTTGGGACAGTTGTCGGGATTTTTTGTTGGTATTTTGTTGTGTCGGGATTTTGTATTGTCAGGATTTGGTCATGTCGGGATTAGGTGTTTCGGCATTTTGTGTGTGGGGATTATGTTATACACCCCGAAAATATAATAAATTTGTCGGGATTTTGTTTTGTCGGGATTTTGTCTTGTGGGGATTTTGTTATGTCGGGATTTTGTTATGTCTGGATTATGTCGTGTCGGGATTTCTGAAAATTGTCAGGACTGTGAAAGTCGAGATTATGAGGTGCTCCCGAAAATTCAGGTAGTATTGGCTCCTACCTAGTTGTATGTTGGCTTAGTCAAAGTTTTACGCAACATTTTCAGCAACAAGTTTAAATTGCGAAATTTGTGCTTTCCTTCCGTCATTGTGGTAGCAGGGGGCTTCTGCTTGACGCAATACTCGTTACTGTTCAAAATGGTTGTTTTGCAAAGTTTTGCAGCAAAACTGTGTGAAAAATTTTTTGAAAGAGTTGCACAAACGTTTTTGTTTTCTTTTGGAGGGATGCAAATTAATTATTCGAGCGATGGTATTTGAGATCGGAAACTTGTCAATTGAATTTGTTAGGTGGTATAATTTACTTCACTGCTGCGAAAAAAAGGTCAGAACTTCTGACTTTCACACAATTCAGTATTTAAGTATTTGGTTAAATCCTTTTCTCAAAAGAAGCTGAAAAGTGATACTACAAAGGTGACCGAGCACTATTAAAGCTTTCAAATTCAAAAATACTCAGCTGTCTTGATCGTCTACCTTACTAACAATATACCCTCCCATGTAGGGTCCTAGGGTAACTCAACTTAAATTCAATAAAAGCATCAACTCTTCATACTCTCTCTCTCTTTGTGCGGCTTGCATATTGATCTGACTGTACAGAATTGCCTCCCTACTTTAAACCTTCAAAACTGTTTTTGACCATTCTATTTTTGAGTACCATTTAATGTAAGAAATCCTTTTCTTTTATAGTTATGGCACGTGGTTTAATAAAAATTTAAGTTCTCACATTTCCTGGAAAAAAGTACTAAACTAGCTTTTTAGTGGAAATTGGCATATAAAAAAATTCTAAGTTAGAGTGTTCACTACTACATTTGTGACTACATGAAAATATTCCACCAAAACCTGAATGTAACTTACACACAAATATATACAATTCAGCGACTTCAAACAAAATTCGCATTTTTAACGATTTAGTTTATTTTGCAGGTTTCTTTCATAAAAAATTTACTACGTGTACATAACTATTATTGATTGAAACTTTTTCTACTTTAACTGTCACAGGATTTTCGGGATAAGATTTTACAATTACTGAAAACACGGGATTAGCCAAGGGATTTTGGACTTCGCTGTTCTCCAACATTTGAGGTTGAAAAAGCAAACTCTTCGAATTGTTACTTAATTTTTTTTTTATGAAAGTTTTAAAGTGGATCAACTTGATAAACACATTTTTTGGGGAGAAAATGTTCTTATGTTTTTCAAAAATAGTGTTAGTTGAATAATTAAGAAACCATTAACCAAAACCGTAAAATTGTAAAAAAGAAGATATTAAAGCCAAACTTGCCCTTTAAAATTTGAATGCTTTTGCTTTTAACGTGCATAATTATTTTTTAACTTTTTATTTTTAATTAACAACAGAAGAACTTTTAGTATGATTTAGGCCATTTTATTTATGGCCACAATTGTTGTCTTATATACAAATCTTTGAGTTTTCAAAAATGTCTGTTTCTTTAAAGCAACGCTGGCAAGATATGCTGTTGCGAAACAGGCAGAAAAAAGGAGCAATATTGACAGCTTGATTCGGCAGTGTTGCTTTTAAGCAGCGTTTTTCAACAAGAAAAAATATCGGCAGAAAATAATGAAACCTAAGAACTTTCACTCACATATCAAAATAAATGTATTCTATGAAAATCCAAATATCGGGCCTCAGATAAAAAAAAATTAATATTAATTAGATAAATGTCGACTGTGTGGTATGTTATGGCATAAACGGATCGAGATAGATATTGACTTATGTATGTATATCAAAATGTTCAGGAGGAAAAAAGAAATTGATTAAGCCATGCCCGTCCGTCCGTCTGTTAACACAATAACTTGAGTAAATTTTGAGATATCTTAATGAAATTTGGTATACAGGTTCCTTGGCACTCATTTCCGAACGCTGTTTAAAATGGGCTAAATCGAATGATAGCCACGCCCACTTCTTATACATATAATATTTTCGAAAATACAAAAAAAGTGATTATTCAGTACATAATACACTTATAAGGATAACATTTGGTTTGTACATTAATATTAAGGCAGAAAATAAATTTTTCAAGAAATTTTTGAAAATGGGCGTGGCACCGCCCACTTTTGATTACCGTTCAATATATCGAAATGAAATTCAGCACGCAGGTTTCCAGGTATGCAAGGAATGTTCCATGAAAAAATGGGCGTGGTCGGTTAAGGTCTACGCCCACTTTTATATGAACGATTTTGAAGAGGATCGTAGATATATTAAATAGAAATTCCAATTAAATATTCTGAAATAAAATTTTAGTTCTCTGAAATCCAATTGCTTATTCTGAAATCCCATTAACATCTTCTGAAATCCAATTACCTACTCTGAAATTCAATTTACATTTTCTGATTTCAATATGGAAAAGTTGTAGTTCTTATTTGGCACTTTAACTATATTTCTGAGCTAAAGACTTGTCGCACTCTTTAATGATTTACCTACAGATTTTTGACATCACCACATTCGCTATTAAAACATTCCCGCCAACTGGCTTTATACTAGGTAATAACACCTGTAACTTGTAACCAGGGTGCAGTATTTGCAGCAAAAATGGCGAACTTTTTTCACCTAAAGGCTACCGTTAGTTTTGTAGTTAATGAAATTTTTATCAATCTGGCATTTTTACTTTGTAGCAAGTGAATCATTTGCTTTCTTTTTTGCTCAACTTTTTCATTAATTGAAGAATCTAATTCGTGTGTTTGGCGCTTTCAGAATGTTGGGGCTACTCACGTGTTAGAGCGCACAACTAATTAGGCAAAAATAAGTTTTCATTACGCAGAGTTTACTCGTCGGAAGCAAACTTTTTAAGCTCATTTTGCGTATTAATTAAAAAGTTTTTTTTTTTTTCATGGGCTGTTACGCTCAACAAGTCGTGCTTTTTGAGGCTTAACCTTTTTTGGGTAAAATTCTTTGTAAATCAATAATAGTAAATTTTTTTAACAGCTGTGCGAGGCTATGCTACACACACGCACACAAAACATGAAGCAACACAAACTTACATGAAGTAGGACCGTTTTCACCATCCACAGTTAACGCCAAGTGCCAGTTAAAATGACAGACATCGTTCGGCTATCTGTCAGATAAAGTACCAATTAGATACAAATGGAGATAGTGAAAACGCCTCTAAGAAATAACAAGATGGTAGTTGAACTTTTCGCTGAAAGGGAAACCATGTTTTTACGCTCTTGGAAGAAAATAAGAATTGTTAGAATTTACAACTCCATGAATAACTTCTCTTCTGATTTTATAATCAGGTGAGGATAGCTATAATAATATATAAAAATATATATGTATATATGATAAATATGAAATAACATATCTGAAGCAGTTCTGATTTATGCTTAATAATATTTGTTGTTGTTGTTATGGTTTTTAGCGACAAAAATGATACCCCAAAGTTTTGGGGAGTGTTGTCGAATGTGACAGTACTACCTCGGGCATATTCTAACCCACAGGGGTGTACAAATATTTAAAGACAGTTTTACTTAATAAAAAGTGGGAGATGCCACACCCATTTTAAGAAGTTTACAAAATAAATATCGATGAGAGATGAGTGCCGCGGAATATGCATAGAAAATTTCGATAAGATCTCTAAAGATTCGCTGAAATTATAGTGTTCACAAACGGACAGTCGAAAATGGTTTAGTCGATTTTTTTTTTCCACCTGAACACTTCGATATGCATGCTTATGTCTATGTCGTTCTCGAATTGCCCATGGTGGGTGTGGCAAAGTTTTCAAAGTTTTTATTATTGATCAACTAATTTTAAATCAGAATAGCTTGTATCAAAAGAAAAAATAGCTTCAAATTTGTTGCTAAAGCTCACAGCTGAGCATATAATCCTCGTTTACACCCGAACTTAGAATCCCTTACTTGTTTTATATAAAAAGGGTATTTTTTTCCTAAACCATGCTGGTGCGTAATGTCGGCCAATGACATTTGTGTACCACAAGCCATCAATCTGTTAAAGGATTTTATAGGATTATCTACATTTTGTTTACTTCTGCCCTTCGAGCATTAAGCCGCAAAGAATCCTATAACAAACTATAATGACAGTTGATGGCTGATCAGGGTCATCAATGAAGAACAAGCGATGAGAAAAATGTGGTTTAAATTTTACAACTCACTGCATTCGGGCACCGTAAAGGATGCTGTCGTGCATATGCGGTTGTATTTGTCTCATACAAAATTATAGAATATACTTCTTTGCCTCACACTCTTTACATATAATAAAATTGTAACAGGTCGATGTCTGTAGAGTGGGGCGAATGTAATAGTTAAAATTAAAATAAAATAAAATAAATAATTAAAAAGGGGATAAAATAGACATTTTTAATGTTCAAAGTCAAAGTAGGATTTTAGCTGACATAAAAACCAGCACTCTGTTAGCTTAATGATTAGCAGAGCGTGCCAAAATTTTTCTGATGAAGAAGTCTAGCAGCTTCCGAAATGGGTATATAAGAAAAGTTTTGGCGGCTCTCTCTAAAAATTTTCTATTCTATTCTAATAAAAACTTTTAATAATGAATTGAAAATAATTATTGATTAAAAAGAATTATTAAGAAAAACAAAAACAATAATAATTTTCATAAATAAAAAGAAAAATAATTTTTATTGGCCTTGAGCTCGTCTATAGTCATAATAAAATAAATTAAAAAGGCGATAAAGTAAAATATTTTAAAATAAAATTAAATAAACTAAAATAAAATTAGAAACTAAAAAAAAAATATATATATATTAAAATCAAATAAAAAGGGGATAAAATAAAATAAACATTTTTAATGTTCAATATCTATGAATAGCAATTTTTTTAATAGGTATAATTATAAATTATTCTATCCGCTTTTGTGCCTAATTAAATGTTTTACTCACCCTCCGCTTTTTTCTCTTCACAATAGATTTAAAAAAAAAACGCCATTAAATGTTGCATTTCGATAAGCAACAATTTATACAAACGTCAACACTTTCGTCCCAATTCAATTACCCTGAGCTACATGTTTGGTCACTATTAAGGTCAAACTAAGTAAACCTTTATACATGAATCGAAGGTATAGTCATGATAAATTACTCTGTTGTAAACGAATAGTAAGCAAAATACGAGTATTTCACAAAACCAGCTGGTGAAAGTTTGCGCAAAGCCCAAATGTGCCCCGTCATAAATCTTTGTATGATAAATCATGAGTGGGAGAAAAGTTTACTTAAGCTACAAACAAATAATAAAAAAAAAATTTAAGCACTGCTCCAACAAAAATTAATTCAAATTTGATTTTTGTTGCATTTGTGTGTTGGTGTTGCTTTGTACTTGAACATTAAATATTTTTTCTATTTACCTGCTCAAGGCAAATTCGTAATTAAAGAAAGATATTTGATATTACAAATATTTGCTTTCAACCTGGCACATTTTTCACATAAATTAGGGTCTCTTGTTTTAATATCATAAATTAGTGCCACCGAAAATGCACTTTATAAGAATGTCCCCTCGTCCTGGCGGTAAAAGCTTTTGCAGCAAAAGTTTTCTGTTGAATTAAAGAACTCAATTAAATAAAAACTGCATTCAGTACTTTTTTTCCAAACCGTTCTGGTATATACTCGTAGACCCATCATGGTTGAGTGGTGGAATTTGTTGAAAACACCAAACGGCAGGGATTGGGGTATCAAATTCATCATCTATGAAGATAGTTGAATACTTGTTTAGAGATGGAGGGGAATGCCTTCCTTGTTGTTTTTAAAAAAATAATCATGGAAATAATCATTAAAACCCGAAAACAAAAATAATTAATCAAACTAGTAATCATTAGGATTATTAATCATTACTTAAGAGGTATGCTTGACCTACACTAATGATATTTGGTATATAAATCATACTGACAATATGGGTATTACACGGAAGGAGAAGGCTGCAGGTTTCATTTGGACTCATCTATATTTCGATATATTTATTGATAAATGAGTTATAGATTAAAATGTGATTGCGCTAAAGCTTTGAAAGTTCCACCACACTAAAGGCCAAATTTTCATGTGAAGTTTAAAAATGAAAAATTGAAAAAAAAAAATTTACTTACTTTAAATATTTATCTGTCTGTTAAAAAAATGTCTTCAGAAGAACTTTTATTTTGCTTATATCCTTCGTGAGGACGGAGCTGCGTGTGAAAGCTCTCTCTCTATGGCGCGATATACAACAGGTATATCATCATAAATCTCCTAAGAGATTTTTGCGCCAAGCTTCTCTTCCAATTTGTGGTGTGCCGATTTGAATTTTCCGTACAAATTGGTGGGACCTACAGTTTTTTGCCGACTCCGAACGGCATCTACAAAGGAGACGAATTTTTGCTGAGAAGCCTGTCATGGCAGAAATACACTCGGAGAGTTTGCCAAACCACTGCCGAGGGGCGACCCCGATTTGAAAAACTTTTTTCAAATCACTTTTGATGTTACCTGTACCAGGGCTCGAACCATGGACCTTCGGTGTGGTAGGCCGGCAACACTACCTTCACACCACGGCGGCGTGTGAAAGCTGCTTTGTTATAAATTTGGGAGGTTGAGTGCAGCTTGCGTTCAAATTAAATCAAATCTTCGTTCTACCGAAAAATTTTGTTAAATGAAGTTACCACCATGGCGACGGTATTGTAATTACTGTCATTAAATGCGTGGGAATACCTGAAATTATGCCTTCTTCATAAAGTATAAAATATTATTCTGTTCCAATACACAATAATAATAACATATTTCAAAAATGTATCAAACATACTTACAATGCAACATATATGTACATATGTACTTATATAAATACAATTGACAAGTTAATACATTTAAAAGCATTCATTAAATTATTATATTTTCATAAATCCGCACATACGAGTACACACCTTATGCACATGTTTACCATTTAATTCTATGCATGCATTACAAATCGATTACCAATACATATTTTTGTAGTAAGCTTTCGTTTCAATGGCTACAAATTGAATAAAAGCAATTAAGCGGTGAGAAAAGACGGGTGGTGCCGTGCCAAGTCAGTGGAAAATATGGGTGCTGATTGCATTGTGTAAGCTGTTATTAAATTATGAGTATTCAAGCAGCGCCATCATAAAATATTTAATAGTGTAATCTATTTTAATGATAGCAATTTACGCATTTGTAACTTGCAAGCAAAGATTGAAGACTAAAAAGTGATATACCATTTACACCACGATGCATAATTATTGTGGCAATACATTTTTACAATTTATAGCAACTTCCCATTACAGTGAAGTCTGAATCTAAATATATTCCGCTCTTGAGAACTAACTGTAAATATAAGCAGAATATGAGATATACCCAGCAACAAATATACGGAATTCGATCAGCACGACGATCAGAAAAGGTCGATTCCCCTAGCAGGTTAGGCTCTTAGAATATACACGCGACTAAAATCCATAATTCAAATGTTCGGCGGGTTTGACGAAAATCGCTCCGACTGCTTTTGGGTTGACACCTGAAAAGGCTAGTAACAGAGCGCACTGGATCGATGCCCGGCAATTGACTTTCTACATTGGAAATACTCACACACTTGCGCGAAGAGTTTTCTTCTTATAGACTACAACACCAACATAAGCTTGCTTAACATAGTCAGTCTTTGTGATTGTTTGTTAAACCAATATTTATCAACATAAAATGAGTCTCTCAATTTCTGATGTGTTTCTATTAATTATTTTATTAAATTAATAGGATCTAACCACTATATTATATATCCCCAGTAAAACTGATTATTCAGTTGCGAGAATTATTCGCTATAAAGTCCTCATTTATCGATGTATAATCACCAAACTTTGATTGTTGATATATACCATCATACCACTTTTCGTTCATATGTGAGAACTTTGCTCAATTTGGCCTCTTTAGAACATCTAAACAACGGAAATGTCATGATATATTTAAAAAATGTTATGCGAACTTTTTTTTTTTTAATCAGTTAGGTCATTAATAAAATATCCTCTACATCATAAACGAAACGCATACATAAAAATGAATGTGTGTATGTGTGTCCTTTATAGGCTTCCAAAGTACTCAACCGATTTTTATAAAATTTTCACAGTATATTCTTGGGATCATGGGTTAAAGCATAGGCTATATATAACTTTGGAAAAGTGGGCGGTGCCACGCCCCCAGGCTATATAAAATTTAAATTCGTCATAACTCTGACCATATTTGATCTAAATTAATGTTATTGGGATATATGTGTCCTTTAGTCAAAACTTACATAATTTTGGAACAGTGAGCGGTGCCGCGCCCACATTTTTTGTGTTTTGTTTGTGCTTCCTTAATGTCCAAAGTTTATAGTCGATCTCTATGAAAATTTCACGATAGGCTCAGAAGTTCGCTGGGTACGGCGTAGGCTGTATATAGTTTTGGAAAAGTGGGCGGTGCCACGCCCCCAGGCTATATAAAATGTCAATTCGTCATAACTCTGAACTTATATGGTCTAACTCAATTATATTTGGATGTATGTGCCCTTTAGTCAAGTTTTACATTATTTTGGAAAAGTGGGCGGTGCGACGCCCACATTTTTTTGTGTTTTGTTTGTGCTCCATTAATTCGGCATAGCTAGGAATTTATTTGGTGCAAGTTAAAAATATTTTGTATATAGATATACCCGCAGAGGAAATGGTAGAAGGAGCAAAGTAGGAATAGAAATTTGAAATATAGGTGGTGTTAGAGCAAAATGGAGAGGATAAAGAAGAGTAACGGTATATGGGGTTGGGGGTAAAGCTAAAGCAGAAAGAAAAAGGAAGATACACGGATAAATGTAGAAGAAGATTCAAGTGGGTAGGGAGAAGAATACAATTTATTAAATGTACGCAAGTCAAATTTTGGGCAGAACAACGCCTGCCGGGTCCGCTAGTATACTTTATAGCTAATAAAACAAAATTTAATTTTTAAGCTAATAAGTTTGAAATTCATGCGATATTTACAAATACGTCATAATCAATAATATAGCTGATATATATAATTTATATTCCATGCAACTTTTTGTCCAGATATTAAGACTTTCGAAATGTTCCAGGGACGGAAGGAAATGATTATTTTTTTATTTTACTCAAGAATGATAAATATTTGGTTTTCACAATAACACTGAAAGCTTTAGTATCTTTAACTAAACGGAATTTGGGCTTAAAAATTTGAGCCAGCAAACCCCTTACTCTAAAGTTTCTCATACTAAAGGTGAGGTATTCAAAATTCTATTTTAAATAGCGAAAAGGGATATTTAATGGTAGAAATGGGTATTTAGTTATGAGTTAAAGTTTGTATTTATAGGAAAATTTTCAATAAATTATCTTTGGTATCAACCACTTCAGGGCAACAGGGGTGTTCGTTTAAATTTTTTAGACCAAATTCCGCATATTTCAATAGCTTAGTTGTTAGAGTACTCTAACAGCGGCTTTGGTGCAGGCATTTGGGTTCGTATCCCAGTGTTCGAGTAGGGGTCTGATGAGAAGTCGGTGACTTCGAAACACGTCATTCCATACCAGCGCTGTGCATGTCGTCGTAATTTTCCTCTAATATCTATTAAGCGGAGCGTACCGGGATCAAATTCGGACCTTCGGGGAGTGTTTGTGTCGTTTCCACAACAACAACAACAATAATTGACTGCTCAAACAACTTAACTTCCATATTTTCCCCTTCAACTACCAGCTAAAGCCATTAACTGTACCGCGATTTTTACCCATATGTCATGCGAGTTTTTTTCTCTAACTCAAAAATCGGTGATATATAAAATATATAAAAGTATTTTTGTAATTTCCCCTTAAATTATAGCTTAAAAAGGAAAATTTGCATGGGATATACAACATGTTATGCGGTATTTTTTTTTTAAATTTATTTCCCATTCAACTTTTTGTTCAGAAATGGGGACACATTTGAAGTTTCAATTTCATTTTTAATGAAAATAAAGTGAATCACTAGGGCACATACATCAATATATCATACGACAATTTTTTAAAAAATTGTTTATGTTTTTGACATTTACAATAAATATCTCATGCAACTGTATGTTCAAGTATCAAGGCCAATGTAATTTCCGCCTTAATTTTTACAGTCGATAACACCAACTTTCGCGGGATATTTACCAATAGTTTAAGTGAATTTGTTTTTTAAATCCCTAATGCAGATGGTACATACAACTGATAGATTTGAAAATACGACAGTTTTTAATTTTTTTTAAAACGTTAACAAAATTGAGGGTAGTAGGAGCTGCTAGGTCCACTTCTCCCTCAAAACGTCCTTTTCACGCAATCAGGCAAGGTGGCAGATTTTAGTAGTAAAATATAATGATTGGTTCAATGTTCAGAATCGCTTAAACTTATTAAAAAGAAAATTTGCTAACTCCACAAATATGATAAGCTGTTAGCTACATAAATTTTCTATACGCTTTAACTTTTTGCATGTTGGGTATAATTTTCTCTCAACTGAGTTATCTCGTTCTACTGTATAATTGCTATATTACCGCTCTGACTACGTTGAGCCCCCCTCTTTAGCATACATAGTAAATACCTAACACAGCTTTCTTGTTAATAATTAATAGCGAATGACAAACGAGTACACAATTTTTGGAAATAATTGTTCATTTTGTTGATTAATTGAAATCAATTTGATACACACGCTATCTGCAGTGAATCACAGACCTAATCAAGCAATTAGTTATGGGATATTTTAAGAGTTTGCTGATATTGCGAGTGATAAGTAAGCTTTTGGGAGTTGCTACTTCCATTTACCAAATTCACTGAAACATCGGTTGCTACGGAAAACATTTTTGTCGAGCACATAAATCAAGCGTACTTAACTATTAATCCTTATGTGAGCATGCGCCATGTCTTTGTATGTATTTTTGTTAGCGAGCCCTTTAATGGCATATTTAGTTGCGCTTAACTAGTTAACAGTGTATGACTGATAACAGATAGGAATTTAGCTTGCCTTTCCCAAAAATATCAAAGTTTATGAACTTCTTAAGAGTTAATAGAATGAACGGTTCAAATGCAAAGCGAGACAAAAAGTTAGGAAATCCTTAACTTTTGATGGCGTGAATATTTAGTATATTTTCTATCTTATTAATTCGCCGCTTTCTACAAAGCTTTTGAACCACAAAAAAAAACCAAAAATCACGCTTTGATTACCAAATAACTATAAAAATTTTCATTAGTGCAACGTTCTTGTCTTCGGTCTCCACCCGATACAATTGATTCTTCAAAATTGTTACCAATCATCATGATTTTTGTTTGTTCACTTCTTTCGGTCGTTCTGCCGCTTACTACCGATTTTGCTTTTGAAGCGATTCGTACACCCATGAATAAAAAAAAAAATTTATGGCGCGATATACAACAGGTATATCATCAGAAGCCTCCTAAGAGATTTTTGCGCCGAGTTTCTCTTCCAATTTGTGGTGTGGCGATTTGCATTTTTTCCTACAAATTGGCAGGACCCAGAAGCCTTTAATACACTCGGAGAGTTTGCCATAACAGTTCCCATCCCGTTTTGAAAAAACCTCTTCAAACCAGTTTTGAACCTTGGACCTTCGGTGTGGTAGGCCGGCAACACTACCGCCACACCGCGGCGGCTGCCATTCATTTATTTGTGTATAAATAGCTTCCCTACCAACAACTGCTAACCACATTTTTTCAAAATACCAATACATGCACATTTTATGTTTAACAAATAGACAGACCGGCAGAGAGACAGACGGACGGAGAGACGGATAAGGCTAAATCGACGCAGTTCATAGTCCTAATTATTTCAGTATACTCACTATCTCTTCATTTCATATTTCATGTTCATGAAAGGTATGAAAATCAAAAAAGGTATATAACTTCCCAATTGCAGTGGGGTAGTACCAACTTGCAAGGATATCTTACTTGTGAGTTTTCTGACTTGCCTAATGGCTGGAGTATACTACATACTATTGAAAAGCAGCTAACCAATTTTTATTGAAATATCTGGTTCAAACTACAAGCAATCGCCTTTGAAAATAGCATAGCATAACTCTTATGCTGAAAAGTAGGCAGCGCCACGCCTACTTCCCCAAAATCCAAAAAAAATTTTGCGGTGGAGTTTTGCTTAAAAAGCTTTCTATTATTTCGACTCTTTCGTTTACGGACCCTTTAAAAGTGAAATATATATGATGTAAAGCTATCTTACGCAAAGCTATTGCCTATTAAATATATCTATGATCCTTTTCAAAATTTTTCGTACAAAAGTGGGCGTGGAACTTGACCGATTTCGGCATTTTTTCTGGAACATTTCAATATCTTGAACGGTGTTTGATTTATGATTAATAACATTTCTAAAATTGACTTAATAAAAAGTGGACGGCGCCACGCCCATATTTTAAAATTTTTTGAAACATTTATTTTGTGCCTCAATCTTAATGTAAACACCAAATTTAGTCCTTATAAGTGTATTATGTACTGAGTACTCACTTTTTTTGTGTTCTCGCAAATATTCTATATTTAAAAAATGGGCGTGGCTATCATCCGATTTCGCCCATTTTAAATAGTGCTCGGAGATGAGTGCCAAGGAACCTGCATACTGAATTTCATTAAGATATCTCAAAATTTACTCACTGGTGTTAACAGACCGAAGGACGGAGGGATGGACGGACGGATATGGCTTAATCAATTTCTTTGTTCCTCCTAAACAATTTGATATATATAAGTCAATATCTATCTCCATCCGTTTATGTTACATACCACCGTTAGGCGACTAAAGTAAATATACCTTCTTTGCGTAGCACTGCTAGGTATAAAAAGGAGGGGGGAGTTCCCTAAATAATTATTAAATTAGCTCCTTCGTTATAGTAAAATGAAAGTTTATCCATAAATTGGTATTTCAACTCAATTTAGACCCTGACTCTGA
This sequence comes from Merzomyia westermanni, assembly GCA_949987695.1. Lineage (NCBI taxonomy): Eukaryota > Metazoa > Arthropoda > Insecta > Diptera > Tephritidae > Merzomyia > Merzomyia westermanni. The sequence continues at coordinate 13,055,775 of OX465288.1, read as the reverse complement.
GCATAAGCGGTACTTTTATACCTTGAAGTTTGCTTTAGCAGGAACCGCTACTATCGGTAATGCAGTTCATGTAAGCGCGATACTTATCTGTCAGAAAAGATAAATGCAAAATGAAACATTAAATTAAAACTTTAACGAAATTTCGGGAAAAAAGCCAGGATTGCTTGTTTATTCTTGTTATGTAATATGTCCAACAAATTTGTAATTATTTAATGCCACAGAAGTAAAGGAAAGAAAATCATTTCACATTCATTCCCAGCAATTACGCTCTTTGGACAGGAAACCTTTCCATGGTAATCAATATGCAGGCATAAACAACTTCAAGCTTTCTAATCCTTTTTTTCTCATTTTAATCAACATTCAGCTGATTTAATTGGTTTCACTTGTGTGCTCAGTTAATGGCATGATGAATATTTAATAGCACTCAGTTATCAAGCCAACTGGACGTTCGTTAGCTCTGTATGCATATCTGGACAAATAAATGACCGATAGCACATGAAGTCAATTAATGGTCACAAATTATATATATTTGAGGGGTGAATTAAAAAATTTGTTGTTGCTGTTATTAATGCTATTAAATATAGAAGAAGGGTACCACTCGCTCTCATTTTTCGATTTCAAATTTGGCAATGGAAAAATACAGATATATGTATGTATTTATATGGATTTGAAATGTCTCCGAAGAGATAAAAACATTATTTAACTAATAGCATTATTATTATTAATATTTATTTAGACTTAATATACATTTTAAGACTATTATTTAAAGAAAAATATTTAGACCGCTAACAATAAATTTCGTTTGATACCCCCATCATACAAGCACATTGTATTTAATTCCTTTTCGCAGCTATTTCGAAATTTTTGGAAGACTTTCAAATGATGAACTTGTTCCAAAAAAAGGGCTTTCAAATATATAGTCACATACTATTGCCTTTTCAACCAACAACTTATATTAAGCTTGAGTTAATCTCTCACATCATTTACCAAAGTCATTCTTGTTATTGCATTTTGGTTAAAGCTCTTTAATTACAACAACAGCAAATTATCTCACTATTAGCTTTTTTACTTTATATTATAGATTTAAGTTACTACAACAAAAAACCAGGAGAATGCTCCATACTCTCACTTTCAATTCTAGTCGTAAGCTTTTCTCATTGTAAACCTGGATTTGAACTATTGAATTATTAATAAAGTTACCTTCGAGAACTAAACATTGTTTTCCTTTATTTGTCATATATATATATATATATATATAAATAGACAAGATGAATGAAATGTGGAACCGTTTTCTGCTAAACTATAATTCTAAGGTTTACAAATTATATATGTATATATAGGAAATTTTGAGGTGTACTTTTATCCGTAAATAAAAAAAATGTAAAAAATCATTTTAATATAAAATATTTAACATAAAAGTCACACCACTACACATGCACTTATTCACACTATAGAGCCGCTGTTGTGTGAGTAAATATGTCATGAACGATTTTGTATTACTCGTGTGATCGGCTCTCACTGTGAATGCGAAGAGTTGGTAGTGGACCAATGAATAACAAGCATTCGCACTACAGCGCAGTTGTTGTGTGATTAAATGTGTCGTGCATTTTTGCTTTAGTTGTTTTTATTGCATTGATCACTGGCTACGCTACCCAGTGTCAGCGGCTCTCCTGAGAGCACGAAAAGTTGCTTTGTTGGAGACATAAACAAGCAATTTCAAATATGAGCAAATATGTAAGCTTCATTGCTGCTACCTACAAACAGGGTTTACAAAAACCAAATTAATGATTACTCATAAAGAGAATTAAACACCGAAGCTTGATTTGTATTTGTGGTTGGGTTTGTGTAAATTGAAATAAAGTAAAATACCATAAAATAAATTAAATAAGATTAAAAAAAAATAAAACAAAGTTTATTAAAATAAAGTGAAGGGAAAGACAGTAAAGGTAAGGAATGGAAAGAAAAGAAAGGGAATGGAAAGGAAAGTAAAATAAAGGAAAGGAAAGGAGGGGAATGGAGGGGAAGGGAAGGAAAAGGAAAGGAAGGGTACGGAAAGGGAAGAATAAAATAAATTCAAAATAGAGACTGCAGAGAGTAAAAGAAGAAATCAAGGAAAACGAAAATATGTTAGAGGAAAGGAACGACAGAGAAAGGAAGGGAAAAAGGCAGATAAAAAGTACAGCAAATAATGAAAATAAAATAAAGTTTAGTGGTTGAATTTCAACCACTGGGCGTTCTCTAGTTATATATTAATCCCGGAATTGATTTGCTTATACTCGGTAAGGTGTTCCCTCTCATCTCTCTTTCCTTCTTTTAAATCGTATTCATGAACCTTTTAATCTTCTTTTTTCCCCTTTCTACTTCATAAGTCTTTTTTCCCGGATCACTATACCAAAATGTCAAATAGCTGGTTGAAATAGTACGAAAGCTTAGTGAATTTATACTACTTCTATTAGAGCTTTTTACTGTTAAATTGCCTGGAGTTGTATACAGATTGATATATAGTGTATAAGTAATAGGATGGAAATATCTTCGCAGCTAAGACGAATTGAATTAATTGAATCATTATTGCCTGCGGGTAGTGGCAGCGACCACTTTTGCAAAACTTTATTTAGGCTAGTGACCACCTAGTCCCACCTAGAATTGCCTCCGATTTTATTAATTCTTCTACATATCCGTTATTAGCCCCAAAACGACTTACACCATTTCGATGATGTTTTTAAGTACTGCCACTCGTCATATTTTACAGTGTTGCCACCTACATGATACTTTTTTTTTAAATAAAACATTAGAATGCGGGTACCAAACGAAAGGTATTCGTCGGAATTCAATAAAAATATGTGGTATGGGATATTACTTAGGGTTGCACCGTAATGCTATTATAATCAATAATTTGATTATAGTTAATATGCTATATTCAAAGCTCTCTTACTTAAGCCTTGATGTTTTTACAGGGTTGACATCAGACTTCTTAAATTTGATTAATAATTAGTAACCAATTATTTAGACAGCTTTTTTAGTTAACATTGAAAAAGGCAATTATTAATTGAATACGATTAGAAAAATTAAAAAAAATAATCATGATTTTTTATGTCTATCAAAAATAAAAAATAATCAAAAACATTTGTTGTGATTACTTTTGATTTTTTTTTTTTGATTATTTTTTGGATATATTTTACCTTTTTCACTATTGTTGATGTGTATATATATATGTGCTTCTACAACAATACTGAAAAAACAAAAATAATAATAATTAATTGGAAAATAGTCATTAAAAATTGAAACTAATGGTAATCAATCATTAAATTTATTCTCACGAAAATAATTATTCAAACCGGTTATCATTAAGATTAGTCATCATTATTTACCAGGTCTGGTTAACATACATCTAGTTTTTTTTAAAAGGCTTTGAAATTTCCTAATATGGGCATCAAACGAAAGATATTCTAAGTAATATATAAATATCAGGAGGACTACCATCAAAGTATTGCCTCTTTATCTGCCTATATTTATACTTTTTATATCCGCTATTGTACCGAAAACGATTTTAATATCTTTGATAAGGCTTGGTAGTAAGTACATAAAACTAACTAAATTATACGGCAACCTCGAACAAAGATGTGCAAAGTTTGGCGACCTGTATATCGAAGCGGAGTAAAATACAAATCTCAATTGTGGAAGCTATTCATACTATATATATTAGAAAGTATCTTACAAAAATTTAAAATTGAAATCTCACAAGTTATGAAAACAATGTTAAATAATTTAGTAATTTTCTTCAAAAACTCGCGATTTAATTACGCATATACGTGTCGATCAATCACTTTTACAATACCATTGTACAAGTTAGAACTCGCGCAAAAATTTCCCTGAATTTTCAGAGTTTTTTTCGTCAAACAAGGCATGAAGAAAAACTAATTTTGTATGGACAAATATAGCCAACATCCTTGACAAAAAAAAAAATTCTATAAATTCAGGAGAAATTTTGAGGTACTTCTAACTTGCACATTATATATCTTATATATAAATAGATAAGATGAATGAAATGTGGAATCGTTTTCTTCTAAACTATAATTTTAAGGTATACAAATTATATATGTATAGATAGGAAATTTTGAGGTGTACTTTTATCCGTAAATAAAAAAAATTTTAAAAATCGTTTTAATATAAAATATTTAAAATAAAAGTCACACCACTACACATGCACTTATTCACACTATAGAGCCGCTGTTGTGTGAGTAAATATGTCATGCACGATTTTGTATTACTCGTGTGATCGGCTCTCACTGTGAATGCGAAGAGTTGGTAGTGGAACAATGAATAACAAGCTGCGCTGTAGTGCGAGTAAACGTGTCGTGCATTTTTTCTTTAGTTGTTTTTATTGCATTGATCACTGGCTACGCTGCCCAGTTACAGCGGCTCTCCTGAGAGCATGAAAAGTTGCTTTGTTGGAGACATAAACAAGCAATTTCAAATATGAGCAAATATGTAAACTTCATTCCTGCTACCTACAAACAGGGTTTACAAAAACAAAATAAATGATTACTCATAAAGAGTATTAAACACCGAAGCTTGATTTGTATTTGTGGTTGGGTTTGTGTAAATTGAAATAAAGTGAAATAAAATAAATTAAATAAGATTAAAAAAAAATAAAACAAAGTTTATTAAAATAAAGTGAAGGGAAAGACAGTAAAGGTAAGGAAAGGAAAGAAAAGAAAGGGAATGGAAAGGAAAGTATGGAAGGGAAGGGAAGGAAAACGAAAGGAAGGGTACGGAAAGGGAAGAATAAAATAAATGCAAAATAGAGACTGCTGAGAGTTAAAGCAGAAATCAAGGAAAACGAAAATATGTTAGAGGAAAGGAACGACAGAGAAAGGAAGGGAAAAAGGCAGATGAAAAGTACAGCAAATAATGAAAATAAAATAAAGTTTAGTGGTTGAATTTCAACCACTGGGCGTTCTCTAGTATATATAATAGCTATAAAACTGCGTAATTAGAAATTCTGTGCAAAAATATTAAAATTTTGATGCAAATTTTTAAAAGTTTAATTAATTTTCCTGAACTTGGTGTAAACTTTGAAATTTGCTTTTATGTGGTTTCTGTTATGGAATTCGCTATATTTTAAATGAAAATGATTAAAATCACAGTTTCTTCTTATTTCGTCGAACGATATACAATTTAATTTCACTACTATTATATTGAACACAACTGTATATTGCACAGACATTGAAGAGAAAAGTACAACACGATTCGCGGAATATTTTCATTTATTGACTGTGATCTAGTTAAGACTAGTGATGAAATACTTTTCATTTATGAGCAAATACAGTAAATATATAACTACTAGTAAAGTAATATTAATTTAGATATTAGATATTAAATGTAAAGAATTTGCTTCCAAAGAATATTTGTTAGCTGAGTGCTAAACATCAAATTAAGCGCAATTTAGCTTTAATACTTTTCTGAAAATAAGTTTATTATATTTGCGATTTAGTTGTCAATTTATTCATTTAATACCAACTGTCTGCGTCATTGTGTTTCATTTATTTATCTTTGCTTTTAACATAAATATCTTATTTTCTGTTAAAATGACTTAAGGGACTTACCTGAAAGCTGTGATTTACGTTCTTTATACTACATTCAGCCGTACATAAATCTGACAAATCAATTTCATCAAACACTTCACTCTGTAAATAAATAAACAGAGAAATGAATAATAAATAAATTTTATACAATACGGGTTTAAGACAAAGGCCAAAGTGAAAGTAATTCACCGTGCACACACAAAACTTCTAGAAGGTTGAATTGGTGCATTTTATTATCTATATATATATAAATGGAATGTCTTTCGTATGACCGCGATGGATGTCGAAACGGCTAAACCGATTTCCATTATGTAAAAAGTGCTTTCTTGGACCGTCTCTGTGGAAGGGTTTCCTAGTTATTGACCAAAACGGGGGCCAGGTGTGGTAAAAGGTAACAATAAGTGTTTTAAAAAAAAAGTTCTTCGGCCCACATAGAACCCGTTTCCGAGTTATGTACCAAAGTGTGGACCAGGTGTGGCACTAGAAGGTGGGTCTACGACATGGGTATCAAATTTAAAGTGTTGATTAGGGTATTAGCAAGCAAATGTTTCAAGGATAGGGACAGGGATAGAAATAGGAGCAGCGAGACTGATAGGTATAGGGATAGGGATATGGATAGGGATAGGGATAGGGATAGGGATAGGGATAGGGATAGGGATAGGGATAGGGATAGCGATAGGGATAGGGATAGGGATAGGGATAGGGATAGGGATAGGGATAGGGATAGGGATAGGGATAGAGATAGGGATAGCGATAGGGATAGGGATAGGGATAGGGATAGTGATAGGGATAGGGATACGGATAGGGATAGGGATAGGGATAGGGATAGGGATAGGGATAGGGATAGGGATAGGGATAGGGATAGGGATAGGGATAGGGATAGGGATAGGGATAGGGATAGGGATAGGGATAGGGATAGGGATAGGGATAGGGATAGGGATAGGGATAGGGATAGGGATAGGGATAGGTATAGGGATAGGGATATGGATAGGGATAGGGATAGGGATAGGGATAGGGATAGGGATAGGGATAGGGATAGGGATAGGGATAGGGATAGGGATAGGGATAGCGATAGGGATAGGGATAGGGATAGGGATAGGGATAGGGATAGGGATAGGGATAGGGATAGAGATAGGGATAGCGATAGGGATAGGGATAGGGATAGGGATAGTGATAGGGATAGGGATACGGATAGGGATAGGGATAGGGATAGGGATAGGGATAGGGATAGGGATAGGGATAGGGATAGGGATAGGGATAGGGATAGGGATAGGGATAGGGATAGGGATAGGGATAGGGATAGGGATAGGGATAGGGATAGGGATAGGGATAGGGATAGGGATAGGGATAGGGATAGGGATAGGGATAGGGATAGGGATAGGGATAGGGATAGGGATAGGGATAGGGATAGGGATAGGGATAGGGATAGGGATAGGGATAGGGATAGGGATAGGGATAGGGATAGGGATAGTGATAGGGATAGTGATAGTGATAGTGATAGTGATAGTGATAGTGATAGTGATAGTGATAGTGATAGTGATAGTGATAGTGATAGTGATAGTGATAGTGATAGTGATAGTGATAGTGATAGTGACAGTGATAGTGATAGTGATAGTGACAGTGATAGTGATAGTGATAGTGATAGTGATAGTGATAGTGATGGTGATAGTGATAGTGATAGTGATAGTGATAGTGATAGTGATAGTGGTGATAGTGATAGTGATAGTAATAGTGATAGTGATAGCGATATTGATAATGATAGTAATAGTGAGAGTGATAGTGATAGTGATAGTAATAGTGGTGATAATGATTGTGATAGTGACAATGGTAGTGATTGATAGTGATAGTGAAAGTAATAGTGATAGTGACAATGGTAGTGATTGATAGTGAGAGTGATAGTGATAGTGATAGTAATAGTGGTGATAATGATAGTGATAGTGACAATGGTAGTGATTGATAGTGATAGTGAAAGTAATAGTGATAGTGATAGTGATACGATATGAAAAAGGAGATGCAGATGAAGAGGAAGAAAAGGAAGGTGTGGTAGCAGAAGAATGTGGATTTTATGAGAAGGGAGAGTCAAGTAAATTTTTTGGCAGAATAAATAAAAATACCTTAAAGAAATATCACCAGTTCGGGTGAAATCAAGTATTATATAAGTAGTTGCTAGAAATTTTGATACCAAAAGAATTAGTTTTCATAAGTTAATATTGCTTATATGCTTGTGTATCTAAGCCTGAACTAAATGACTAGCCTCTTCGGCGTTTCAGTTTCGTTCTAGACGTGAGGCTGTTTTTTAGGAGACCTGCTAAATTTGATTATTAATTATTATACGGCTTTTTTAATTGTAATTGATTATACGGCTTTTTTAATTGGTAATGACTATTTTAATTGTTTTTCAAGAAAAGGTAATTATTAATTGATTACGATTAAAAAAAAAAAAGAAAAAATATATTATCAAAAAAAGTTGTTTTGATTACTTAAACTTTTTTTTTGATTATTTTTGATATTTTTCAGTATTGTTGATGTATATATTTAAGCGATTCTACAATAATACTGAAAAAAATATAATAAAAAATTAGCAACCCATTTTTTTTTTGATTTTTATTGTTTTTTTTTTTAATAATCCTAAAAAACATTATTTTTTTTTGACTATTTTTTAAATTAATTGGAAAACAATCATTAACAATTGAAAGTAATTGGTAATCAATCATTAAGTGGATTCTCAAGAAAGTGTTTAATCAAACCGGTAATTATTAGGATTAGTAATCATTATTTAGCAGGTCATGTATTTCTGACTTTACGTACGTGGCTTGCGCCAAATTTGACTGATTCCCTCAAGAGATGAACTGAAACTTGGTGGAGGTGAAAGTACATGAAAGGAGGCGTGGCTATAGACTGCTCTCTTTGCTTTATACGGACCAGTTCCATTTTACTAAAAATCTAATAAAACGTGAATGTGAGATATTTTGTTCGGATTGACACAAAAATTATAAATCTTTAACCTTTTATTTGGCATCTATAATATACTGTCAAAATTTGCATGGTTGGCAACCGTTTTAATAAATTTTTATCAAGAAATTCTATTAAGAAATATCTCTGTAAAGTGCAGAGTAGTCGCTCACGATCTCACGAACCTGATATAGATCGAGCACTCACGAAAAGCGGGAATCCTTATACTGACCCTGAATTCTATGTGGAGGATGGGGCCGTGTGCAGAAGCCCACGCAAGTGGGGAAAGTTTCTGATCGCCATTCACCTGGGAATGGCCAGAGCGATTCTTTTGCATGCGGTTCAAGCAGCTCACTACTTCCGGGCTTTGCGCCCAAGTATCCTCTGGGTAACCACCGAACACCCGTTTGGTGGTGAGCTAAACGTGAGAAGGCGACAACCTGGTAAGGCCACTCCGACATAATCGGTTTAAGGGCTTGCTGGGGGTTCAAACAGCAATGTCTGATCACCATGTGGTGCGGCTGCAAGCGGGCGTCTGTCTTGGATCAAGCGGCTCGCTATACAAACGTGTAATTGAATTCAACCTGCCGTGAAATGGGTTGTGCGTTGGGTTTGGGACCCACCACATAAAACAACGTTCCAATGAAATTCAACAACAAAGCCTCGGATATGAGAACCCCTTTTTTAGATGACAACACCCGCAAACGAAATAAGGATTATGAGATAAGGGCATGTACCTGGAATGTCCGGTCCCTTAATGGGGAAGGTGCCGCTACCCGGCTGGTTGAGGTCCTGAGGAAAGCAAAAGCTGACATCACCGCCATACAAGAGATGCGATGGACGGGGCGAGGAAACACGATCAGAACACCTTGCAACATCTACTGGAGAAGCATACGAGCGCTGCCCCCGTCATGATATCAAAGTCGTGCTTGGCGACTTTAACGCCAGGGTGGGTAAGGAGGGTGTATTTGGCCCCACTGTCGGGAAGTTCAGTCTCCACGATCAGACTTCGCCAAATGGATTCAGGCTGATCGAGTTCGCCGGTGCCCGAAACATGGTCATATCCAGCACTAGGTTCATGCACAAGAAGATCCATCAAGCTACATGGCTGTCCCCCGATCGAATAACACGCAACCAGATCGATCACGTTGTGATAGATGGACGGCATGCTTCCAGCGTTTTAGATGTTCGCACAATACGAGGGCCTAACATCGACTCTGATCACTACCTAGTAGCAGCCAAGATTCGTACCCGCCTCTGTACGACAAAACAGGTGCAACAAAAAACGCAGGGAAAGCTGGACGTCGAAAAGCTGCAATCGCAACAGACCGCCAATTATTTCGCAGATCGCCTCTCACACCTGCTCTCCGAGTGCACAATTCAACCTAGTGGAATGCATGAGCAGTGGGATCATATCTCAGGAGCACTCCGTACCGCAGCCGAAGAAGTAAATAAAGGAGCTTGAGATGCTGGCCAACGGGAATAATGCCCGAAAATTCTACCAAAAAATTCGGCGAATGACAGAAGGTTTTAAACCCGGGGCCAAACTCCTGTAAGAATGAGAACGGCGACCTGGTGGCCGATGTTCAGAGAGCACTCAGAATATGGAGGGATCACTTCTCTGCCCTTTTAAATGGAGAAACTGAGCAAGAAACCAGAGAAGATGCCGAACCCGAGCCCACAATCGAAGATGATGGAATTGACGTTCCACAACCCGACTATAATGAGGTGCGAATAGCAATATCCCGATTGAAAAACAATAAAGCAGCTGGCGCTGATGGTTTGCCTGCTGAGCTATTCAAACACGGAGGCGAGGAGCTGGTAAGGCGCATGCATCAGCTTCTATGCAGAATATGGTCGGATGAATGCATGCCTGAAGATTGGAATCTAAGTGTTCTCTGCCCAATCCACAAGAAGGGCGATCCTGCAAACTGCGCCAACTATCGCGGAATCAGCCTTTTGAATATCGCATATAACGTCCTATCAAGCGTATTGTGCGAAAGACTGAAACCTGATGTGAACAGACTGATTGGACCTTATCAGTGTGGCTTCAGACCTGGTAAATCTACCATCGACCAGATTTTTACAATACGCCAAAAACCCGTGAAAAAAGAATCGACACGCATCATCTCTTTGTTGATTTTAAAGCCGCTTTCGATAGCACGAAAAGGAGCTGCCTATATGCCGCTATGTCTGAATTTGGTTTCCCCGCAAAACTTATACGGCTATGCAAAATGACCTTGAGCAACACCGCCAGCTCGGTCAGAATTGGGAAGTACCTCTCCGAGCCGTTCGAAACTAAACGAGGTTTCAGACAGGGTGACCCCCTATCGTGCGATTTCTTTAATTTAATGCTGGAGAAAATAATACAAGCTGCAGAACTTAACCGCGCTGGAACAATATTTTATAAAAGCGTGCAACTGTTGGCATATGCTGACGATATTGATATCATTGGTCTTAACAACCGCGTCGTAACTTCTGCTTACTCCAAATTAGAAAAAGAAGCGGAGAAAATGGGATTGGTGGTGAACGAGGGCAAAACGAAGTACCTTCTGTCATCATGCAAAGAGTCAGCGCATTCGCGCCTTGGCAACCAAGCCACTGTTGGCAGCAATAATTTCGAAATAGTAAAGGACTTCGTTTACCTGGGAACCAGCATTAATACCAACAATAATGTTAGCCTAGAAATCCGACGAAGAATCACTCTTGCAAACAAATGCTACTTCGGACTGAGTAGGCAATTGAAAAGTAAAGTCCTCTCTCGACGAACGAAAATAACACTCTACAAGTCACTCATCGCACCCGTCCTGCTATATGGTGCAGAAGCGTGGACACTAACAACATCTGATGAGGCGGCTCTGGGAGTATTCGAGAGAAAGGTTCTTCGAAAGATTTGTGGACCTCTACGCGTTGGCGACGGCGAGTACCGAAGAAGATTTAATGATGAGCAGTATGAACTTTACGTAGACGCCGACATAGTTCAGCGAATTAAAACACAGCGGCTTCGCTGGCTAGGCCACGTAGTGCGAATGAGCGAAGATGCTCCAGCCCAGAAGGTATTCTTATCGGCACCCGCCGGTGGAAGCAGAGGAAGAGGGAGACCACCACTCCGATGGAAGGACCAAGTGGAGACCGATTTGCGATCCCGCGGTGTTTCCAATTGGCGCCAGTTGGCGCAACGAAGAAACGACTGGCGAGCTATGTTGGACGGTCAAAATCGCCCAGGCGGTTAAATGACCATTTAAAGAAGAATTTATTTGACCAATAATCGGTCGGAGCCAAACGGTTACTGTGAATGGTGAGCGCTACAGAGCAATGATCAACGAGTTCTTTTTGCCGCAACTTGATGAATTGGGATTGGAAAACATGTGGTTCCAACAAGACGGTGCAACAGCACACACTGCACGTGCCACAACCGATATGCTGAACATCGGAAGCTTACTTTTGCGCCACCTTGTATAAGTAGTTGCTAGAAATTTTGATACCAAAAGAATTTGTTTTCTTAAGTTAATATTGCTTATATGCTTGTGTATCTAAGCCTGAACTAAATGACTAGCCTCTTCGGCGTTTCAGTTTCGTTCTAGACGTGAGGTTGTTTTTTAGGAGACCTGCTAAATTTGATTATTAATTATTATACTTTTTTAATTGTAATTGATTATACGGCTTTTTTAATTGGTAATGACTATTTTAATTGTTTTTCAAGAAAAGGTAATTATTAATTGATTACGATTAAAAAAAAAAAGAAAAAATAAATAATCAAAAAAAGTTCTTTTGATTACCTAAAATTTTTTTTTTTTTTGATTATTTTTGATATTTTTCAGTATTGTTGATGTGTATATTTAAGTGCTTCTACAATAATACTGAAAACAATATAATAAAAAATAATCAAACCAATTTTTTTTGATTGTTTTTGATTTTTATTGTTTTTTTAATAATCGTAAAAAAACATTATTTTTTTTTTTATTATTTATTTAATTAATTGGAAAACAATCATTAACAATTGAAAGTAATTGGTAATCAATCATTAAGTGGATTGTCAAGAAAGTGTTTAATCAAACCGGTAATTATTAGGATTAGTAATCATTATTTAGCAGGTCATGTATTTCTGGCTTTACGTACGTGGCTTGCGCCAAATTTGACTGATTCCCTCAAGAGATGAACTGAAACTTGGTGGAGGTGAAAGTACATGAAAGGAGGCGTGGCTATAGACTACTCTCTTTGCTTTAAAATACGGAGCAGTTCCATTTTACTAAAACTCTAATAAAACGTGAATGAGAGATATTTTGTTCGGATTGGCACAAAAATTATAAATCTTTAACCTTTTATTTGGCAGAGTAGTCGCTCATGATCTCACGGACCTGATATAGATCGAGCACTGACGAAAAGCGGAAATCCTTATACTGACCCTTATTTGGATGTGTGGTACACGAATGGCTCAACAATGGTTGCTGCCAAACGTGAGCTGGTATCTGTGGACCGAGTGGGAAGCTATCCTATTATATAAAATAAATGTAATAGAATCTTACAATAAAGCATGCCTTTATACAACCAGGCATCCTTACGGGCTTTGCAGTCTAATAAAACAAAGTTGTTGATGAATGCGTACAAGTCCTTAAAGATATGGAAGCTAAAAGCAGCATATGCGGCAGTGGACGGCAGGCCAAGTTGTGTCATATCAAATGATTAATGTACGCAGAGAATACTCGTACAAAAGAACTCTCACAAAGTAGTGTACGGGAAAATGTCGTCTATGCTACCGTCTAAGTAAGCTAACTCTTTCAGATACGAGTACTCAAATTTGTAACTTTTGTGAGCTGGCAACGGAGTTTAAAACTCTTTTCGAAATCAGTGATATAGCATAAACCGGACTTTCAGACTTAGATGGTGTAGCTCGTAATCCTTACAGCTTCACTGACTACTTAGAAAAATGGGCGTGGCTATAAAACTATTGCGCTCAACTTACCAGGAAAGACTTTCTGTTTATTTGCCTTTTTATTGGTTTGAGTAACGGCAAAAACGCTAACAAAGGTTCCGAGGAGTGTTACTTTTGTGAACAGTCCTTTGCAGGGTATATAGCCGATACGATTTGGTACTAACACCTTGTGATACAAGCTCGACTGCCGCTGGAGCGATTAGTTAGACCGCATTCAACTTTCGGTTCTCGGATTTTGGTCACTATGACATTGAGGATTTGGTGGGTGACAATGCCAGATTTCGTCCAGCGAAGAAACCGGACAAGGATGGGAAGTAAGAGTTTATTCATGAGCACAGCCCATCAACGCAGGAGCCCGTCGCCAGAATCGTGCAATCATCGGCGTAGGAGACGATCGAGACACCCTCTGGTGGGGCGGGAAGCCTCGATATATAAAAATTAAACAAAACGGAATGAAAGGACACCACTCTGTGGCACCCCTTGTTTGATTATACGTGGTTTTAATCGTTCGCCTCTGAATTAAACCGAAGACTGCCGAACACTCAGGTAATTGGCGGTCCACACACGAACTCAGTCAAATTAGATTTCAAAGAAAACAAGTAGCTTCAAAATTTCCTGCCAAAAATTAGTGAGCTTATGGAGACAGCATTTTGCCATATTTCACGGTAGGCAGGTGAAAACGGGCTGGGGGTAAACCCAACAAAAACGGCAGTCGTACTGTTCACTAGAAAAATAAAAATCTCCTCTTTCAATTTGCCCAGTCTGAATGGTACGACTATAAATCTCTCCTCTGAAGCCAAATTTCTTGGAATAATTCTTGACGAGAAGCTAAATTGGAGAAGGAATATCGAAGAGAGGTCAAATAAGGATATGACAGCGGACTACACCTGTAAGAGAGCTTTCACGAAGAAATGGCGACTATCACTGTACATAATCCATGGTATGTACAACACAGTCATCCGACCGATACTAACGTATGGAGTTCTAGTCTGGTGAAAGGCGCTAGACAAAAAGAACAATCACGTGTAAGCTGGGAAAATACAAAGGCTAGTATATCAGGCGCGGTAAGCAGCGCATCTCACGAGGGGCTAAACGTCATCTTCCACCTGATGCACCTGCACGTCTTCGTTCAGAGTTTGGCCGCAAAAGGAGCTCTCAGACTGGGAGAATCTCACATTTGGAAGCCAGCCAACTATGGATACGCGGCGATACTAGATTACAAGGCAAAGGAACTATATGGGGTCAGAACTGACTAAATAGCCGAAACGGACTATATCACGTCAGTTTCTGACTTCGGGGCTCATAATGTAGAGTATCCCTCGAGGGAGGAATGGGAACAGGGCTTAGTCACTGGCAGAGAGGTTACAATCCGTATGGGCGGCTCAAAAATAGGAAATGGAAAGGGGGCTGGGTTATACTTAGAAAATTTGCAAGTCAGGAAGTCATATCGACTCCTTGACTCGTGCTATGTCTTCCAAGCAGAAATATATGCCATAGAAAATTTTATATGGTTCGCAGGTGCCGAACCTCACTAAAAGCTCTGGATCATCTCAACATTTCTCTCTGCTGAGTCCCCGAACACAGCGGTATCAATGGAAACAAAATAGCCGATGAGATGGCCAGAAAGGGCTCCGAAATGGACATAGACGAGGCAGACAACTCCGTGCGACCGCCATTGGGAAATCTGCTCATGAAAATCGATGAGCATTTTTTTAATACAACGAATTAACTATGAACCAACCGAGATGATTGCGAAGTCGCAAGGTCCATATGGCCATTTTAAGACAGCAAAAGAATTAGCTTCCTTCCCAAACTAAAGAAATCTGCGGTAAGGGTACTTACAGGACTTACTCATCACAGGACATTATGCTATCGCACCAATGCTTCGACGTTGGCGTATGCCAACAAGCTCGCTATGTAGAAGCTGTCATAATGAGGAAGAAGAGGAGTCGATCCATCACTTTCTTTGTAGATGTCCAGGACTACAGTCTGGCAGATGTAAGGGAAGTGGATCTTTCGGTCCTTCTCAAATTCATATGGCAGAGTAAATGGTTTAAAAAAGATTAAGTGAAAACCTGGTTGGACGGAGGTGCCTCCACCCGACACGCACTGAACTGACCTAATAACCTAACTCCAAATTTGTTACTAAAGCTAAAAGCTGTAATGTTCGTTTGCTCCCAAACTTAGACGTTACTTAACGGGCATGGCCCAATCGATCTTTTTTTTTTTTGAGCTTTTCAAGTCGCTTCAAACAGTTGCTTTGCAAACGAAATTATTTAAATTTTTTAGATAAGCACAACTAGGTATACTCGTAAATTGAATCAAATGATATTATTTGAATCAGAAAATCCCTTACAAAATTCGAATCAAGCACACTTAAATCACATTGATAGATACTTATTAAGCTGCCACTTGCAACACTTTAGAAATATATATACGAGTATATCTTTGTTTGTTTATCACAATGTTATTCTTTGGAACGATGTCAGTAACAGATGTGTTTACTAGTTGTTTTCGACCCAAATGTTCCCTTTATTATTGCAATTGCAAATTAATCCCAAGCAAAAAGCGAACCCAATAATGTTTATTTTTAATGTTACAGTTTTGCGTACAACGTTGCGCATGGTCCATTTTATTGTATTCTCCGAAATCAACCATAACACCTGCTGGAAAAACATATAAGGTATTCACTAAACAGGGCGCGTAACTTTGGTAAATTAAAAAAGATACTTGACGCTGGATCTCGAATGACTCGATGTGGCTCTTTCTATTACGGAAAGAACTCTTGGTATAGTCAACAATACTTTCTGCAGTAATATAAAGTATACAGAGGAAAAGAATTTAGACTTAGCATGCTGTAATTATGCATCTACTTTAGCGTATCGTGAATGTCTGGTCGTTTGTCGACTTACCAGATCTGAAGGAGCACTGTTGAAGACCAATTAACTTATTGAGTATTTCGTGTCATATGGCAGATGCAACCTTAGGTAAGGTATTAAGCAGTCTGATTCCACTTTAATTGTGACGGTTCAGGTCGCAGTCGATTTAATAATTTTTTTCCATAGTTAATTTGAAGATAGAGATACAATTTCATTTGCGTTACTGAATGCTTTATTTTCCCTGCAAAGAGGAGTGTTCGTATCTTGACTGCCATAAAATCTTTGTTTTGATATTAAGATCTTACTGAGTGGAAGTTAATCAATGGTCAATTTAAAAAATATAAATTAATTATTTTAAATAAATACCTTATGAAATATTCTAAAACAGACCTTAATCATTTTTAGAACAACCAAAGATAACATTTCTTGAAAAATAGTAATCAAAAAATTTATGAAAAGATATTTCGTCGGTGACACTGCAAAACCGCGTAAGTGATATCTCAGATTGGCTGTTTTGCCACTACAAATTCCTTATTTTTTAGAGGAGTATTGACTTTATGGAAAAAGTTCCCATCAAAATCGATTTTTTTTAATAATTTTCCAAACCAACATGTGGTTTTCTTGAGAATAAATGAATAGATCTCAATGGCAGGGGCCTATAAAAGTTTTTGACACAAATGTCACTTACGCGGTTTTGCATTTGTGCGTTACGCAGTTTTGCAGTGTCACCGACGATTTGAGTTTTTGTAACATTTCAGTTTTCACCCAGCAAACCATAGGAGTCATAAATGAGCCAGAAAGGAAACCCAAATCTGAGCGTTTACGCTCTTTATGAGTACAAAATTAAGGTATTTCCCTTCTTGCGATGGTCGTCCGATATAAGTCGAATTTCATATATCATATGTGCTTGAATAGGAGTCATATATGATACCTTTCTGCCTAATAATCGACACATATTGGACTCCAAAACGACTTCTATAAGAAGCTTTTCGAAATGATTTATGTCCCTTACAATCTCCTCTTTTTGGGCACTTAAAAGAAAATTTTTAGAAATGAAATTCAGTCATGTGGATTGACAAATGTTGTCTAAGTCTATGTTTAGCAAAATGTTTTTAAAAGATATTTGGTAGAAAATCCTGGAAAGATTCATCTATGTATATTTTCCATGTGTTTAAAAAAAAAAAAAAAAATTACACTGAAAACACCAATACACGGGTACTCTATATCGATAGTCACAATTTTATGGAACATACTTTCCTTTCCGGATTACTTGAGATGGCGTCCACGAAAATGTATATACGAGGTGTGTTCAAAAAGTATCGCGAATTTTAAATTTTCGCTGGTTACATATATTCGTACATATGTCAAGAACAACAAGAGACATGTTATAAAAATATTTTATGGAAAACCATTTTTTTTTTTTTTTCAAAAGCAAACAATATGAATATCTGCTCCAAAGTTGCTCTGTTAAAGAAACACTATCCGTATACGGCTCATAATTTTCAACACATCGGAGTCATAAAAGAGGTTCATATTTTTCACGTATTTATGACTCATATCGGACTCCTAAATTATTAGCACTCCGAGAATATTTGTGGGGCAGTTTTCCGGTTTCCTTGTGAAGTTAAATGTTAAAAAATAAAAAAATTTTAAAATATATATTAAAAATATCTTTATAATAGATTACCAACCGGGAACCAATCTTTATAAAAAGATAAATAAATTATTTAACTACCAGGACGGTGAAGCTATGTTCGTTGTTGTTTAAGGCCTAAACAATTTTTTTTATCAGGAGGCAGTCAGGCAGCTTTATGTATCTTTTCATGGTGGAAACTGTGACTACAAGCACCTCCAATTCAAGCACCATCTTTGAAATTGAATATTCCTACTATGGAACCGAAGAGTCCTTTTTTGTTCACCTTGATGCCAAAGCCATACGGTAGGATTTTTATGTGATGGGGAGGGTAGCGGTTACATGTCTTTTTTTATTAATCGTACAAGTATTATGCTAATCACTGCGAGACGCTTGTCTACGGGCGCGAACGGCAGTACTCGACGAGTAGTCTCTTTCCTATAATAAATCCACCAAATTCGCTTTTCTCTCTTCTTTGTATTGGCTTTTTCAGTTAATTTATTTTAGTTAGAAGTTATGTGGCCCGATTTGGATGGAGCTGACAGAACATTGGAATAGTTTGTCCATCGCCATACAACTCAAACTGAATGACTAGTATGACCTCAAACACACAACACCCGAATATTACGAAAGCGACCAATATTGTTATACGATTTAATGCACTTCAAAGTGTATACTTTCCACTAACGTTAAATAGCTCAACTCATACGGTGCATAACTACTAAACTTGCGTGCCAATTTCTTCAATGTGTGAATACCGTTAATGCAGCAAAACTTTGATGAAGGTAATTTCTGAAACCTGTCAACAGCATTTTGAGTTTTGTTGTAGAGTAGTGACGGCAGTTGTAAAAACATTAGTTTCAACAATAACACAGTAACAGCTGCAAATAGCATTGGGAATATATTGTACACAATTGCTACTATTTGCTACTAGGGTTGGCAATTTTTTTGATTTTAGCGGGATTTGAGGATTCGCTATTGTCCAACAGGCTAGGTTGAAACCGATGAATTAATTGTTTGAGAAACTATCTGACTCTGAAATATGTAAAAAGAAATTTCCAACGACTTAGCGTCAACTCCGTGAAAGTGGAACTTTTCTTATACAATAAACGGTATAAAATACCACCGTTGAACCTACCGATAAGGCCAAATTTCTAGGTGTGGTTCTGGATAAAAGGCTGAACTGGAAGGAAAACGTCACTCAGCGTCAAAAGAAAGCGTGCATGTATAGGTTTTTTAACCACGATGTCAATCTATTTGCATATCTTGGGGCTAAGACCCCATATCCTGCCTATGGCTCTTTTGCACGATATGCAAATAGATTTACATCGCGATTATAATACCCATACTGCTATATGGGGTCATCGTATAGTGGCCTGCCTTGGGCAAGGCTTCAAACCTGAATCTTTTAGGGAAAGTTCACAGGTATATCATGATTAGTATAGGCGGAGCTCTAAGAACTACGCCAAGCAAAGCTCTCCAAGTCATTCTAGACCTTTTTACCCTAGATATGGAAGGATACCGAGCAGAGGCGACATCAGACCTGCGCCTACGTGAGTCGTCCAGTTGGAACACACGGACCAAAGGACATTCTAGCATACTAAACAATTTCAGTTTTCTACCCGGAAGTGGAGATCGCTGCGCAACTACTACAGTTTCGGAGCGTGACTTCACGGTAAATATCCACAGTAAAGACGACTGTGTCGAGTCGGATCGGTGTTACGGCGCAGAAGGTAGCATATCCATATACATCGACGGCTCCAAATTAAACGGGAGGGTCGGGGGAGGGGTATTTTCAAGGGATTTCGACCTAGAACTCTCCTTTAGACTACCTGATCATTGTAGTGTCTTCCGGGCTGAGGTCTCCGCAATCATTGAAGCCACAGAGTGGGTAGGACAGGACACTCTCGGCAAGAAAATCTTCATTTTCAGCGATAGCCAAGCCGCCATGAAATCACTTGGCTCTCACTCATTCAATACTGAACTAACGCTAAACTGTCGCCGATCTCTTCAAGAGATGGGCAAGCAGAATTGTGTGAACCTCACGTGGATCCCAGGCCACAGGGACATTGAGTGTAACTGTAGGGCAGATGAGCTTGTTAGGCAAGGCACTAACAAGCAGGTTCTTCCTGATAAAGAACGCTGCGGTATACCCTTTACCACATGCGGACTATTGCTAAACGAACATACCTATCGACAAGCCAAAGAAAGATAGCAACAAACCCCAGGGTGTCGGATAGCCAAGCAAACCTTGCCAAAAAGGGATCCCAAGAGATCTCGACAATTCTACACTCTAAGAAGGGCCGATATCTCCAAGTTAATAGGAATATTAACTGGGCATTGCGTTATTGGGAGGCACGC